>CM041522.1:34443786-35043786 GCA_023091065.1 Dianthus caryophyllus | reverse complement strand
CGTACGGAGTATTAGTTTAAAGTTTTGGTGACCTTATATTTGGCTAATTGTGGCATTCTAATATTTAATGTTGTACTAATTCTTCATTTGTGGTTACTATTTGTTGATTTTTGGTCACTAATTATCAATCATATAGGCATAGAGTATTAAACTAATTGTAGTCACGGTTAGTTTATTTTTGGTCACTTTATTAACATTTCGTGTAACTATTTGTTATTCGTAAAGGCTGACAATAATAATATATACTAATTGTATACACAGTTTGTTAATTCGTGGTCACTTTTCGTTAATTTCTGGTAAACATAGATTAATAAAATGTAACTAAACTTTAATGATTAGTGAATTAATTTTTTTAATTATTAATCAATTCTTTTTTTTTTTACTTGTCAACTAATAAGTATTCTCAATTTGTTGTAGAATCATTGTCGATGCGGTGAACATAAAACGGCGGCGTTGCTCAATAAGAGCATTAGCAATGGAAGAATATAATATTAAGTTCTTCCTATGCCATGTCAAATTTCATCAAACTCTAAATTTAAAAAATTTTTACTACAATGAAAAAACATGAGTTTGTTCTTAAAAGGCCCCACAATCTTATTTTTTCTATCCAATAATTTATTTTTGTTTTTCTTGAAAAATACAAGAACTTGGTTCTTAAATTAGAACTTAGTTCTTAATTTGAAGAACTCAATGTGCTTTACAATGGTAAGAACTTTATTTTAAAGTTCTAGTTGAAGACTTCAAGAATAAATACCACCCATTGGAAGTGCCCCAAGATGACCAACATGGAAGGAGTATAAGAGGCGATGTTCATGATAAAATTGATCTCAAGCATATTATATATGAAGCATATTGAACACCACCATAATTGTAATTTAATGGATCAAAAGCCTATAATGTCAAGCTATCAAATGCAAATTGTTTAGACTTATTTCACTAATTGTTAAAAACTAGTTACGATTAATAAATATAAGGTCACCCAATTTCATATTATATTGGTTACGTAATATGGCGTATTAGTGACCATAATTGAAAATAAATGATCCTATTCTTGTTAATTACAAGTCGTGACCAATGTAACACTCATGGTGATATTATTTTTGAAAACAGTGAGTAAATTTGTTTTTTTTTTTTTTTTACGTAGTGTAATATAAACAATAAAATAATATACTTATAAATATTATTTCTAGTCAGCATTTACCTACGAGTGGATACAATTTAACAATATTTGGTCACCACGTTATCGACATATAACCTCGTTAACTATCTCATTTATTATATGTTCGTTCATTTAATGATAATATTGAAATACACAAGTATCTTGAAATTTAAAAATAAATAAATGATGATAACCATATATTAATTGCAAAGATTGAATATGAAAGTCTCTTGAAAATCTAATAGTATTTTATTTTTACAACATAAAATATTAATTTATGAGCAAACATTAATTGCAATTTTCAACTACAACACTAATAATCAACGCATTAAATGTAATAATTGTAAAATTTGGTTAAAATCAAAGCCGTCTAACAATAAGGAGATTGTTAGACGGTCTGATTTAAGATTTATTCTACTCAAATGCTCATGTTTACCACTTTACCTTTAAAGTGTTCTCTATTTACTTCTATTGTTCTCATGATTTTGAATTTTGTATGATAATATACACCTTTCGGCTCAATTATTTGTTTACCTATTCCATATTTGGGTGTATCACTCATTTGTTTATCTTTTCTTTTTAGGAAGTTTTTATCACACAAAAGATCAATAAGCGCTCCCACTCCATCATTTAAATTCTCCTTATCAATATCTCTACCCCATACTATCCAAGGGCATACGTGTCTGTTGTGGAATTTCCTTGGTCTTTGTGCCAAAATAAAGGTTAACAAATGGTTGAGACATAGAAAGTAATAAATAGGGCGAATAAATTATAAATATATATAATTTTTTTTTTAAAATCAGTGGTCAATAAACTAAGAAATTCATTCAGTTTATAAAGTTTTCAATTCTCACTGTATATGTGAGGTTGGGTCGAGCTTCCACAAGTCCACATTATCATTTTAAACTTCATTGTACCAAGTCTACACTATTAGCATAATTCTTTGGAAATCTTATTGATTGCAGCTTGACTTCTAGGAAAGCATAAAAAAGACTCGAAAGAGATAGTTCTTGGTTAGTGAAGATGCATTGTGAGGAATAACCCATTTTGTGAGGAATAACCGTACATTTATTTTCTGGAAAAGCACTACCTTAAATTTCTAATAATTTGTCAAATACTACAGATTCAGTAACCATTTTCGTTAACATGTGGACGCCGACAGTCACTAATTGGTGGAATAAAATTACACTCCATCTCTAAACTCAAATTCCCCCGTTTTCTTCTCTCCATTCCTATTTTTCCTTACGATGTTTCCATTTGTAATCTAATAATTTATCACTCAACTTTTTAACAATGCGAAAACATAAGCCTTAAATGTAGCACCCCGGCTTGGCCAACTAAAGGCCAAAATGTCACCCAGGGTAACTCGCAAGGTTGGGTGCGCCTCCTTGAAAACTTATTATGAGGGCACTCATTCCAAGATTGATCTCCAGCAAGCTAAGTACACTTATTGTCGCCTAACTTATGAATTCTTAAGATCAGTCACAATAAAAGAAGATTCATTTATTGTGGAAATAATTTCTACTATATATTTTATTAAAATGACTGAGCAAGGTATATATACAAGGGTAGAATACAAGAGCAATAATTACAGATAGTTCTAGAAAAATATAGGAAATATACAAAGGGAGTTAGTTGCACAATATTGGAAATATACAAGAGATATAACTAAGATTTATTATGACTATTGTTATTCTTATCATTATTCTTATCAGGCCCCCGCAAGTTGGACGGTCGGTACGAGAGGCCAAGCTTGTGAAGAAGAAACTCAAAGCGGACACGCGGTAGAGGTTTAGTGAGCACATCAACAAGTTGATCAGCGCCAGGAATGTGACAGACACGAAGACGACCATGTTGGACTTGTTCACGAACAAAATGAAAGGCGAGCGCGACATGCTTCATACGAGAGTGAAAAACGGGGTTGGTAGAGCAGTGTGTAGCACCGAGGTTGTCACAATATACAAATGGAGCAGATGATAGAGACAAGCCAAGTTCACCGAGAAGAGATTGAAGCCAGAACAGTTCAGCAGTGGCATCGGCAATAGCCCTGAACTCAGCTTCAGTTAAGCTGCGAACAATAGCTCTTTGCTTCTTGGCGGCCCAAGCAATCGGGTTGCGACCCAAGTACGCGATATAACCAGAGGTGGAGATGTAGTCATCTTTATCACCTACCCAATCAGCATCACAGAAGGCATGAAGAGACAATGGACTGTTACGGTAGAGTTGAAGACCATGATCAATCGTACCCTTGAGATACCTTAGAAGTCATTTGAGAGCAATCCAGTGAGAAGCTTGAGGATGTTGTAGGTATTGAGCAAGTTTATTAACAGTAAAGGCAATGTCCGGACGGGTGAGAGAAAGATATTGAAGGCTACCAACAATGGCACGATAGTCGGTGGGATTGGAGATGGGGGTACCTTGGGTAGAGGATAAAGGAGGATGGGGGACAATTGGGGTGGGAAGAGGTTTACAATCAAGCATATTATGGCGAGTTAGGAGATCGGTAATGTATATGGATTGACTAAGGAGAAGCCCACGGGCATTAGGAATGACCTCGACACCAAGAAAATATGACAGAGAACCAAAATCTTTGAGGGAGAAATGACAAGCAAGATGAGAAACAAAGGTGGAAAGATGGGAGGGAGAAGATCCGACGACAATGATATCATCAACATAGACAAGAAGATAAAGAATGTGAGAGGTAGTGGTAAATAGAAAGAGCGAGGAATCAGAAACAGACTGACGAACGTCGGAGGAAAGAAGGAAAGATTTCAATTCGGTGTACCAAGCACGAGGTGCCTGTTTGAGACCATAGATAGCTTTAGAGAGTTTACATACATAAGAGGGATGATCAGAGTCAACAAAGCCAGAGGACTGAGACATGTAAACAGTTTCAGACAGACGACCTTGGAGAAAAGCATTATTTATGTCGAGTTGACGGATGGACCAGCCACGATTGAGAGCAAGTGAAAGGACGAGACGATTGGTGGAAGGCTTAACTACGGGACTAAAGGTATCAGAGTAGTCGAGACCGGGCCGCTGGTGAAAATCTTTAGCAACGAGACGAGCTTTGTGTTTGAGAAGAGACCCATCAGGATTATATTTAGTACGAAAAACCCATTTTCTCCCGACGACGTTGTAGGAGTGATGAGATGGGACCAGAGTCCAAATTTCGTTTTTCTGAAGAACATCAAATTCTGCTTGCATGGCAGCATGCCATTGCGGATCAATGAGGGCTTGCTTGACAGTGGAAGGGACAGAGTGAGAAGTAATGGTGGCAGAGTGAGCATACTTGGGGTTAGGCATGACAATGTAATTAGAGAGGCGAGTCACAATGTGACGAGAGGGCGGAAGAGGAGGAGGAGCAGGTGGCGAGTGAGAAGAAGCAGATGTGGTAAGAGAGGCGGAAGTAGGTGGAGAAATGGTGGGGGTCGGAACAGAGGTAGCATCAGGTGCCGTAGGGGGAGGAGAGCTGGGGTTGGGGTCCGCAGGTGGGGGAGAAGAAGTGGAAAGAATAGGAATATTTAGAGAACACCATTGGGAAGCAGTAGATGAAGATGAGGAAGAGGGAGTAGAGGTAAGCTCAGGAAAAGGAAAAACATGTTCCACGAATTTTACATGACGAGAGGTGTAAAGTTTATGTGTGACGGGATCAAGACAGTGATAGGCACTTTGAGTAGGAGAGTATCCAACAAAAATACAGGGAGTAGAACGAGGGAGAAGTTTGTGAGAGGAGTAAGGTCGGAGCCAAGGGTAACAGAGACACCCAAAGCATCTCAGTTTGAGATAGTTCGGAGGAGTGCCAAAGAGTTTATAAAACGGAGAGAAATTTTATAAGGTAGGAGTAGGGAGACGGTTGATGAGGTAAGCGGCAGTAGAGAAAGCATGAGGCCAATAGGTAAGAAGTAATTTAGCATGGGAGAGAAGCGCAAGACCAGTTTCAACAATATGACGATGACGACGTTCGGCGTAGCCATTATATTCGGGAGTGTGAGGCGGGGAAGTTAAGTGGGAGATGCCATTATCTAGAAGGGAGGGGGTGAGTTTTAGGTATTCACCGCCGTTACCAGAATAAAGCTGCAGAATAGGACGGTCAAATTTTTTTTTTCAACTAATGCACGGAAGCGAGAAAAGACTATGGCAGTATCAGATTCTTTTTTAGGGGATAGAGCCAGATATACTTTGTAAAGTGATCGACGAAAATGACATAGTATTTATAATTATCCCAAGAAAGGACAGGAGATGTCCAAACATCAGAAAAAACTAAATCAAGAGGAGCAGTAGAATGTAAAGTCGACTGAGAGAATGGCAATTTATGGCTTTTATTAATGTTGCAAGGATTACAAAGGTGAGCAGAACCTAAAGAAATAGGTAAATGAAAATTATTCCGAAGATAATGCAAAATATTAAAAGAAGGGTGGCCTAGACGATGGTGCCAGGCCAAAGAGCTGAGAGAAGCACCGAAGAGAGCAGGAGAAGCGGAAGGGGGATGCCATTCGTAAGTGCCATGCCCAGGTGTACCTTGAAGTAGAATTGTCCCTGACATCCGATCCTTAATAAGAAACGAAGAAGAAGTGAGTTCAAAAACAACATTATTTTCAAGACAAAATTGATGCACAGAAAGAATATTACGGGAAATAGATGGGACATGGAGGGCGTTATTAAAAATAAGAGGAGGAATGAATAGAAAATGAACCTATGTGGGAGATGGGTAAAGCTGACCCATCTCCGATAAGGAGCTCATCGGAACCATCATATGGAGTATGTAAGGCAAGGTTGTCGAGGTCATTAGTAATGTGGTGGGTTGCCCCACTGTCGATGAGCCACGAGGAGGGGGGACGACGGGAGGCAGTGTGCGCCTGAGGCGGGGAGACAAATGATGAACCACGGTTGGCAGTAGGAGGGGTTATGAAAGTGACATCAGGATAGCGACGTTTGAAGGTACAACACTGAGATATGTAGTGACCAACATTGTAGCAATACTGACATCGACCTTTGAAAGGGGTGGTAAGCTTAGCAGCAGGACGTGGTGGAGTGAGCAGAAGAGGAGGGGCGTTGGAGGTGGGCCTGCGGTGGGACGAGGTGACAGCATGGACAGAGGGAAATGGAGGCGGGGACGGCTGGGTTTGGAGGGTAAGCTCGTGAAGAAGCAGCTTCTCATGTAATGCTTCGAACGAAATCAGAGTATCCCAGGCATGAATAGCATCAATAATGGGTTTGTAAGAGTCGTAGTCAAGCCCTTTGAGGACTTTCTCAACAACATCCTCGGGATCCATCGGCTTACCTAGAGAGGCGAGACGATCGACACAGGCCTTAATAGAATGCATATAGTCTGTGATAGACTGATTAGTTTTGGTAATCAACTCGAGTTGGCCTTTAATAGAGCGAATATGGACCAGGAGACGGGGTAGCATACATGGTGGACAGAGTTTCCCAAAGTTCACGAGAGGATGTGACATGATTGAATAAGCGAGAGATGGTCGAGGGAAGTGTACCGAGAAGAGCAGCAAGAAGAAGCTTGTCTTGCCTTTGCCAGGAATTATGAGCAGGGTTCGAAACGATTCTCGAGTCTTCTTCAACGGTTTCAGGTAGGGCTGAGCAAAATATCCGAATATCCGAAATCCGAATTTTTCGATCCGATACCCGATCCGTTTTTGTGGATATCCGATCCGATTTTTTCAAAATTTCGGATATCCGTATCCGAAATTTTCGGATATCGGATATCCGTCGGATATTAAAATTTTAAATTTCGGATATCTGATATCCGAAAAATATCCGAAATTTCGGATGCGGATATCGGATATCCGAAACATAATATTGTACATGTGGAAAAGTTCCAAAAAACTAAACATTCCTTAAAGGCCCAAACTAAAGGCCCAAATAACCTCCCTTATTTCCTCAAACCCTACACAACACACAAGCCACAAACAAGTAAACAACCCCTGATTACCTTTTTCCCTAACCTTAGTAACCTATGCTACTTCATCTTCTTCTTCTCCATTACTACAACAATCACAACACTACAAGCAAGTTAACAACAACAGCACCACCACCACCATCACCACCGTGATATTCCCCGGTGAACTCCCCTTCATCTCTTTCTCTATCTACCTCCGTCACCGTCAACGTCAACCGCCATATATGGCGTCTCCAACCATCGGAATCGTCGCCACTAACCACCACTTTCCCTCTTCACTTATCTAGTATTCCCTCTGTCATGCTCGTTAAACTCCCACCATCAGCAGTCCACCACCACCTCCGTTCTCCAGTCAGTCAGTCAGTCACCGGAGTTACAACTAGATTCTCCGGTCACCTCCATTCTTCTCTCCATTTCCCTGTAAATCTGTAACCACCGTCTTGCTGCTCCGTTGTGGTTCTCCCCTCTATTTGATTTGAAAAACGCCATCTTAATTGTTTGGATATATGTCGGATATCCGTGATATCCGATCCGTAAATTTCGGATATTAAAAATCGGATATCCGAAGCAGTTCGGATCGGATATCGGATACTAAAATACTTGATTTTTGGATTCGGATATCCGATCCAAAAGGCAGTTCAGATCGGATATCCGATCCGTGCTCTGCCCTAGTTTCAGGGGGACATGGAAACGAACCATCAACGTATTTCAGTAAATCATAGCCAAAGAGAAGAGACTCGATTTGAGTCTTCCAGGAGGGATAATTTGAGAAATCAAGTTATGGGTAAGATGAGAAAGTAACATGCACAAAGAGGGAAGAAGGATTTTGAGGATTTGGGATGAGTTGGTCGGAAGCCATGAGAGAAAGAAGAGGAAAAGAGCAGCACGAAGAAGAAGAAGGAAAGAGGAAGGGAAGGACCTTTAGGCTGATACCATATTGTGGAAATAATTTCTACTATATATTTTATTAAAATGACTGAGCAAGGTATATATACAAGGGTAGAATACAAGAGCAATAATTACAGATAGTTCTAGAGAAATATAGGAAATATACAAAGGGTGTTAGTTGAACAATATTGGAAATATACAAGAGATATAACTAAGATTTATTATGACTATTGTTATTCTTATCATTATTCTTCTCTAAACTCAAATTCCCCCGTTTTCTTCTCTCCATTCCCATTTTTCCTTACGATGTTTCCATTTGTAAGCTAGTAATTTATCACTCAACTTTTTAACAATGCAAAAACATAAGCCTTAAATGTAGCACCCCGGCTTGGCCAACTAAAGGCCAAAATGTCATCCAGGGTAACTCGTAAGGTTGGGTGCGCCTCCTTGAAAACTTATTATGAGGGCACTCATTCCAAGATTGCTCTCCAGCAAGCTAAGTACACTTATTGTCGCCTAACTTATGAATTCTTAAGATCAGTCACAATAAAAGAAGATTCATTTTGTTGATTTGAGTAACACTTCCATTCTTTTAAGCATTTGAACCTATTCAGTATGGTACCACATGAACCTATTCATCTATTCAGTAGGATACCTGAGACGAATTACATGTTCGGACAACCTCAAGTATAACCTTAAACATCGACATTTCAAACTTTATAGACTTTTAAAAATGAAATAGTGAAAATGACATGGTAGACATGGTGGTATGAAGAAGGTATGTAGTGTTGACCCTATAATTAAATAATTAATTAGTCAATGTCCAAATTGTTACGAAATTCAATTGTTGGTAGTGTTCAACAAATTCTTGAAATAGTTATTTGCCTGAAAAAGAATGTGAGACAATTCTTCACAAAATGAGGTAAAAGTAAGGTATGGTATCCCAAAAAAAAAAAAAAAAAAAAAAAAAAAACCTTTGATTTTCATTTAATACCCTTACTTTTTATAAAATTCTACGTATAACTTTAACATTCTTAACTTCTCTCGAATATTACCCTAACTTTTTAATTTTGTTTCTAGTATAGCTATTTTCAACACTACATAAATTTGAACCGTTTATACAACTAATAAATGTGCAAATTAATGCTCTTAAATTCTCCATTCAACCAATAGTTTATCATTTTAAACCATTATACTCCGTATGTATAACAACAACTAATTATCATCAAATTCGTCTATTCTTAATTTCAATATTTATACCAAACATTCATCATCAACTTCAATATAAATACCACCACTCCCATCCTTAACATCAATAAAAGTAAGTCGGAGAAAGAAAAATGATAAATTATCAAATATAATGAATTATTTAATAAGTTAAATTAACAAAAAGATGAATAAAGGTCATATTAAAGATAAAATTTAAAATATAGGGGTAAACCATAGAATTTTCCTAAATGTAAGAGTATATGATGGAAAACGAAAAAAGAGAGGGATACACTGTGAAATTTCCCCCCAAAAAAAAAAACCATTTTTTGTATTTGTAATAGTTTATTCATGATATTTTTTCCATATCGCAAATGCCTTATACTCAATTTTTTCTTAAAATATTAGTCTTTAATCTCATTTTGCATCAATTTAACAAAGTTAATGGACATAACGTTCTTAAATTTAGTTTTTTTTTTTTTTGTCGTTTCCAAAGATTAGTACTCCGTAACTAATCATTTGTTTGCTTAAAGGATGAAAATCATTATCATTCATAAAACTATTTGTGTAAATACATAAATGTTCAAGAGTACAAAACTAATCAATCAGTTTTGTGCAAATATATAAAATATAGAGATTTTCTATGGTGTACCCTCGAGATTTTTCATTTTTTATGTTGTACCCTTACATTTTCTATATTTCATGGTGTGCCCCTAAACTTTAAAATTTGTCTATAATATATCTTGAACTTCACATCTATTATCTAAATAAACCATCCTTAAACCCCCTTTAGCTATTTTCCTTTCGAGCGTCACTCGTTTAACTTTTTTTTTTTTCTTACCAATCAACGTCAAATGACCCTATTATATAGAAGTTTTCGAAAGCCACTCTTAATAACGCTTTTTTAACATGAAAAATGATGATTGTTTCATAAATTGTTAAATAACTTTATGTACGATTTTTTAATCATCTAATATATAATTAGACAGGTTAACGTGTAATCGAATGCTATTAATCTATTATAAGCAAATGAATTGGTTAATAAGCAATCGGTTGGATTAAAGAGTCAGTTAGTAGCTTAAAAAAACGACCAAGTCAATGATGACTAACAATTTGGTCATAACATAGACAAACTATTTAAAGTTTATGGGTACACATAAAATATAAAAAAGATAAGGGTACAACATAGAAAACAGAAAACCTCAAGACCAGGTACACCATAAAAAAAGAAAAAAAAAAAAAAAAAAAAAAAAAAAACAACCACGTCCACCTTATTTAACAACCTAAAAATTCTAAATCTAACTCGAAAAACCAAGTAACCACTAATTCCTTCCTTAGTGGACATTGGTGGTTATTAGTGGGAGTAAGGGTGACAATAAATTGAGTTTGGATCAATTTTTGTAGATTAGACCTACACGCGTTTTGCGTGTATTGGACTCAGACCCGACACATTGGATCCGTAGGGTTCAAAGTTCTAAGACTCTATAGTGATTAGTGATTGAGAGCACACAATTCATCAACTTCAAGTCTACAACCCGAAAATGTGGCCCATTTAACATGGTAAGTGCTTAAGGTCTACAATATAATACTCCCTCCATTTCACCATCTTTTTCCCACTTTCTCAAAAAGAAAATTCCATCATCTTCTTCTCATTTTTATTTTTGTTAATTTTTTTAACTAATTTCATCCACACAATTCACTTTATTATTTTTCTATTTTAATCTTACCCATACAATCCACCTTCCTTAATTTTTGATCCAAAATAAAATGAAAAGAATATAATAAAACAGACGGAGTAATTATTTAACACAAATGTTTTTACATTAGTCTTTTTCACGTACAACTAAACATCGAGAAGTCGTTTGTTACAACTTACAAGTCAATAGAACAGTTCGAAAGTGTCCGTCAATTACGGAGATTGTTGATAGAGGAAAACCTTCACTTTGACCTTTCTTATGTTTTATCAATATGTATAATTTGAGTTCCTACATAAAAGTAAAAAGAATGACATTATATTTATATTCACATTAATAAAATACTTTTATTTTACTGTTATATGTTAATTTTCAAGATGAATATTAATTTATTTTGTGAAGTTGGAAATGTATATTAATTATAGGAGGTCCAACTTATCATCCCGTTATTATATTATATATTTTCTCATTTTCTATTTGCGATAGAAGAAATTTCTCAAATTCAAATATTAGTTCCGTTGAGAAGACAAAATAGAAATGTAAAAAAACTAAAGGTAAATGTGATATTGTACTAAAGAGAAAAATGACAACAAAACGTGTTAGAGTGTATAAAACCGATCCTGTGCCTCTAACAATCAGCTTAAGCTTTTGGTTGAGTTGGTTCCTAACATGGTATCAAAGCCCATGGTTGTGTAACCTGGGACTCTCGTTAAACTGGGCCTTTGTGCAGCTGGAAGAGAGGACAATTTCCCCCCAGTTTGCGTTGTACAGCTGGAAGAGAGGCAAGTGCCCCCCAGTCTGGTTTGAAAGTGGGCTCGCATGTGAGGGGGCGTGTTGGAGATGGATCCAGCCAAATATAAATTCCCACATTATTGCGTCCCACATCGGTTGTGAGATGAGAGTTGGTCTCCTTTATAAGGCTTAGGGGCTACTCCTCCTATTGCCAATTGGTTTTAGGATGGAACCTCCTAAATCTTATAAGCGGACTCTCTCATACTCTCGGGTGTGGCCCAGGCCCGTGAAATTTAACATAAGCTAATGGTTGAGTTGGTTCTTGACATGGTATCAAAGCCTCGTGACAAAAGGTCACGGGTTCGAATCTCACCACCCCTCACTTTCAAAGTGGTATTTATCGCACCAGGTAGGCGGGCCTGTAGTTGCGTCCACGCTTCAAGCCCAAAGGGCATTCGCGTGAGGGAGCGTGTTAGAGTTATATAATCGATCTTGGGCCTCCAACCATCAGCTTAAGCTTTTGGTTGAGTTGGTTCTTGACATGGTATCAAAGCCTTGTGACCAGAGGTCACGAGTTCGAATCTCACCACCCCCTCTCTTTCAAAGTGGATTATTTCGCACTGTATGACTGCCTCAGATAAGGCGTCCACACTTCAAGCCCAAAGGGCATTCGTGTGAGGGGGCGTGTTAGAGTGTATAAAACCGATCCTGGGCCTCTAACAATCAGCTTAAGCTTTTGGTTCCTAACAAAACGAAGATTATTAATACCTTATATAATCACCTTAAAATTAAATTTATATGAGTAATATTTTTGTTAAATTAGTAATTTCTGTTGTTTTTGTGTTATCAATATTGAGGCCAATTTAATTTGGAACAAAGTAAACAGTAACTCCCTCCATTCTAATTAAATGTCCCTATTTTTATTTTGAGCCATAGAATTAAAAAGTAATATTAAACATGAGTTAAATGTTTAGAATTTTTTGTTAACACTTAACATAAATATATAGAAATATGACATTTAATTTGAAAAAAAATTTATAGAAATAATAACATTTGATTTGAAATGAAGGAAAATAGAAATACAACTTGAATCAAAATTAAAACTAAACGAGCTTTAATCCGCTCCACTCAGGGGCGGACCCACTAACACCAATGGTGTTGCACATGCAACACCAAAAATTTAAAAACTCATTAATATATAATAAGCAAAGTTTAAAAATACCAAAAAGCAAACTAGCATAATGGTAGTGGATGTGGAAGGATTGGAAGAAATAGCTGTGAGGTCTTGGGTTCAATTCCTCTTAAATGCACTTTTTCTCCCCTTCCCCCTAATTTTTATTTTTTCTCACTTTTATATATCTTTATATTATATGGTTAATAGTTTTATTGCTTATTTTTGGCATAATTACTTGTATATTTCTTATTTAAATTGTAAATTTGTGTTATATTTTATGTATATAAATGCAATACATATTTTATATAAAACAATTATATACGTATGTTATCCGAAAAATTGTATCTGTGAATAAGCTTCTAAAAAGAAAATGCAACACCAAAAAAAAAGTTCTGGGTCCGCCCCTGGCTCCACTTATCTCCTTCCCAAAGAAACAAAACACCTTAATAAATTGACATTGATCTATGCCTACTTCGCCACTTTTCTTGTCAACTTATTTATTACATTACCCAAAAGCATGGTAGATTGGTGTCAAAATATATAAAGCATCATCTACACGTGAAGTTGTCCTATATCGGAGTTGTACATGGATTCTTCTACTATTATTGCGAGTTGGTTTTATTATGGATGGATTCCTGTGGGTTTCAAGGTTGTATATTCTCTTTAATCTCGGGTATGATCACACCCTCTCAAATTCATTATGTATGTGTACTTCGTTCATCTATGGGCTTCACATGTGCGAGAATGTTTTAAAAAATATAAAGCTTTCACATGTGAAACTGTCCCACGTGTGTGTGGAGTTAATGGGAATTCTCCACCTTATAAAGGCACTTGAGGCATCCTACTATTACCAATTGGTTTTAGTATGAATTGATTCATGTGGGTTTTTGAAGGTACCGGGAAGCAGGGAAATCGCCAGTTCAATGTGGCGTGGAAGGGAAATCGCTAGTTGACTGGCGATTTGTTGGGCAATCGCTAGTCCGTGATCCATTGGCGATTGGTGGGCTGAGCACGGGTACCTGATTGGACTTGGGACGCCTTATTCTCTTTAATCTTGGGCATGACTAGAACCTCTCAAATTCATCAATTAGTGAAAGCCTTTGTAATATACAATTATTATCTTTTTTATATACTCTGTATTATTGGCAAGCTTCTAAAATTTGACCTCTACAAAATAAATAGGAAGTAGTAGTAAAAAGTAAAATGAAGAAAATATCATTTACGAAGTATACTAATACTTTCTAAGTTATTAACTTACGTAAGCTAAATATTGTTGACATGGGCGTGTCTTATTCTTATAATATTAATACAATCACTTTTAAAATCAAATCATACTACTCATACTTGAATTAAATTTTAATTTTTCTATAGACAATTTCTCCCAAAGTTTTTGCTTTCAAGCTTCAAGATTGTGGAAGGCATGCTCATGATATATAGGCATGAAAAGTGAACACTAATTATGATTTTAGTACATGAAAATAAAAAAGAGCAAAAACAGTTTTATTTAGCACCACATTTGTATTAATAATAATTGAAATCAACACACTTTCACCTTAAGCTTTGCTTAGTCATGAAACAATGCATGACCCACAAAACATGGAGCACAAACTAAAAACCAACAAAATAAATCCAACCTTACACTTAGCTCCATATAAAAGTAAAATTATAAAAATATTTCACTGCTCTGGTCAATTGTTATCTGTATTTGAAAATCACCGTACCCTAAACAATTGATCGAGATAGTTGTAAGGCCTTAATTCATAAATTAACTAAGAAAATAAATTTGTAAAATTAAACAATAATTAAGATAAATATTTCATGATTAATTAAGGTTGATCATCGAAATCAAACTCGTTCTCGGAAAACTGGCTATTGTACCCTTGCTGCATTTCATTTCCATTGTAGTAATTGTTGTTGTTGACACCGTACAACTTTCCATTGTTGTTGTTTTTCACATAGTTGTTGTAATTGTTGTTGTTGTTGTTGTATGAAAAGTCATTGTTAAGGTTTTTCTCAAGACTAATATCATAGAAGTACTTGCCATTTTCCAAGTATCTTGTGTCACTCATCCCCTGTTTCTCCACACCACCATTATATCCTACACCACCATTATACTTACCTTCGTCGCCACGATTATTGTTGTTGTTGTAATTGTTTTGAGAAGCATATTTCCATGGAACAACATTGTCATTATTGTTTGTGTAAGAAGTCTCACTCAAACCATATAATTTTGGATCATAACTATTTTCTTCTTGATTATTTTCATAAATTTTCGGGTTTTCAAAACTGTTGTCATCCATGTTGTACAACGTCGTCGGTTTAGTAGTGGTGGTAGTAGGAGAATCGAGGCCGGTGTCATGACCATATAGGCCAAAACTACCTTGAGTGGTTTGAGGAATGTTATAAGAAGGTTGCTCTTCTTGTTCATGTTGTTGCTTAGAAAAGGGTAGTGTAGTAACATCATTATCTTGGTTGTTGTAGTAATAATTGTTATTAGGGTAATTAGTAGCGTAATTGCGATTACGACTAACCTTGCTAAAGAATTGGCTATCTCTAGCATGGATTTGAATGGTGGTAAGAAGGAAGAAGAAGCATACAAGCTTTGTGGATGATGCCATAATGTGTATGTGATGAGAGACTCAGAAGTGTGAAGAGTGTTAGTGAATGAATAAGAAGAATTTAAGTGATTTGTGGGTGTATGATATGAGTTCTGAAGCCCTTTATATAGAGCCTCTTTTCATTTTTAGCTTTACTTTTTCTTTTTTCTTTTTTTCCTTTTCTCCTTTGGTTCTTTTTTTTTTTTTAAATATTTGTTTGCCCTTTGATTATGGTGGGTAAGTGTGTAGTAGTAAATTGTATGTATTGGGGTAATGCCGTAATGGGCATTGAATGGTACTAGTAATGATTAATGACATGTTAAATGGAGGGTGTTCTGTTTTCCATATGGAAAAAATTTACTCCTATCCCAATTATTTATTTACAATTTTCATTATAGAATGTACGGGTCATTTGTTTATATTTTTATAAATGGTCTATTTTAAGCTATGTGGGGGAGTGGGTCCGTACCTCCTTAACCAATTATGTAACACCCTGACTCCTTTAATTTAAATTAAATATATTTTATTCGGATTTTTTCATTTTTAATTCAGGAAAATCATGATCGTAACTTAAATCGGGTTCAAAGACGAGTCGTGGGTCTCTTGGGTCGAGTGGAGCAAGTCTTTGGGTTAGTTGTTTATGTCCGGTTTATTAAACTTAAACTAATACATCCTCATTAGTCATTAAACCTGTAACACCCCGACCCCAACTAAAGGCCGAAATGTCATTCACGGTAGCTTGCCAGGCTGCGTACATCGCCCACAGACCAACACGGGCCTTTCCAGCGCACGTTTGTCCTCACTCGTGCGCATCCTGAGAACTTCCCAGGAGGTCACGTACCCATCCTAAGACTACTCTCCAGCAAGCACACTTAACTGAAGAGTTCTTAAGATGAGCCACCAGAAAAGAAGATGCATCTTGTTAATATGAGTAGTACTTACAATCCTTTTAAGCACTATGTCACTTGAGCCAACACATGAACCTCTTCAACGGGGTACCCGGCCCGAATAACCTCGGACAACACCGGGTGTTACACACCCCCACTTGAAAAACGCAACATCCTCGTTGCGCCTGGTCGCTACTTACAATATAGCATTCCAAAATCCTCCCCAGCTAGGTGCGTACCTGGCCAACAAGACACAAGATTCGACCACACGGTCGCTGGGTTGCTCTGATACCATTTGTAACACCCCAGCCCCAACTAAAGGCCGAAATGTCATTCACGGTAGCTCGCCAGGTTGTATACATCGCCCACAGACCAACACGGGCCCTTTCCAGCGCACTTTTGTCCTCACTCGTGCGCATCCTGAGAAGTTCCCAAGAGGTCACCCATCCTAAGAGTACTCTCCAGCAAGCACGCTTAACTGAAGAGTTCTTAAGATGAGCCACCAGAAAAGAAGATGCATCTTGTTGATATGAGTAGTACTTACAATCCTTTTAAGCACTATGTCACTTGAGCCAACACATGAACCTCTTCAACGGGGTACCTGACCCGAATAACCTCGGACAACACCGGGTGTTACAAAACCCTCCTACCTTAATTAGTTTTAAATCTCTGCATCATTAAAGCACTGCTTCTCTTCCCTCTCCTTCAAGTTGTTATTCAAATTCTATCAAAATTCTCCATCAAAGTTCTATCCTTTTCGATTAAGATCAATCATATTATCGTTTTTCTCACCTTTGATCGGTAAGGGTTTTATTCTTTTAGTCATTAGTAGTACCTATGTCATAATCCTAATCATGTTGATTAAATTACGATTTTATTCTCATATATTCTTGCTTTGCATCAATTTTGGTCAAAAAGGGACGACAACCTTGAAGAGAAGGACATCATTCTCGTGGAGGACGAAGAGTAGGCTCAGGATTTCGCGAAAAAGGTAACTGGGTGTAGCCCTATTAGTACTTTATCATGTGTGAGATCGAGTAGAGTCATTAGGGATGTTTGATTGTTGCTTGAACATGCTATGAATTTTGATGTTTTTGATGATCGGTTGCGTTGTTTAATGAGTCATGTCGGTAACACCTTGTCGAGTCTTATTGAAATATGATGTAAAGCATGTTGCTTTAATGTTGTATGTGTGTTGGGGTTCTTTGGCATGAGAATTTTGGAGAATCACGGATTTTCGTGGGTTTCGAGCTTAAGCACGGGGAAAAACTGTCTGTCCCGACTGGGACAGTCATCCTGATGCACCAGGACACCCGTCCCGACCGGGGCAGAAGCTTTTTGTGTCATGAAAACTTCACAGATGCAACGACGTCGAAAAAATACGATGTTTAGCCTTTTGAATGAACTGAATCGGAGTTCGTATAAGGAAATGACATTGTTTTTAAGTTCTGAGCTATATTTTCGTTTATTTCTCATGACGAATCGTATAGTTAATTGTTTGTTGAGCATGTTGACGCATATAAACACGTTTTAAAGATATTGAAACAACATTATGATATTATTAATGGTATGATGTTATGATTATTATTGGACGGGTTATTAGCTGATGCTTGAGTTAAGTTTGCAACTGGCTTGTGCGTGAAGAGCTACACTGTCCTGTTTTGGACGTATACCTATCATAGAACCCTCGGTTGTTCCAGTTGCCCGGTTAGAGATTCTATGGGTACTCGGCCGTTCTAGTTGTTCGGTTAGAGTCTATGGTTTTGTTATTATGTCGTCGCCGTTCCAGTTGTTCGGTGGGATTTGGCCAAATTTAGATAGTTGTTTGGGACTTCCAGTTGTTGTCCTAACATAGGGTTTGGATGATTCTAGTTATTTCACCCAGTGCTCTGTTATTACTCTTGTGATCCTTGTTTGTTGTTACGTCATCCAGTTGTTGACGGTTGTTGAGTTTAAATAATTAATGAGGTATACCGTATGATTTCACGTATGGCTTGTGAGTTTATATGGTTGTTGGTTACTCTGCGTATAGGCCGTAGGCCTGATAAGTTTGTTAAAGTATGACTAAGGAGTAACTGTTACTCTCCACTGATTTTGGTTGTTGCTGTCTTTTTGTAGAGGTATACTTGGGTTGGGACGAGTGAGGAACACACGCTATACCGTATATTGAGAGTCGAACCACTTTGTCATTTGTCTTTTCAAGCATAAAACCTTTTTATTTTGGTTCACCTTTTAGGTTTTAGTAGTTTGAAATCTGTGACGATCCGGATACCACGGTGTTTTCGTCACCGGCCCACCGTGGCCCTTATTATACCTTACTTCGTTTATTTTATTCTACTTTATTTCGTTTTATTTTATTTTATTTTTTTAAAAAAATCGGGTTATTATAAATTACATTGTTTTATCTTGTATAAGTGGGACCGATTTTGTATTTATATTATTATTTTATTAGTTTTATTCTCTACATTTCTCCTCACATTGATAAATGTTTATAAAGTAAAGGTAAACAAATTATCGAGACGGAGGGAATATCAATTTATGGCATTTTAAACAAAAAAAATTAAAAAAAACTGTCTAGCATTGTAGATTTGTAGTTCATGATAATCACCATTTTCTTATTTAATTTCGTATCTCTTATCATGAATATTATGTTACGTGTTTATACCGCCGCATGCGCAATGACACTTTTGTTTGTCATGTTTTGTAAATTTTATTTAAGTTAAAATACTAAACTTAAATGAAATTAGTAAATCTCATGTGAGTCTAGTCTTACACTAAGTTAATGTGAGACCAGAATATAAATTGTAGTTAAAATGGTACAAACACAGGAAATAAATCTACTAAATTAAAGTCACTTTTAAGGGTAATAAGAAATTTGGTTACAATTCATAATAATTATCACTAAAATGGTACAAAAGCTATATAATCGAGTATAAATAAAGCTGACTTACAATAACTTATTGTGAGACTTGACTCACATAAGAATTTGTGAAATGCTATTAAAAGTTAGTGAAACTTTTAGCTATTGTCTGAAACTGCTAGAAAAATGTTATAAAGTGAAATAAAAATTAGTTATATGAAGGAGTGTCTTGATTGATTATTTAAAAAAATTATTTAAACGGGCATATTCGTGCTAAACTTAAAACATGGTAAATATATGAATGGAAAAAATGTCAAAAAATAAAAGGTTGGTTTCATCTATATAACTACCTTACTATCTGAGTCGTATTATATTTAAACGGATTACCCATTTTAAGAAAGTCTAACGGTCTTAAATGGTTTACATTTTATCTTACATTGTGTGATTGTTATATTTCCCTGACATGTGCCGTAATAAAATGATGATGTTGAGAAATAATGTAATATAAACGCAATGAAAATAAATTAAAATATTTTTTTCATTAAAATAATTTGATTTAAAGATATATAGTTATATCCAAAATTAGATTATTTATTTTGTATATTATTTATTTTATATCATCCTTATATAAAATAAATAATACAAATGTTATACCAAAATTAAATCATTTATTTTATATATGTGTGGATACCCATATCCGTACCCTCCCAAACAAAACCCTGTGATGTATCACGGACTTTTATTACGCATGCTTTAACGTTGACTTATACGGTTCTAACTAATGTCGAATTCATTTTGAGTCGTTTGAAATGTTAAAATGAGTAAGGTCGCATCACATCACATTTAAATAACGTTCATTTTGTCCATTTGGAGTTTAGCTAGGTCCTTGTCTCCGCCTTCATTTTGG
Source organism: Dianthus caryophyllus (assembly GCA_023091065.1). Taxonomy (NCBI): domain Eukaryota; kingdom Viridiplantae; phylum Streptophyta; class Magnoliopsida; order Caryophyllales; family Caryophyllaceae; genus Dianthus; species Dianthus caryophyllus. The sequence goes on along the minus strand of CM041522.1, from coordinate 35,023,765 downwards.
CATGAAGCCTTCGCATTTGCACTACAATTAGTCCTTTTACATTAACAAGGTCTAATTCAGCATTCCTAAATTCCTAAATTTAGGCCCGGTAGCTAAAACCGCTATTTAGCCCCCTCTTACACAAAATACAACTTCACGTCTTACCTTATTTCACAAAAACTATGCAAATACACCCTTTTCATTTTTCCGGGTCTCGGGCCCGAAACCGAGCCCAAACCCAGCCTTTGGCCCGCACTCCAAAGCCCTAAGCATCACAAAATATCTCACAAATATCCCAGCACTTTTCTTGAGCTTCACGTTCGAGATTATCTCATGATCTTTCAAAGATTCAATGCAACCGAAACTTGGAAAGTAGACCTAAAACCAGCCCCCCCAAACCGCATAACCTTATGCGGTTTGAGTGGAGAACCGCATAAGCTTATGCGGTTTCCCCAGGCAACCGCATAAGGCTATGCGGTTCCTAGGCTTGTTTTTATCCCCGATTTCCTAATTTCTCCGAGGTTTTTAGTATATATACAGCCCTATACCTCGACATTCGAAGGGACTTTCAGATCACAATTCACAACCAGAATACATCTCTTACACCACAAATTCTCTCATCTTACACTTTCACATTCACAAAAGCCTCAAGCACTCAAATCTTTGAGTTCAACACACCATCCCGTGTTGAATTCACCCTCCTTTCAAGTTCAAGAAGCGAAGCTCTGCCCAGATCTGAAGCGTCAGGACAAGGTAGGTACCGATCCACTTGGATCAAAGCTTTTTCTTATTTTCTATGGACTAACAAAGGGGTCTACACTTTAGCGCCCCCCCCCGGCTTTGGCACCCAGTAACTTGCACTCCAAGTGTTCTATTTACTTCTGCACACTCCATATCCGATGACACGCCAAAGTCGCATAAGCAACCGACCTTATAAAATAAACCAATGGACAATTGAACTTTATTTTATTTGCATGCATCTTGCACCCTTTTCTTTTGCATTAAATCAACTTAAACAATGAATTCGACCTTTAACTGAACCGTATTCGTTAACAAGTTAAACATGCTAAACTGAGGGTTTTAATCAATCTTTTTGCATCTGCATCTGCATTCTTTTACATCCTTATCGCACTTGTACGTAGCGATAACATTAGCTCAAATATCATCTTACAAAGATTGTTCTAGGTCAGTAGAGGCTATTTTTACATAGGCTTTTCTAAAAGGTTTTCATAAATCATTATTTGAATTAACTCTTTTTCTAAAGTACCCTCACCCCGAATCCAATCTGGTTTCACAGCCTTAGATCTAGGGGTGTCGGCGTGCTCCAAAATCTAGGACATGTTTTTAACTTAGAACATGGTAGCAGGTTCCTATTTTCCGCGATAAATAGGTGGCGACTCCATAACAGTTCTTAAAGGTTTTTCCAACTTAATCTTTTTTAACTTTAAAATCCGCCCTTAAGCAAGACGCCGAGTTGGGTTCGATCCCGGGTTCCACAGATTGGCGACTCCGCTGGGGAGATCTTATTTTTAAAACTAAAAACTAGCTTTTTCTTTTAAAATAAAGAGGTGAAACTTGAAAGCCTTGAACAATCCTTGTAAACATATTTGAGCCATGCACATTCGTTTAGAGTCCATTCCTTTTGGAATCTAGGCACCCTTTGCACCCTCGAGAGGTGGTTCCCACATGCAGGCTTGTCCACTCGATAAAGCACATGCCGGACTAACTTTCCTCTCGCCCCTCCACGGCTTGCCGTAAACGGCTATCTCGACCGCCCCAGTGCTCCCTTCAGAAAACCTATCGCCCCGGCGTAAGGAAATGAAGGGGTTAAGTATCTGCCAAAGCGTACTCGAGGTAGTTGGAGGTGTACCCGACTGACTCATTTTTTCACCCTTTTCGAGTCATACGTACAAGTTCGAGGCCATGCACTCCATGGTCTTTTTCAAAACGAGCATTTGCATTCATATCTTCGAAAACTCGCTTAAACGTTTCAAAGATAAATGAACCTAACATCTAACAAACTAACACTTTTCAAACAAAACTATCGCGAATTTTTGAAATAAACTTTTTCAAAACTTCCTTTTTCACTAACAAGCAAAAACCCGAGCAAGGAATAAAACCCGAACTCGCGGATTTCAATCTTCTAGGTCATACGGCCTAGTCTCTACATTTAACATCCTCGACTCGACTTGCTAATCGCTCTCGAGCCGAATCCTCTTCTTTTACACATCCGTTTCGAGCTCACCTCGGCAAGTCGCCGATATCAGTTCGACGGGTGCAAAGCAAAATCTTTTAACATCGAGACGAGATGTGCGCACGCATCCTCGCCTCAAAAGCTTCCCTTAGCAAAACCTTTTTCGAAAACCTCCTTTTTCAAGCTTAAAAGGTCTTTCTAAACAATGAAATGAGCTAAAATGAATGCCTAAAATGAATGTGAGTCTAGTGGGTCGGGTCGTGTCGCTAATGTACAAAGTGAAATGCAGGCCTCAGCTGACTACTCACCATGAATCGCATCGTCACCCCTTCCTTCAAACGCTCCTCAAAGATGACTAACCTCAACAAGCTGAAAACCCTCCGTCATCGCATTGATCAGCTCACCAAGAACATTGACAACTTGAAGGCCTTGCACCAATCCGAAGTCGCACGTTTGGAACAACGCTCCAAGGCCGACAAGCATGCCTCCCTCCACACTCTCGTCACCCAACTCCAAAGGGACGAAGAAGATTTCACCCAATATCTCGTCCGCTGGAGAGGATTACTTGCTCGTGTTCCGAATCCTCCGCACGAAGACGAACTCATGTACACATTTCTGTAGCCTACGACCCGAGTGGCGAAGACATTTTGATTACTGGCGACGCCGAGAATTTCAAGAACTCATTGAAATTGCCCTGAGCCCAAAGCAACCCCACAATCTATGACAATCCCGGCAATCTTCCTGATCAACACCCGTCATGGATTGCTCTACTTGGTCACACCCACCAACAACCAAATCAATCTGGTGCAGTTCGGTGATGATTTAAGACGAAGAGTGGCCACCCACTAACAAAACGGTGGCTCAACTCTCGACTACTCCTTCCTCGAATAAAAACAAAAGCAACAAGAAGGGAAAGAAAAAGAAGGGCAAGCAGTCCAAAAGCGAAGATCAAACAGAAAAGGGCGAGCAGTCCGAAAGTAAGGGCAAGCAGCCCGAGAAGGAAGACCAAGACGAGGTTTCACATCTCACACGCTCTGGTCGTCCTTATCAAAACATTTTCACAGATGAACATGCCAGAAAAGCAACTGCGGCCGAGAAAGGCAGGGCCGTAACCCAAGAAGATAACCCCTCTACAAGTACACCATCCACCTCTACAATTATTCCACCACCAAACACGAGTGAAGTGCTTCAAAAGCAACTCGCTCGCACAAAAGCCGATGTTTCCATCTGGGCCCTTTTACGAGACTCAGCTGAACATAGGAATGCATTTATTCGCGCTCTACAAATAGCATGTGCAGACGCTGAGATCTCCCCAGATCAAATGGTCAGCCATGTCACTAGAGATTGGTTACCGGGGGCTATCACCTTCTCAAACCATGACCTCCCCGCATTTGGGTCAAACCACAACCTCGCCCTATACATCAGCGTCGAATGCATGAAGAAAACTTTGCCCGTGTCCCTTGTTGATAACGGCTCTGCAGTCAATGTTCTACCATTGGCCACCGCACATCGCCTCGGCCTATCCGATAAAGACTTCACCCCAAGCATGGGCCGAGTCAAGGCTTTCGACTGAACCCGACGTCACGTGAAAGGAACCATTTCTCTTCACATACGCGGTGGTCCCATAGAAAGAAAAGTCGAAGTTTCAAGTCATCGACATGACCCCTTCCTATAACATACTCTGGGGCGACCATGGATTCACTCCACCAAGGCCGTAACCTCTACTCTACATCAAAGGTTAAGATCCTCTCAACGAGGAAATCATAACCTTGAATGCCTCAAACTTCCGAGCCCTTTCGATACACCAAAAGAGCCCACTCTGAAATCGTATTGAACCCGCAGAAGACTTATGTGGTTTCGACTTCGAAGTTGGCGCCATCACGCGTACACCAATCAAAACCTACAAACCTTTCAGAACAAAGAACAATAACAGCCTTTGGCTCAACATGGGTTTAGGCTATAAACCCAAGAACGACGACCACGAGAAAATGGTTAAGGAAATCCAAAGACGAAAGTCAACCCACAAGGTCACCATGCGACCTTACATCCTCGACCTGAACGCATATTTCACCCCCGGAGGAACGGTCAACGGGAATACCTCCCTTCGAGACATCATCCATTCATCCGAAGCCAGTTTCTCTAGTGAGGCCGAGCCCAATACACTCAAGGCCTCACCGAGCACCAAAAACGAAGAAATTGTCTCCACAATCATGCGAGACCGTCACTTCGACCCTAACTTACTCATAGCCGACTCCACAGACAAAACCCTCAACGGATGGTATAAGACGCTGAAATGGACCGATGCACAAGGTCACCACTTCCAGCTTATCACCGGTGAAGGACCACTCTTCGACCACGTCACTAATCTCAAAGACAAGGACGAGAGTGATTCAACCTCAAGCAACTCAAGCAGCTCAAGCAGCTCAAGCACCTCCAACGACACAGAAGACGATGAAGAAGAAGAAGAAATTCTTTTAGATTCTAATGCTCTTAGTGTCGGGTCATCTGTCGACCCATCTATCCTAGATTCTAGCTTTAGTTTAGATTTTCTATTTACGGAGGCTAGCTCCAAGCAATTTTCTGATTTGTCGAATAATTCTCTTCAGAATAATGAAATGAATAAATTTGCTTACGCTTTGTCTCAAGTTAAAACAAACAACAAAATACAAACAAACAAAAATCAACAAGCAACAAACAACACACAAAATTCAAAAGACACTAACTCATGCGAAAGTGAATCATTAAACAAATACATTGCAAACCTTGTACACCCAAAAACACAAGACCTAATCATCGAGGAAACCATAACCATAAACGTGGGAACCCCCGAAGAACCAAGGGAACTACAACTAGGAGCCTCGTTAGACGAACACGAGCGCACCCAATTCACACAACTCCTAAGCGAATTCAAGGACGTATTCGCTTGGTCATACAAAGACATGCCCGGCATCGAACGAAGCATCGCCGAGCACCGCATCCCCATCAATCACGGTACCAAACCCGTCAAGCAAAAGCTAAGAAGACTACGTCCCGAATGGTCCCTTATGGTCAAGGAAGAAATCGAAAAACAACTACAAGCCGGTTTCATCCAAGTCATCGAGTATCCTGAATGGGTCTCAAACATGGTCCCAGTCCTGAAAAAGAATGGCAAAATTCGAGTATGCGTTGACTTTCGCGACTTGAACAAAGCTAGTCCCAAAGATGACTTTCCATTACCCCATGTGGACGTCCTAGTCGACAACACCGCCGACCACGCCCTCCTATCCTTCATGGACGGCTACGCAGGCTACAATCAGATCAAGATGTCACTTGAAGACATGGCAAAAACGGCCTTCATTACACCGTGGGGGGCATATCACATACGCCATGCCCTTCGGCCTAATCAATGCTGGCGCAACATACCAACGCACCGCTACAACCCTTTTACACGACATGATGCACAAAGAAGTCGAAGTTTACGTCGACGATATGATCGTAAAGTCGAAGGAGAGGAGTGGTCACATCACTAACCTCCGTAAGTTCTTCACTCGCCTACGACAATACAAAATGCGCCAACCCCCAAAATGTACTTTTGGAGTTAAATCCAGAAACTACTAGGACACGTAGTGAGCCAAAGAGGCATCGAGGTCGACCCCTCAAAAGTCAAAGCAATCCTAGAAATGCGACCCCCGGAGAACCTCGACGAGATTCGAAGTTTCTTGGGCCAAATCCAATACATCTCGCGCTTCATTAGCAAACTTACCATGATATGTGAACCAATTTTCAAGAAACTCAAGAAAACCGACCACGTTGAATGGGACGACGAATGTCAAAAAGCATTTGACAAGGTCAAGGAATTGCTAACTAACCCACCAGTTCTACGACCACCCCAAGCGGATTTACCGCTATCCTTATACCTTACAACCACACCTACCACCATGGGCGCCATGCTCGCTCAAGAAATAAACGGCGAAGAACACGCAATCTACTACATAAGCAAGAAATTTCTCGATTACGAAACTCGATATTCACCCGTCGAGAAGAGTTGTCTAGCCTTAGTGTGGTCATCCAAGAAACTCCGTCATTATATGCTAGCACACCAAACGAAGGTCTATTCCAAAATGGACCCCGTAAACACTAGTAGAAAATCACCCTATAGTGTCGAGGCTATTGTGGCGGTTCTTAAAAAAACGACACCAAAAGTAGGGTGGAAGACCAATAGTGGCGGTTCCAAGCTAAAAACGACACTAAAAATCAATGTGGAAGAGGCTTTTAGTGGCGGTTCTAACAAACAACCGCCACTATACACCTATCGTGGCGGTTTTAAATAAAACCGCCACTAAAAAACGACACTAAAAAGAAATGTGGAAGAGGCTTTTAGTGGCGGTTCTAACAAACAACCGCCACCGTAGGTCTATTGTGGCGGTTATACTTACAAACCGACACTAAAAGAGAGACCTCCCAAAACACTTCAAAATTAAAAACATACGGAGTAAAAATCAGTTCTTCTCTCCTCCTTCTCCTTTCGTCCTTCTCTCCTCCTTCTCCTTTCGTCCTCATCTCTCCTCCGTCGCCCTCCATCTCTTTTCGTCGCCGGAGTTCTTCTCAGCCACCACGGCCGTCTGCTTGCTCGCCGGAGTTCTCCTCAGCCACCACCGTGGTTGTCACACGTCTTTGACCCGTTTCACTCTTGCTTTGTCTTCTTCTCGGTTCGTCGACCAGTTACGTCTACTCATTCGTCGGGTTTTGAGCCTTCTTCTTCGATTATTCTCGATTCATGGTCTAATTCCTTGAGCAATTACGGTATAATTTGTTTTTAATCATTCATTTTCAGTTTCAATCGATTTTAACCCTAATTTTTGGGGCTTTTCTTATTAGAGTCGTTTTTATTGATTTTAAGTGTTGATGAACTAGATTTAGGCTAGTAATTGATAATTATATGGTTTGTTTGTACAGTTTGTGTTCGTTATGGAGCGGTTTCGGCGTTTTGAGCACGAGCTCGCGAATTCTCTTCGATTTTGGTAAGGGCCTAACCCTTACTTAGTTTGTATGTGTACTTTTGTGTGTGTGTGAATTGTGAATGTGTGTGGTTGTTGCCATTTCGTGGAGTGTAAGCGGAAGTTGGGAGGCTTGATTTCGGGTGTTTCATAGCCAAGTATAGGCTGCTGTTTTCGGTCCGATTTCTGCCCTGTTATGAGCTCTATTGCTGCTGCGTTTGTTGTTGTTCTTTTGGCAACATGGTCTGAATCTGCAGACGGGTAATCCATGGACGAATTCGTAGGTGGCGTCCTAGGATGCTTCAGTACAGCTAAAAACGCAAACAAGTACCTAAGGACAATTCCTAGATAAAATGAAGCAGAAAGAAGGAGATGCCAAGAATCCGGTTTTTTCTTCAACATGAAGTACTTTGAAGATGAAATACATAATGGAAACTGGGATGAGGTTGAGAAGTACCTATCTGGCTTCACCAAAGTGGATGATAATCGGTACTCGATGAAGATTTTCTTCGAAATCCGAAAGCAAAAGTATTTGGAGGCTTTGGATAAGTGAGCATTTTTCTTTTTTTGCGTTACATATTGTATTTGGGTGTGTTTTCATCTCTGACATTACTCGGTATTTATGAAATCTTTGGCTATTTGGGTGTAGGCATGATCGTTCAAAAGCCGTGGATATACTTGTGAAGGATCTTAAGGTTTTTCAACTTTCAACGAGGAGCTTTTTAAGGAGATTACCCAGTTGTTGACATTGGAGAATTTCAGGTGATCTTTGAAATGTTGTGATGGAACTGTTTGAAGTTTTGTGAGAGTTCAAACAAATTCGGTTGCTTTAAAACTTGCGGGGAGAACGAGCAGCTCTCTAAGTATGGAGACACAAAGTCTCTAGTAGGCTATCATGTTGGTTGAGCTCAAGAAGCTCATTGAAGCGAATCCTTTGTTTCGTGACAAGTCATGCAGCTCCCAAGCCTCAAAAATTCGAGGTCATGACTCTTATCAATCAAAGGTACCAAATATAGTTGTATTATGTCGACATTTTACTTTGACGTCAGATCGTATATCCAACACTCCCGAATTTGTCTTACTAAATAGCGTGACTGACACTTTAACACCGCTAGTAACATTGAGGTATTGTAGTAGGAATCGTATAACTTATACATGCCGTTAATATGCATGTGCCCGTGTATACATATTTTAAGTTGCACATGTTTCAAATACGTCAATCTGTAATTAGTTACCATAAACTTACTATGGAGTATATATTATCTGCTAACACCAGTTAATTGTCGTCTGTGTTTGGTCAGAAAAACTTTGCTACACTTGATACTCCTGTATCAGACTACCAAAGAATAATCAACAGTCTTCAGGTGAATCTTTTGCTGCATTCCTTTTACTGTCTTTGTTTCTAATATCGTCTACTTGAGTATCTGAACTGAAACAAATCTCGCGATTCAGACCGAGGTGATGAAGAAATTTCAATGCAGCAGGTGATATTAATTGTTATACATTTGGCTTTATCGCTTAGTTTGTTGTAGTGCATTTGTGTCTGGAAAAGCTCGTTTCGTTCGCTGTTTCATCTAAAGAGAACTGTATCTCTTGTTTGCAGATTATGCAGAATGCAGAGGAAGAACCTGAGATTACTCATAGAGTTTTTTTAGATGTCGACATGGATAATCAACGTTTAGGTACATAAGCCTGTTGTCTGCTCCCTTCGCTCGCTTGTCATTTATTCGCCGGTCGTTTATTTTGACAACTTTGCTTGCTTGTTTGTCAAAATCAGAATTACAGCATGCATAGAATATTTTTACTGTGTCTCTTTGTAATTGTTACCTTGCGACCTTCTGTTTTTTGGACGTGAATCTTTGTAGAAGCTTTGACCAATGAGCTATTTTGCTTTGCTTTCATCATATTTCAAGCGTCTGAGTCTTTGTAATGGATACCCCGTACCTGTAGATAGAGCTCTAATAGTTTATTGTAACTGGTCCTTCATCGAATTATCGTCTACTTGAGTATCTGAACTGAAAGTCGTCACAATAAGAGTTAACGAGGTCACTTTTTAGACAAAAATTAACCATTGAACGCTTACAGCCGTCTTATAGTAGAATTAATTGTTATACATGCATCTTCACGTGACGATATTTTTATTTTGTGTTTCTAGGTGGTTTTGAGAAGATCAACAACGGGAAATTGCTAAGTTCGATCTCATGGAGTAGTTATCGATTAGAGAAGTGTTGTATATTTATGTATGTTTGCAAATTATTGTTGTGTTTTATATTTATTTGGAGTAAACTTAGAATTTTTATGTTGGATGTGTTGTTGTTTGCATGCACATTCGAAATGAATTTTATATCGTGTTGTTGGATATATTGTTGTTGGATGTGTTGTTGTTGGATGTTGTTGTGGGATACAATGTGGTGTATATGTGTTGTCGGATGTGGTACGTGCAGGAACGTACTCATATGTGGATCGTCAAATTTAGACGAGGTCATGCCGAAATTTTTTCGTATTAAAAAAAAAATAATAACATATAGTGGCGGTTGTAGCTTAAAACCGCCACTAAAAGTTAAAATATGACTATTTTGAACAACTTTTAGTGGCGGTTGTAGCTTAAAACCGCCACTAAAAGTCTAAAATTTAACTTTTTTGAACAACTTTTAGTGGCGGTTGTAGCTTACAACCGCCACTAAAAGTCTAAAATATGGCTCTAATGAACAACTTTTAGTGGCGGTTGTAGCTTACAACCGCCACTAAAAGTTACTTTTAGTGGCGGTTGTAAGCAAGAACCGCCACTAAAAGTTGTTCAAAAGAGCCATATTTGAGACTTTTAGTGGCGGGTGGAAGCTACAACCGCCACTAAAAGTTACTTTTAGTGGCGGTTCTAAGCTAGAACCGCCACTAAAAGTTGTTCAAAAGAGCCATATTTGAGACTTTTAATGGCGGTTGTATCTTAGAACCGCCACTAAAAGCGAGGCCTTTTAGTGGCGATTTTTACAACCGCCACCAAAAACTAAACGACCCCCACATAGACGTCGCTTCAAACCGCCACTAAAAGCTATTTACAACCGCCACTAAAAGGTGTTTTTCTACTAGTGAAAGTACCTCTTCGAGAAACCCGTGCCTAACGGACGAATGGCCAGATGGACATTGCTCCTAGCCGAATTCGATCTTAAGTACGTACCCCTCAAAGCAATCAAGGGACGAGCAGTCTCCGATTTCCTAGCCGAAAATGCAATCGACGAAGAACCAATCATCGACACAACATCCCTTCCAGACGATGGGATCTACAACATCAACCAAGAACAATGGGAGTTATACTTCGATGGCTCCTCCAACTATCGAGGATGTGGAGTAGGAATACTTCTCATATCCCCGAATGGCGAACACACACCTCTGTCGATCAAACTAGACTTTGACGTTACAAACAACGCTGCGGAATACGAAGCATGCTTGCACGGTCTCAAGCGCCAGACTCGACGCCCGCAATATAAGAGTCTATGGGGACTCCTCCCTCATAATCAACCAAGTATCCGGAGCATGGAAGATACTTAATGAAAACCTAGCGTTATACCAAAACAAAATACAAGAGCTCATAAACGAATTCTATCACGTAGAATTCATACACCTCCCACGCGAAGAAAACCAATTCGCCGACGCGCTATCCAAACTCGCGTCACTAATCAACATACCCCCGGGGATGGAAACGCTCCCCATTGTCGTAGAACGACGGAACGAACCCGCCTACATATGTGACATTGAAACCGAGGAAGAGCAAACCGACCCTTGGTACCAAGCAATCATCAACTACAAAACAAACGGTGAATACCCACCAAACATTGACAAACGAGCCAAACGCGCCCTACGCCTATTATCATCACAATTCGTGATGGAAATGGGCAAACTACTCAAAAAGACACCCCAAGGCACACTACTGTTGTGCGTCGAGCACAAGAAGGGACACGAGATCATGTCCCAGGTACACGATGGCGAAAAGGACCACACATGAACGCATACGAGCCATGTGCAAACAAATCATAAGGCTAGGATGGTATCGACAACCATGGAAGCCGATCACAAGAAAATATGTCAAACATTGCCATAATTGCCAAATCTTTGCAAACGCACAACACATACCTCCTTCACCACTATACGCTTTAACCTCGCCATGGCCTTTCTCCACATGGGGAATTGGCGTCATTGGCAAAGTACAACCCGTGGAGCGAGGAGGACACCGCTTCATCCTCGTGGCCATCGACTATTTCACCAAATGGGTCGGCCGCATCGCATCTGCACGCTAGGCACAAAAGAAGTTGCGAAATTCATACAAAACAACATCATTTGTCGCTATGGCATACCCCACGAATTCATCAAATCAAGGCACGCAGACTTCCAAGGAGAGGTGGAACCACTCCTCCTCAAATACAAAATACAACGACACAAATCATCACCCTACCGACCACAAACTAACGGCGCGGTCGAGGCAAAGAACAAAACCGTCGTGATCAATCCTCAAAAGATGATCGACACCGCCACGACCGCCCAACAAAATCCCATTTGCATTATGGGGATACCGCGACAACCATCCGCGACACCCACGGGCATGACACCCTATTTCCTAACCTACGGGATGGAAGCCGCTCAACTCAGAAATCGAGATGCAATCCCTTCAATCCTCATGGAAGCGTATTCCTCGAGGCCGAATGGGCGCGAACGATACGAACAACTCATCCTCTTAGACGAAAGACGGTTACATTCACTAAGTACAGTCCGAATGTATCAATCTCGCCTACAACGCGCCTACAACAAGCGGGTCAAGCCACGAAACATAAAAGTGGGTGACCTAGTACTCAAATCAGTCCGAGCACCATTACCAGTCGACCCAAGAGGAAAATTCAAACCCAATTGGGCCGGACCGTACTTGGTCAAGGAAATCCTTCCCGGAGGAGCCGTGAAACTAACTGACCTTGACGGTCAGGACTTCCGATTACCAACAAATCTTGATCAACTCAAGAAATACTACCCTTAAAACACAAACGTTTCTGCAAAATTTCACAACAAAACTCACTCTCGCATGGGTGAACTACGCTCGGTTTGATTCCACGCACTGTGGATACGTAGGCAGCTTTGCAAAGAGCTCAACCGAATCACACGAACTACGCCGGTTTGATTCTGTATTCAAAAAGCAGATACGTAGGCAGCTTGTCAAAAGCACAACCGAACTTTTCTAGCACGCATGCCCAAAGCTTAAAAAGGTCAAGGGCGCTGCACTCACAAAAAGACACGCTCAAAGCTTAAAAAGGTCAAGAGCACAGTCAACACAAAACAAAACACAAATCCAAGTCCAAAGCTTAAAGAGGTCGAGGACTTAAGAACAGAACAAATCAAACAGACGGATCCGAAGCTTAAAAAGGTCGAGGATCTTAAGACAAAGCACGAATGTTCGAAGCTTAAAAAGGTAGAGAACATTTTAAACAAAGCAAAAGAAAGCAACGAGACAAGGCAAAAGCAAATTAATTCTATTTTATTAATTTATTTAGAATTTTCGCAATCTAGAAATGAGCTAGGAACAAGCCTCCTTAGCCCTTTATTTGAATCTAAAAACATGCATTTGAATAAAACTAAACAAAACAAACTACTCAAGTCTTTTTCTGACGCTTTGGGTTGACCTCTTCATCTTCAAGAGGCCGATCCGCCACAACTTTCGACCTAAGGACGGGAGTAGACCTCTCAAAACCTGGGGGCTCGATCGGATCCTCATCCTGCTCGACTGGGGGCTCCTCGATCCTTAACCCTAGGCGATCTTTAACGGTCACCTTCGGTCCAAGCCGTTCCCGCGCCGGTCTCGAAGTAGAAACACCTGCACCAACAGTACAAAGATCACCATAGTCCCTCCTTTCGCGCACCGCCTCATACGCCAAGGAGGGCCTTGGCCCATTCTTTTCCCTCCTCCTTTGATTCTCACGTTCCTTAGGATCATTGGAACGATACCACCGTGTATAGAAGTCCGTAACACGGCTAGACTCTATATGCTCCGGCACAGCCCAAGTAACACGGTCCGACCATCCTCGGATCCAAGCATCGATCATTTGGTTGTTTAGGACAACAACCCCTCCAACCTGAGTATCCTGCTCGGGTATGGTTTGAGCAAGCCCGATTTGCCTCTTCAAGCGAAGAGGATGAATCCACACTCCTCGTTCAAACCCGCACAACATCAACCCACGAGACGCATTTGCAATAGACGGCGCCGTAACCGCCGTAATACCCCACCAAGACACGTACCAACGAATGGTGCTCTCCTTCACAAACCACCGGTAGTAGTTTAGCGAACGCTCCCGAGGATCAGCCCACTCCATCTTCCGCGACGTCGTCCCCGCCGCCTTGAAGACACTTCCAAGGGGAAGAGGTTTATACACACTCAGCCACACCATGAGCCAAACGTTGAGAATCCTAGCGCAACCCTTGTACAAGCTCAGACGATTAGCATAACGGTCGTCTAAGCCCAGTACGGTCTCCGCTAGGATCAACGCAGAAGGATCATGTCCCCTCTCCATCTCTTCAACAACACGAGCATACCTCGCGTTCCGAACACACCATCCGCATGGTCCCCGCAAAGCATAACGATGAACCAAACAAAGCAAGGGCCCTCCGCCTCGAACGGTCCGAAATACTAGTATCGGCCTTATTCATATATCGTCGACACAAGAGAAGCATGTTTACCTTGCCTCCTCAAACAAACCTCGCAAAGATGAGCGTTTGTCATCCCAAGGAAGTTTCGCAACATCCCGTTGTAACAAAGCTCACTCCTCACGACCACAGGAGTAGTCCGTTTCGACCATCCAGCAATGGCCGAGAACTCCTCCATCAAAGGGCACACCTCTCCCCCGGGAAACCTAAACACATGCAAGCTAGGATCCCAATAATCTAAGCACGAATCAAGGAAGTCTAGATCGACTTTCATTTGACGAAAGCCAATAAATACACCCGCACCGTCATCATACACCGCCTTCTTCATTGCCGAACTCAAGGAAGAAGTCCACCTCTTCAAAAGAGCATCAAAATGCTCCTCCATTTTCTTGGACACAAAAAAAAAAACTTTTATAAATATACCTAATATATTTGTGAAAGCAAAATCCTAAAGCAAAAGCAAAAAAAGAAGAGAAGTGATTGTGAATGAAGATTAGGCACGCACCCCCTCTCCTTATATAGGAAAACAATATCCGAAATATGGAAATACAAATACTAATAGCTAAAGGCCAACAAACCGCATGGCTCTATGCGGTTTGAAACCAAACCGCATAAGCTTATGCGGTTTTCCTAAGCAACCGCATAAGCCTATGCGGTTTGTGGGTCAGTTTTTCTTAAAATTTTCCTAATTTCGTCTTTCCTAAAACACTACCACCTACTTTGGGCTACGACATTCTTTCGTTGTTCCCCATACATCAACATTACACTTCACTTTAGCAAATCCGATTCTTACCAAGAGTCAAGACATAACATTTTTCGCGTTCATACGAGCTCATTTCGCATTTAAAATGAACTTTTCGCAAAACATTTTCACAATCTAAAATGAACATCAACACATCCCACTCGGGAATCATATCATTTCTTCAAAACAAGCCTACCAAACAGGTTTATCGACGGCAATCAAATTCAAGCTACGAAGTGCAAGGTACAACAACAACGTTCACAGATCAAGCTACAACGACATGTACATAAAGGTTCATACAATCTTTAAATACACAAATTCACTCGGGTGTGGTGGCCGATACTCACAAACTCACGCCGAATCGAGCCGCCTCATTTCGGCTCGACACAACCGACCTGCTCGTCACCTCAAGCCATCCTCCACTGTTGGCTATACGCCATAGCTTCTTATCGCCTCCTTAGCCACCTGAAACACAACACCAACACAATTCACACTTTTCTCCATTTTGCCTTAATTTCACTCCAATTAAGTCAAACTTAGGGGGAAAATTTCAAAACAAACGCAGCCAACCCTACTTTACCTTAATTTCACCCAAATTAAACCAAACTGGTGGGGGTAACACAAAAACGACTCTCACAAGTTTGATCATCGATATACTTCATACCTCGATCAAACTGGGGGCTTATACACATACATACAACCACACAAGAACATACCTTCTTCACCTTGCTCAAATCCCACCGCCCATGCCCGAAGAGTCACCGGCAAGTACGTCGGCAGAACAAAGGTACGACGGACGCCTGAGTCATCATACCTTCTTCACCTTGCTCGTCCAGCTGTCCATGCCCGCGTCAGTAGTCACCGGCAAGTACGTCGGCAGAACAAAGGTACGACGGACGCCTGAGTCATTATACTCGATAGTAGTAGGGAAGGCATCAGGCTGCTCTGCCATCTCGGGATCAAACTCCTGCAAAACAAATACAAAACGCACACATCAGGGAAATTTTTCGCAAAAATTACCTTACGCACCCCCAAACACCGAAGCACACATACCTCAATCGGCCCACAAGCAAGCCGAGACTGAGCAAAATGGGCATAGTCTTCCCCAGGACAGAGGAGGCTCACTGACTCTCCCTCTCCATACAACGTCACCCGATCCTGAGCAGAAACCCCTCGCTCAAACAGGACCCTCGGCGGATCCTTAGGCACCACCGGAGCTGGCCATCCTGCCTGAAAAACCAAACGCTCTCCAAGGTACCAAACCGATCCATACGGCGTCGCTATGTATAGGCGCTGGGTCTCTCGCACCGCAAACCTAGCCCCAATGCCCTCAGGAATACCTCAGATCGCCCCACTGAACGGGCACAAACTACAAAGCAAACAGAACACGCTCACAAATACAGATACAATACAATCATTTTAAGTACACTCTATTTAAAATGGTTCAAGTACAAACCTCATCAAACCGCATCCGGTTCAGACGATCCCTAACATCATCATACGACCAGTTGAACGCCGCACGGCATCGCATTACCCCAGTGCGCGATCACGGGTACTCCTCACAATCCTCACGGACGCGGGGAAGCGAGAAAAGGAAGTGGCTAAGAATCCACGACTACAAAAACAAGAAACAAGAACACGTTACAAAGACAACAAAACAAATGAACAGTGCACCTGATACAAAAACAAAATCAACACATACCTCCATCAAGAAGCCAGGTGCGACCAAGGACAGTCGCGAACCTCCATCCATGACCCGCGGTCTCACGGCATCCATGCGGAATACACAAGCCCGTAGACGGCGTCGCTACCAACGTCCCAATCGCATCCCAATCCAGGAGATGCATAAGGGCCGATGTCGATGCCCGCCGCCTTATCGCCGGCGACACGGCGCTCACAAACCACCACAACCACATACGAGCATTCTGCTCGTCACTCCACTCCGAGGAGCCATACTCGGTCTTCCCCTCAAAATACTCCAAGATGTAGCTCGTCTTGAAAGTATAAGGTGGAGCACCCTCACAAATCACCTCCAAACCACCACCAACCGCATTAGTCACAACCTCGTCCACAACGGACCGCGCGAAGTCAAAATCCATGTCGCGGTCCCCAAATCCAGTAACCCGTCATGACAAAGATACCCAGACAAGGTAATGCCGGCCTCAAAGCCGGGCATATGGAACGTCGTCGTGGTGTCCCAATACTGTCCAGAAGGCCCGATCAACATCGGGTTAGCCTCTGCTCCTTCCTCGCAATCTCCTCCAATGGCCAACCAACGGGCCGAAGCACTACGCAACACCCAAGCTTGCGCCCTCGTGAAGCTTCTCCTCAGGCACACATCGCGGACGACGCGAGAAAGTCCTCATTGGGCCCTTATCCCAACCCATCGCCGCCGATAGGAAACATGTCTCTCCGGAGCAAGCGAAGGTTGTGGCCATCCCAACCCTTCGCGAAAGCCACGTTTCACACGTGATTTCCGCGCTTGAGCTACTTGCCCTAGGCGCAACCTCCTCGACCTCCTCAGCCTGCTCCTCAGCAACATCCATCTCCGCCTCCAACTCATCTACAAACGCCTGAGCAAACGCATCCGCCTCCTCCTCAGGATCACGCACAGGGGCATTTCTCCCACGGCCTCTACCTCGTGACTGACCACGTCTCGTGGGCAGGTCCCGAGGGTCAGCATCCCTCTCACTACGAGTACGCCTCAAACTACTCGAGCTAGAGGCTCCCTCAGTCCTCGAGCTAGTACTCTTACGAGATCTCGATCTCGTAATACCCACCAGAACCCTCTCCTGCAACCAAACACAACCAATACATACAGCTATAATACACGCAAGCATACAACTTGGCATACAAATAATACACACATAATACATATACATTCCTTACACACATAATACATATACACCCTTCCCACACATAATACATATACATTCCTTATGCACATTACACTATACGCCCTACAGAGCATTTTTAGGCCTAATTCACAATTAAGCCAAAAAAAACGTTCTCTACATTTCAAAATTACAACTTTATGGATTCTACGCACCATAATAGTCCCCAACAATAACCCATTACAAGCAATTGCATTCTGGTCACCCCGATCAAAAACCCCCAATTCGCCTAATTACTCCGTATAACTACGACTTAAGACGGCGATTTGAAAGCCTTAGCTCGACATTTTCGCGAAACTAACGCTATAGGCATGCTATACACACTACGGGCATCCTACACCGAAGTTTAATTGAAATTCCGGGTCGGAAAATCCGGGTTCGTTTTCGGGCCCGAAACCTAATTTGGACGTTTTTCACACAAAGACGGTCCAAATCACAATCAATTCACACACACATGCTAGCCTGGCATAATGCAACACAATGGCGACAATTTCAAGCATTCAAACGGCAAATTTCAAGCAAAACTCGGGTTTTCATTCAAAACCCGTCTTTTCAACATTTCAAGGCAAAACTAGCTAATTACAACGACAAATAACGTAAAAGCAAGTTAAAATGGAGCAATACCTCGTTCCATAGCAAGGCAACGCAAGAAAAACGAGCAAAAACGGTTGAGAAATCGAAAAATGACGTTTTTATGAGTTAGAAACCGAAAGTGATGAGTGAAGCATAGCCACGGCTCAACTCGTGCTTATATAGCCCCTACAAATCAGGAAACCGCATAGGCTTATGCGGTTTGTCCCCTGAACCGCATAAGCTTATGCGGTTCCTGTCCTTGGCTTTTCTCGGTTTTTTCTCGTTTTACGCCTACTTTTCGGTTCCTAATTCATTTTAGCCCCAATACAACTCCAAGCACGTCCCATGCTTGGATCAGGGTATCACCTACAGCCCGCCATACGCGTATATTAAGCATTTAATATACGGTACAGAAGCAGAAGCACGAACGCTCTCCACGAGCACTACATCATTTTCTCCTCCACGGGAGGCGATCATATGCAATTACGACTACATAGCCCAAGCACATGCACTCTGCAATATACACCTACCTCCAAGCATTCCACTCTACATAGACGCTCCTCGGCGAGTTCAAACACAAGCATTACACAGACGCTCTTTCACGAGACTAGCACTTACCCAAACATATGCACCCTGCACTCTAGCCCTTTTACATCCAACACATTTCATACGAAGACATTACAAGCACAAGCACCAGCATCAACATTACAAGCACACGCAAAGGCACCAACAAACGACAACAGGCACGACGAAGACATCCGGCAGGCCGGCAGGCCCTTATAGCATGCACGGACCGCCAAGTCCTTAAAATGCGCACGCCCCTCCCCGTTTAGCCCGGTTCGAAGTCCTCGTCTCACCCATGGACACATGCTTCGTTCCGCTGACTGTATCGAGACTGTAATGGTCCGGATATGGTCGTGGAGTTTGACTAGCGCTCTAGTCCGAGCTCAGTCAAACTGGGGGCTCTGTGGATACCCATATCCGTACCCTCCCAAACAAAACCCTGTGATGTATCACGGACTTTTATTACGCATGCTTTAACGTTGACTTATACGGTTCTAACTAATGTCGAATTCATTTTGAGTCGTTTGAAATGTTAAAATGAGTAAGGTCGCATCACATCACATTTAAATAACGTTCATTTTGTCCATTTGGAGTTTAGCTAGGTCCTTGTCCCGCTTCATTTGGCATGAGCCAGATTTGCACTACAATTAGCCCTTTTACATTAACAAGGTCTAATTCAGCATTCCTAAATTCCTAAATTTAGGCCCGGTAGCTAAAACCGCTATTTAGCCCCCTCTTACACAAAATACAACTTCACGTCTTACCTTATTTCACAAAAACTATGCAAATACACCCTTTTCATTTTTCCGGGTCTCGGGCCCGAAACCGAGCCCAAACCCAGCCTTTGGCCCGCACTCCAAAGCCCTAAGCATCACAAAATATCTCACAAATATCCCAGCACTTTTCTTGTGCTTCACGTTCGAGATTATCTCATGATCTTTCAAAGATTCAATGCCGCCGAATCTTGGAAAGTAGACCTAAAACCAGCCCCCCCAAACCGCATAACCTTATGCGGTTTGAGTGGAGAACCGCATAAGCTTATGCGGTTTCCCCAGGCAACCGCATAAGGCTATGCGGTTCCTAGGCTTGTTTTTATCCCCGATTTCCTAATTTCTCCGAGGTTTTTAGTATATACAAACTCTATACCTCGACATTCAAGGACTTTCGGATCACACCATTCTGACTGTAATACATCTCTTCCACCCCAAATACTCTCATCTTACACTTGCAGATTCACAAAAGCCTCAAGCACTCAAATCTTTGAGTTCAACACACCATCCCGTGTTGAATTCACCCTCCTTTCAAGTTCAAGAAGCGAAGCTCTGCCCAGATCTGAAGCGTCAGGCCAAGGTAGGTACCGATCCACTTGGTTCAAAGCTTCTTCTTATTTTCTCTGGACTAACAAAGGGGTCTACACTTTTGCGCCCCAGGCTTTGGCACCAGGCTTGCACTCCAAGTGTTCTATTTACTTGGTACACTCCATATCCGATGACACGCCAAAGTCGCATAAGAATCGACCATATAAAATAAACCAATGGACAATTGAACTTTATTTTATTTGCATGCATCTTGCACCCTTTTCTTTTGCATTAAATCAACTTAAACAATGAATTCGACCTTTAACTGAACCGTATTCGTTAACAAGTTAAACATGCTAAACTGAGGGTTTTAATCAATCTTTTTGCATCTGCATCTGCATTCTTTTACATCCTTATCGCACTTGTAATGCGTAGCGATAACATTAGCTCAAATATCATCTTACAAAGATTGTTCTAGGTCGATGAGGCTATTTTTACATAGGCTTTTCTAAAAGGTTTTCATAAATCATTATTTGAATTAACTCTTTTTCTAAAGTACCCTCACCCCGAATCCAATCTGGTTTCACAGCCTTAGATCTAGGGGTGTCGGCGTGCTCCAAAATCTAGGACATGTTTTTAACTTAGAACATGGTAGCAGGTTCCTATTTTCCGCGATAAATAGGTGGCGACTCCATAACAGTTCTTAAAGGTTTTTCCAACTTAATCTTTTTTAACTTTAAAATCCGCCCTTAAGCAAGACGCCGAGTTGGGTCCGATCCCGGGTTCCACAATATGGCATTTAAATCATGTGACCGTCTTTTACTTTACTTAAATATGTGGCCATTTTCATTAAACGTTTATATGACTATATTCGTAGTAATATATTTTGATAATAAATGTATATAACTTATAATCCCATCGTAATTATATATGGAAACATTTTAATTTTTAAATTATGTTAAGGCCAAGTTTCAGAGAAGTACCGAGTAATAGATAAAATAACTCATGTAAAATATGACATATGTTGTGAATATTTTACTCTATATTCAAATACCCAAAAGAACATGAATCATGTGTCTTCATTTGAGGAGTAGGTGCTTGTGCACTTTAACTCTTTAATGTATTTGTCTTCCTTTTAGTGCCCTTGTTTCCTTTAAATCTGTTGTAACAGAAGTGCAAAGAAAAGAGAAAAACGAACAACAAAGAACGAACACACAAATTTACGTAGTTCACTAACGTTGTGTTAGCTACGTCCACAGGGCGGAAAGGAGAGAGTTTTATTAATTTGAGAGGAGTTTTCAGATTACAAATTCAGAATGTATGATAAGCATATGAAACTAGGGTGAGGGTTATAGAGTTTATATAATACTCTCTAAACCCTAATACAGATTTGACCTAATTAAGGCCCAGACAAAACCCTAACCCAATATCAAATAACAGATACCGTTTGGGTCGGGGGCGTTGCCCCCAAGCCCCCACCAAGGTGTTTCACCCGTGGACTCAGGCTTCATTGTCCGGCAACGAGATCTTCACGCCATTGACGGTCAATGGGACCTCAAATAGTCATTTCAAGTGGCAATACGTATTCAGCGTATATCTAATAATATCAATATCTAATTTCATTATTAGTCAAAAAATTAGTATGTATAAAATTGTGCAAAGTATATATGAAGTACTATACAAATAGTACTGCCTACTATTTATCGGTAAAAATTACTCGTACAAAATGTCCTAAAACAAAATTGTTTTATGATTAAAGTCTCTTGAATCACGTAATTGCTAACGAGATTAATTAGAATTTTTATTTTTTTTTATATACGGAGTATTAAATCATTTAGAGTTTATAAATAAACTTTCCAAGGTCAACAATGCAACTAAATGGTGGACTTTCATGCACAATTACGAGACTTTATTCCTACTTCATTACGGAGTATTTTTTTTGAAGGAGGTAGACCAGGTGGTACGGCCAACTCCAAACCAATTCTCGACTATAAAACAGAACTTTATGATTAGATTTATTTCGTTATCACTATAATATTTATTTATTGTTTATATTTAATGAGCTAATTAACTATAACTTATTGCATTGTTGGCCTTGGCATGAAGTTACGTATGCCGTAAATCAATGCATGAATAACGGTGAGGACCTACTGTTTGTAAATTTTAATTGAAAATTTTGAATTTATAGACAACTAAGTAATTCCTTCATACTCCGTATATGTTTAATTTTTGTATTTTATTATTTGACAAATAGTCCATGACATCATGTGAAATTTGGATTTGAATGAAGGGAGTAACTCATTGTTATCGCAGGGGATTTGGATTCAATGCATTTGAAAATTCCTGCATTTGGTGAATTTTACCTAATATAGTATATAATTTTAATTTCCTTCCAATTTAATGTGTTCAAATCTAACTCAAACATATTTTCCTTTCCAATAATAGTAAACTTCACCAAATGCATGACATTTCAAATGCATGGGATCCAAACCCGCAGGGGTCTAGTTTTTTCGGTTTTAAATTATCTAAAATAGGAGAAGAGTTTAACAAAGGTTCTCATAGACTGAGTGCGACATAAATTGAAGCTCCGTATTTTGGAACTTAAAAATTGGGCTTAATTTGTAGAGGTACAGTCACTCACTCTATGACCTCCGGCAGATAAAGACACTGGCAGATGTAGTTGCGAGGGCATGGTTTCTGAGACATTGTATCGTAAATTATTTTGGTCTATTTTGTCCAATTTACTTTAAAAGAAATTATTTTAATATATTTATACAACAAATTTTTTTAAAAAAATAAAAATCCAAGACACCATAACAAAATGTTTATGGGTCGGCCATTAGATAAAGGTAAAGTCGTGTAGTGTGATAGCGACTTTGGTGTTTATGCAATGAACATATTAGCTATTTGTGTCTATCACCTTGTGAAGTCGCTTACTTTGTGAGCGACCTATATGGGCAAAGAATAGCTATTTGTGCGGCTCCAAGGGCACAGACCTTGGATGTCATGGATGTAACAAAACCACATCTACCACTAAGCTACTGTCCATTCATGGTATACTACTTGCAGCGATAATAGTTATCAGAAATCCCAACGGGGGCCCGACCCCCTTCCACAACAAAGAAGATCCGCCATTGGTTTTGATCGAACAATCTCGTTAGCTCTCGATTTAGTAGCTTAACCTAAGTTACGATACAAGTATGTCGACGATGCAAATGCTCAAGCAATGACAAGTACAAATGAAAGGGGGCCATGTCTACATTATCGGTCATCAAGTACGCAAATCGATTAATATCACCACAACTTACTCTATTACCCATACCACATGATTCACCCATTTTAGACCAAGACAGCATATGAATATTGATTAACATTCTTGAACAAGAATGACACATTTTAAAGAGAAAAATGAAGCCACTAGTGTTTGACTATTGTTCAATAGGCGTAACTCATTGTAAAATCCATTGAACTAGCGTTAGAATAACATTTGTCTGACCAAATTGCAACTAAATTACCATAGAATTCCATTTTTATTTTCATATCAAATTTTGTTTCATCAACATGAATACCGTGGAAAGGTGATATTAATCCATTGAACTTACGAGGAGATTATTTGGAGAAGTGTATAGGTGGTTATGGAAAGGTGGCGAACTCATCGTGGGGATGGAAAGGCATTGAATGGGGCCTAAATTTGCTAAGGAAGGAGATATCTTGGAAAGTAGGGACTTCATCTATGATTTCTATATGGAGTATGAAATGGGTAAATGCTGCTATCCCAATACCAATGAGTGGTGTTTCGTCAGCAAATCACTGCGTTATTCAAACAGAGATACTGTATGTAAAGGATTTACAAATCAATGGTAGATGCTGGAATGAGGAACGTATTAGAGATATTTTTGATGATGATTGGAGTAGACAAATTTTGGCTATACCAATATCGAGTGCTGACGATCCTTTTGATATTTATTGGAGTAAAACTGGGTCGGGTGACTATACAATTAAGAGTGGTTATTTTGTAGCATTACAGGATCAAGTTTTACCGGTGCTCACTGTAAGGGATAAATCAAGAACTGTCATTTTTGAAAAAACTTCTATTTTTAGGAAAATTTTGTGGAAGCTTCCGGGGCCATCAAAATGGAGGATTTTTCTTTGGAAGATTATAACAAATACCCTACCTGTTACCACGGAATTGTGTAAAAGAAATATTGATATTGATAAACGGTGTATTCTCTGTTGTAAAGATGGTGCGGATGAAACCCTAAGCCATCTTTTTAGGGACTGCGAGTTTTCAGCGCGCGTCTGGTTGTGTGGTAATCTGGGTATCAATTGTATTAGTAACAGAGAAATTTCTATCCAAGAATGGGTTGCGAATTGGGTTGTTTTTTTGTATAAGAGAGACAAGGAGATGGCGAGAGGAAAGGAGCAATTATGGTCGTCTATCTCTTGTTTTTTTGCATCGTTATGGTCCCTTTGGGTTTGTCGAAATGATGCTAGATTTAATGCAACTAAACCGAACCCTATTTCTGTTTTGCATATGATCAAGGAAATTACAAAAACGGTTACGATTGCAATAAGGGAGATGGAGGATGAGAAGGATGATAGATGGTTTTGGCAAACAGTGAATAATGTGGATAATGTTAAATCAACAGAGCCTCTGGAGAGATTTGTTTTAATGGGGAAGGATGGCTCCTGCACAACAAAACATTATTTTGTAGATGCTGCATGGAAACCGGATTGTAAAGCATCTGCGGGATGGTATACTGATGATACAGATAATGATGAGGCTGAAATGGAGGAAAATTGGGGTTGTTTTTGGGCAGAGAATCTTTATTGGTGAAAGCAGAGGAATAAAGAAAGTTATGGAGTGGGCTAAATCAAGACTTCGTCTTCATATTGAGATTCATACAGATTGCTTGGAGCTTATTAATCAGATTGCAAGAAATACTACTATGCACCATAGCCTATGGAGTATCATGGATGATATCCTTGAGCTATCTCTTTTTTTCCATTGTCTATCTTTTTCTTATTTACCTCGGACTAGCAACAAACGAGCTCATAACCTAGCCAAAATGGCTTGGAGAACCGTTTTGTAATTGTTAGATCTGTTTGTTTGCAGGCAAAAAAAAAAAAAAAAAAAAAAAAAAAAAAAAAACATGAATACCGTCATTAATTTGGCAAATTAGCTTACTAAAATTCAGCTTACTACTTCCAAAGACAAAACCCTCACTACATCTTTTATATTGTAAACTAATTTATGACTCCGTCCTACTAACTACATCCGTTGGATGTAAACTAATTGATGGTTACAGTTGGGCCCAAAGTACGTCCATGGTCCAATACCACATTACAAAACAAACTCGGCCCCAGGTATGGAGGGGAGAAGACGAGTCCAACAAAGCCCAAAAATGATGAGGAATGGATAAGGCTCGAAATAAAGCAAGAGAATCCCGAAGAACAAGTCAAGGTGACTGTTGCTACAAATAAAGGTTAAGTCAAGTTAAGCTTCTGTTAGGAACCAACTCAACCAAAAGCTTAAGCTGATGATTAGAGGCACAAGATCGATTATATACTCTAACACGCCCCCTCCCACGAATCTGCTTTGAGGCAGGCGTGGGCCTTATTCTGACCTCGCAGTGCGGTATATCTGGCTTTGAAAGTGAGAGGTGGTCGGATTTGAACCCGTGACTTCTAGTCACAAGGCTCTAATACCATGTTAGGAACCAACTCAACCAAAAGGTTAAATTGATGATTAGAGGCCCAAGATCGATTATATACTCTAACAGCTCCCAGTTTAATAGAGGGAGAATTCAATGCTGGATAATCAATGCTTTAGTTACAATTGATTTGATCATTTACAATATAACTATATGTAAAATAATTCTATTTTTATCATATTACCCTAATACTAACACCGAGAGATATAAAAAATAGACAAATCAAATACGTTGCCTATAGTATCAACTATCAATGTATCATATTCATACGCCAAAATTCAAGCTTTCCAAAATGCCAACAATTTCAGAAATAGTAGGCCTAGTTTTCCTAGAGTTACCAACACATGTTGATGCCACTTTAGCCAATTTCACAAGAACCTTCATATTAGAAGGTGTTTGAACCCTTTGATCCAAAAACTCACTAAACTTCATGTCTTTAATTAAGGGCAACACCCACCCTACAAGCAAACCTCCTTCATTTGACCTACCACTTAAAAGCTCTAACAACACAACACCAAACCCATACATATCACTTTCTTTACAAGCTCCTCCACCCTTTTGTTCCCAATACTCTTCATCTACATACCCTAAAACTCCCATTTTCTCTTGCTTTAGGCCCAAGATTGAAAGACCATAGTCACAAAGTTTTGCATTAAACTTGACATCTACCATGATGTTTGAGGGTTTGATGCACCCATGGACCACTTGTGGAACCATCTTCTCATGTAAGTACTCGAGCCCACGAGCAATCCCTACCGCGATTTTTAGCCTCTTTGTCCAATCAAGGAGTGATACACCATCCATATTTTGGTGCAAATAGAATTCCAAGCTCATAGTACCCATAAACTCTGTTAAAATTATTCTTTCACATGGGGCCTCTGAAAAGCCCATTATAGGGACTATATTATAATGTTGGGCTAAAGATAATGACTTGATCATAGACCGAAATGCAAGCCCTGGTTTGGACAATACCAGCCATGGGTGAACTCGCTTTGCTGCAACCAGTTCACCCATGGCTAAACTCCCTACATAAGTGGTCCCTATGCGACCTTTTCCTATGACCCTCTTGGGATTAAACCCATCCGTGGCTACATCAACATCGGAAAAAGAGATAATTTTCGCGCTGATTTTATTGTGAGGCCTAGAATAATCGTCTTCATGCTTAATTGGTTGTTTCCCACTACAAAGAAATACAAGTGCAATTGATAAAACAATGAGAGAGATTGAGAGAAAAGAGAGAGCCAATGCAAAGAGAAGTTCATCTACTTGAATACTCATTGTTTTTGCCTAAGTTTAGTGAAAAGAATGATGAAAGACTATGTACATATAAATTCAAGGACATGACATAAAAAATGTTATATATATATTAATATATATTCAAATGAGTCGTGAAAAATAATAAGTTTGGTAGTAGAAAAAATGAGACGATTTAACGGTGCGTTTATAATTTGACAAAGAGAATGTGTACACACTTTGAAAAAGATTGGATGTGTTGATAATTTAGTGACAAGTTAGGAATGCTTTAATTGGTTATGTAATTTCTATAGTGTTGGACTGTTGGTGAATGGTTGGCCGCCCTCTCCAATACACAAACAAAATATATTTGTTACAACTATTTTGTTGGTGGGGAACATTTCAATGTGTACCAAACATTTTAAACCTTGTTCTTTATTTGTGAATTTGTGTATTGTTTTATGTATACTTCCTCAATTTTATGTAATTCTATACATATTTTTGTTTCGTCAATTATATTTATTTATATACGTTTTTAATTCGGTTCATATTTTACTAAGGGTTTGTTCTCCTCATTTTAAGTTTTTCTCTGGTTCAGAAAATTTCAGATAACTTCAGAAAACTTCAGATTACTTCAGACAACTTCAGAAAACTTCAGATTATTTCAGAAAACTTCAGATTTCTAAATAAATAAATTAACTAATAATAATAATAATAAATACGATTTATTAATAATAAACTTCAGATTACTTCAAAAAACTTCAGAAAACTTCAGATAACTTCAGAAAACTTCAGATAATTTCAGACAACTTCAGAAAACTTAAGATTGGTTCAAAAAACTTCAGACGAAGAAAACAGGCCCTAAATAAAAAGACTAAATTATCTTCACCTTATTTCCACTCACCCACTCACATTAAACTAGTGGAGGAGTATTTAAGTTAATTATTGCATACCTCACGCTACATGTTTTTGTCCCACCTAAAATTTTGTGTAAAAAGCAAATGTATACTATCTAATGTAATCTAGGAAATATTATGTCTATTACTTAGTAGAGTAAATTGTTGATTACACCCTTAAATATATCACCTTTTGAAAATTACACCCCTGAACAAATTTTTTTGGGATATTCTACATGGTAACCTTATGTTTTTTAATTTTCCATGTAGTAACCCTGTTTTAGATCAAAATATCAATGACTTGCAATAATTCATGTGTACGGGTTTCAAAAACAACAATCTTTTGCCCCAAATTCAGCGTATTTACGACATCTTTAATTTGAGATGCAAAATGGTCATTTTCGAAACTTATAGTACGAGTTATGATCGGTCAAACGTTTTTGATCGTATAAACAGTGACCGACGATAATTCTTTGTTACAAGTTCTCAATGTGATAATTTTTGTTCTCAATTGTTCATTTATGCAATATCTTTGATTTGAAACAAAAAACGCCACTTTCAAAAATCGTGATCGATAGTTATGATCAGTCAAAGATATTTTGACCAAAATGAGGGTTACAACATAGAAAAATAAAAAATACAGGGTTATCATATAGAATAACCCAATTTTTTTAAAACTTATATACAAGAAATAACTTCTGATCAAAAATTACATCCAAAAATTTAACTCCGGCAGAAACTTCATACCAATTTGAATTTTGAGGACTTAAATTGAATTTTGATGACAAAAATGCCCTTGTGCCTTCTTCCTTCTTTTATCATTCAAGTGATTTTCTGAGTTCATTTCTTCATCAATTCAACTGAATTTTATTTCCCAAATTCAAACTAATTAAAGTTTTCCTTATAGGTAAAATATGTTCAAGTTTTTTGGAAATATATCATCCCCATCATATTATTTCAGTTTTAAAATTGAACAAAAAAAATGCTACTTACCTGAGATTAACTACAAAAACTATGCAAAATCTTTACTTTAATTCTTTTTTTGGGGCTATCAAATTTAAGGGTGGAAGCAACATAATTTATTACTTTTAATATTATTTTATTAATGAAGTTTTCAACTTTTTTTTTGCTATTTAGCTCAAGATCTTTATTACTCGGCCTCATCTTTTTTCTTTTTTTCTTTTTTTTTTTTTTTCATTTTTCAATCCAAGTTTTTTAGAAAGATTGTAATTTTTGTAGATAAATTGGGTTCATTGTAATGGATGGTAGAGTAAAAAAAAAGTTTGATTTTTAAACATTTAGGAAAGTATAGTTTGTTAGCAAAAATAGCTTACTTATGACATGAAAAAACACAAATAAAATCATTATTTTTGTGGGTTTATCATAGATTATCTATCTTTTGATCAAATTATTAAGTTGCACACCAAGTGTTTGAGAAATTGCCTCATTGAAAGTGGATAGATGATTTATGAAATATGAAGTGTAAAAAACAAGGGGAAGGGGTAAAAAAAAAAGTATGGTACCTTATCGAGGAAAATTGAGTTGAAAGTTGTAGTGGTCTAAATAAGGCATAGATGATAAAGGAGTGAGGATGATGAAGCATGAAGAAGCCCTTGAGAGGTTTAAAGATTAATTTGAGAAAGAGTAAGGGAGGAAAAATGGTGGAAGTAATGAATGTTAGGGAGGGGTAAGTAAATTAGAAAATAAAACAAGGGCAATTCGGTCATAAAATGGTACGAGTAGTTAACATCGGAAATCTCACTTTGGTGTAATTTTAGAAAAATAACAATATTCTGGATGTAAGTTAAAAAAAAATTATTCAAGGGTATAATTTTCAAAAAGTGATATATTTAAGGGTGTAATCAACCATTTACTCTACTTATTATTATATCCTAACAAAAAAATAAGATTTTAAATAATACTCCCTCCATTTCACTCATTTAGCCCCAATTTCCTTTTACGGCAATTTCAGTCATTTAACCCTATTACTATACCTGGTAAGCTTTAATAATGAAAATAACATTTTTACCCCTATCAATATACTCATTTTACTAAAATACAAAACACTTTATCCTTTAAAATGGGATCCACTTAACTAAAATACCAACAATACCCTTAACTTTTCCACATTCCTTAAAATTTGTTCCATACCCCTATGGGTAGGGATGTAACCGAGCTCGAAATAGGCTCGAAAAAAATTTCTCGAGCTCGGAATCAGCTCTGAATTTACCGAGCTCAAAAATTCTAAGCTCGGAATCGGCTCATGCATAAGAAGTCTTGAGCTCAACTCGAGCCCAATTCGAGCTTTGTAGAATATAAAAATTTAATAAAATATTTTAATTAAAAATCAATCAAACGATATCATAAAGAAAAAAAAGTATACTTGTAACAAAACATAATGTACATATATAGACTAAATTATATATAAAAATGAAAACGAGCCCAAATCCGAGCTTCCAATCCGAGCTTTACTAAGATCGGAATCGGCTTGGATTTGGCCTAACTCGACTCGGGCTCGAGATCAGTTTGACCGAGCTCGAGCCGAGCTTTGACCGATTTGATTCCGAGGACTCATCGAGCCGGCTCTGATAATTTACACCCCTACCTATGGGACCATCTCATTGAAATGGAGGGAGTAGGATTCATTAGATCTTATTTTATGTAGTGAGTATTCATAAAAAAATATGCGCTATAATACAAAACATAAAATATTTCACATACTAAGTAGTATTCCGTATATTTTAGTTATAATAAAATATCATTGTTATTATCTCTTCCATATTTACTTGCTTGTGTTGCACCATCATCATGTAATTATGCAATTGTAAAAATATATTAAAACATTTCTCTTAATTCTATTCTTCTATCATTTCATAATCCGTACATTGCAATACGTACGGTGGCTCACGCTTTAGCTCGTTTTTGTTCGTCTGTTGGTGGTGTTGTTTTTGACTCTTATAGCTTGCTTTCCATAAGTTATTCTTGACTTGGCGGAAATTGATCTAAAATAATATCGCGCTTTTCCTTAAAAAAAAAAAGGGGTAGTAATTGTCTTAATATGGATGATTTAGAATCAATTGGTTGTCAATGAATATAATTACGAAGTTATTGTAATACAGTAGTACGGAGTATAACTTTAGATGTAACTTCGTTGTTATATAAAAGTGAGTCGTTGTACTCTATGAAACAAGTGGACAATAATGATAATGTTGGTGGGTTATCAAGGAAAGAGGTCGATGGATATGCTAAGTCGTGATAATCGGATCGAGGTTGGGATTTCAACATTATAAAGAAGGAGACAGTAGAATGAATTGATTGTATTGAATTGAATTGAATTTGTACAGAGAATGCAACCCTATATATACAAGGTTTTTCTAGGTTTGTAGATGAAAGAATATATACAAGAAAGGAAGGAAATAAGAGGATTGATTGAGCAAATCAATTTACACGTTTTGCCTTCCTTGGTTTGCTGTCAGTTTGTGCTTGTTTCCTTAATTGTAGTTGATGTTGACTTTGGGTCAACATAGGATAGAGTTTCCTTAATATTCCCCCGCAAGATGGACTGTCCGTTGACGAGGCCAATCTTGGACGTGAGTGCTTCAAACCGAGGACACTGGAGTGGTTTAGTGAGGGCGTCGGCGAGTTGGTCATCTCCATTGATATGCGTCACCCTTAGTGCTCCGTTTTGTACCTGTTCACGAACGAAATGGAAAGCGAGAGCAACATGTTTCATGCGGGAGTGAAACACAGGGTTGGCAGAGTAGTGAGTGGCACTTAGGTTGTCGCAAAAGATTGTGATTGGAGACTTCGGTCCTAGACCAAGCTCCAGAAGAAGAGACTTAACCCAAAGTACTTCGGAGGTTGTGTCAGCGACAGCGCGGAATTCAGCTTCAGTGGAAGAGCGAGCTATGGTCCTCTGCTTCTTGGAGGACCAGGCAATTGGGTTTTTGCCCAGATAGACGAGGTAACCGGTGGTGGAAAGATAGGTATTAGCGTCACCAGCCCAATCTGCATCACTAAAAGCATGTAGTTGGAGTGATGTACTGCGGTGGAGTTGCAGACCGAGGTGCATAGTGCCGTGGAGGTACCGTAGGAGCTTACGGAGCGTCGTCCAGTGAGCGGAGGTGGGCTGTTGCATGAATTGTGCGAGTTTGTTTATAGCGAAGGAGAGGTCAGGTCTAGTCAGAGAGAGGTACTGGAGACTAGCAACTGTGGAGCGGTAGTTCGTGAGAGGAGGGTAGTGAAGCATTGGCGTGGGTGACGGCTTGCAGTCAAGCAAGTCGTGCTTCTGTAAGAGATCATGAATATATTTGGTTTGAGTGAGTATAAGACCATTTTTATTCGGGGTGACTTCCACGCCGAGAAAGTACGAGAGATTGCCAAGGTCTTTAAGGGAGAAGCGGTTGGATAGTTGTTGTATAAAGGCTTCGAGGAGAGTAGGAGAGGAGCCTGTGACGATTATATCATCGACGTAGACGAGGGCATACAGTGTAGTTTTGTCGGTTTTGTAAATAAAGAGATAAGGGTCAGCTAGAGAGGCTTTAAAGCCGTAATGAAGCAAGTGAGATTTGAGTTCGGTGTACCAAGCACGAGGGGCTTGCTTGAGGCCGTAGATAGCTTTGCGCAGATGGCAAACGTTGGTGGAAGTGTCAGGTTGGATGAATCCTGGGGGTTGGGTCATGTACACCGTGTCATGGAGTGTGCCTTGAAGAAAGGCGTTGTTAATATCAAGCTGACTCAGAGGCCAGCCGTGATTGAGAGCGAGAGATAGGACAAGGCGTACAGTGACCGGTTTGACCACCGGACTGAATGTATCCGTGTAGTTTATACCGTGGTGCTGATGGAAACCTTTGGCCACTAAGCGGGCCTTGTATTTTTGAATACTGTTGTCAGAATTGTATTTGACCCGAAAGACCCTTTTGCAGCCAACGACGTTATCGGCTTTGTCTCTAGGTACAAGAGTCCAGGTGTTGTTTCGAGTGAGCGCGTTATATTCTTCTATCATGGCAGCACGCCAGTGAGGAGAGGCAAGGGCTTGTTTGGTTGTGGTAGGGAGTGCGTGAGGAGACATCGTAATGACAACTTGCGCATACTTAGGATTCGGTTTGCGTATGTTATTAGATAGGCGTGTGACAGGGCGTGGTGGGGAAGGTGGCTGCACCGAGTCTGGAGGGAGAGGGGCAGCCGAGGTGGAGGTAGTAGCTGGAGGGGTGGGAAGAGGGGGTGTGGATACGGGTTGAGGCGTGAGACTGACTAGTGGGTCAGGTGGAGTCACGGGTGAGGGTGTAACTACAGTTGAGGTCGTAGTAGTTGATGGGAGGAAGGCCACTGGTGGCTCAAACCATGAATGAGTAGCAGGAGGCAGAGAAGGGGTAGGTGTTGTAGTAGTCGTTGGGGACGTAGCAGCGAGACGCGAGTAGGGAAATTCAATTTCGACAAAGGTTACATGTCGGGAGGTGTAGACGCGTTTAGTTGCGGGATCAAGACATAGATACGCGCTTTGGGTGAGCGAGTATCCAATAAATACGCAGGCTGCAGACTTAGGATCGAGTTTATGAGACGAGTAGGGACGAAGCCACGGGTAGAAAAGACATCCGAAAGCACGGAGTTTGGTGTAGTTGGGTGATTTAGCAAATAGGCGCAGATAAGGAGAAGCGTTAGCAAGAGTAGGTGTAGGAAGCCGGTTTATGAGATAAACAGCAGTACTGAAGGCTTGAGGCCAGTAAGAGAGCGGAATATGAGCGTGAGTAAGGAGAGAGAGGCCAGTTTCGACAATGTGTCGATGGCGCCGTTCGGCATACGCGTTATGTTGGGGTGTGTGAGGAGGAGTGGTAAGGTGAGAGATGCCTTGTTGGAGCAGAGACGGAGTAATTTTAACATATTCGCCACCGTTATCAGTGAAGAGTTGCTTGATACTATGCATGTATGCAGTAATGGACTGAGTCGGTTGTTTAGTGATGGACACTAGTCGCTTCTTGATGGACTTAATGTGTGTACGAGAGGGATTAGCGAACAGGTTAGAGAGCGGTCCACATCTCGTGGGAGAACTTGCAAGGGGTTATTTGAGAGGTGATTTCCTCGGTAAGTGTCCCAACAATAGCGCCACGAATAAGACTATCCTGTCGAATCCAAGGATCATAAGCGGGATTGGGAACCGACTTATCGTTTTCAGTGATGGTGGCCGAAGGACAGGGCTTAGACCCATCCACGTAGCCAAAGAGAGCCATACCTTCAAGGAATGCTTGAATTTGGTAGGACCATTGAGTATAGTTCGTCGTGGTCAGAGGTTTGCATTGCGAGAGATTGACATAGATGATTGGATTGGAGGGATCAACCGTATTGGTGAGCAGCAGAGTATGAGAAGTCATAGCCGAAGGAGTTGGGTGTTAATGTCGAGGACCGTTGGCTTTGATACCATATAAAGAAGGAGACAGTAGAATGAATTGATTGTATTGAATTGAATTGAATTTGTACAGAGAATGCAACCCTATATATACAAGGTTTTCCTAGGTTTGTAGATGAAAGAATATATACAAGAAAGGAAGGAAATAAGAGGATTGATTGAGCAAATCAATTTACACGTTTTGCCTTCCTTGGTTTGCTGTCAGTTTGTGCTTGTTTCCTTAATTGTAGTTGATGTTGACTTTGGGTCAACATAGGATAGAGTTTCCTTAATAAACATATGTGAAGTTGTGGCAATGATGGCGAATAGTGGCCGAGGATGTCATGATTTAGGTATCTCTAGACTTGAGCAGTAGGTATGAGGTTATAATCTGTCATTTTTTGTTGTAATGGTTTAGCGTCTTCTCGTTGAAGAAGAAGAAAATTGATGGTGAATAGTGAGTTACAGTAATAAGGGTCATAGTGATATTTAATGGGATGTGTATCACTGTATGGACCTCAATATAAAATTACTAATAACTTCGTAGTACGAAAGAGGATAAAAAATTTAAGTTTCTAAAATCTTCTATCATCTTAAATTGAATACTCCATCTATCCTACTTTAAATGTCTTAATTTATATTTTGGGTAGATTTATAATTTTGAAAAAAGAAATAAACTCAAATATTTTTTTTAATTATTCCATTAAAAATAGGAAATATTCATTGAAATTATTTCCTTCAAAAAATTATTGATTTCAATAATTAGAATTACAATGCAAGAATATTTGAGTTTATTCCTTTTTGAATGTCTTAACATGTGCATGCATGTTATGCACATGTTAAAAAATCCGTTATACTTAGTTAAAAAAAATGAACCAATTTTAAAAATTAATTGTAAATAGTTATTCCCACTATCTTAGTCATTTGTTTACACTTTTCTCAAATTTTTCTTTCACCAAAAAAATCAATGTGTAAACAAATCATTGCAACATGGAGTATTATAAATAGACAGTGAACATCTTATTCTCTTAGAATTTACATGAATAATTCTAAAAAATTAAAATTTAAGGAAAAAAGACTACATAAATTATGTTATCGTTTTTGATTAATTTGTAAAAAAGATATAAAAAAAATAAAAAAAAAATAAAAAAAAATAAAAAAGGTACAATTATTATTTTATCTCGGCCTAAAACTTTCAAAAATCACAAAAAGTTGTATGATACTCGGCAATTAAAATCCTTCGACTTCGATAGAAGTCCAAAATGTAGATGAAAATGATAACATATGGTTATATTTGAATTCTTTGAACTTTTGTCTTTTTTTTTTTCTTTTTTTTTTTTTTTAAAAAAACTCTTACGAAACATATTAGATGCCTTGTCTTAAACTATGCTCTTTGATTTGGCCTCACATTTTAAATCACAAAGGAAATTATACGGTATTTCCATCGATAACTCTATAACGTTAATGAAAAAAATAACATATACCCCCTATATTCAATTTCATTCACATTTAAGAGAAAAAAAAAAATCACTATTTACTCAATGAGAAAGTTTTAATTTTGTTTGATACGTCTTAATGAGTACAACGGGAATACCAAATTTTTATATATTATTCATAACATAAAACTTTATAGATTTGCAAATAAACATTAGCTGTTGGCAAACGCGAAAAAACAAATAATGTGAATAGAGTTGAATGGGGAGTGTATGCGATCAAATATTATGAGGAAATTCTAATTAATATGGACTATATGTACTAAAAAAATATATTACTCCATTTGTCTCATTCATTTGTTTACACTTCTCTCAAATTTCGCTCACAAAAAAAAAATCAAATTATAAATAAATCACTGAAACGGATGGAGTACATAATTACGATTTATAATTATGGGTGTAACAGTTTTCTATGATGTGCATGGGGGGCACATGATAAAAAAGAATACACAAGAAAATATTATAAAAAATAATATTTGCATTGAGATTCTGAAAATCATAATAACTAATCTTTTTAATGGAATAAAAAAAATGAGTTTATTTCTTTGTTGAATGTCTTAACATGTGCATACTATAGACACGTTAAAAAATTCGTAATACTAATTATAGAAAAATTATTAATTTAATAATATAGTTTATCATCTAGTTTCACATTGAAATTAGCCCATAGAAAATCGAAAAATACATTGAAATAGTGATGACAATTCCATAGCAATTTACTCAATTAGGATTTAGGAATGTTTTTATATCGGAGGACATCTACGACAATTGAGTGAATTGACACATTGATATGGGCCGATAGTTTTATAATAATGGGTGTCACTAAAACTAGCCCACGTGATTACATATAAATTAGCCCATCTCAGTTCCATGAGTCTCTTCCTCAACTTTCCAGATAAATAATGTCAGAAACTCTCCTATGAGACCGTCTCACCATAACTTATGGTGAGACAAGTTCAAAAAAATGGCCCAATATTATTTACACACACACAAAAAAAAACAAAAAAAAAAAAACAAAAAAAAAAAAAAAAATTCAAGTTATGGACCATGCACATCATAGAAAACTGGGGAGGTCATATGCATGTAAGAGCTACACATCTTACATGCATATGACCTCCCCTTGCGGCCGGGCAGGTCCCCTTGCGGCCGGGCAGGTCCGGTTCAGCGGGTCCGGTCCGGTCCCAAACAATAAGGTTAATTATATGAGCTACACATCTTACATGCATATGACCTCCCCTTGCGGCCGGGCAGGTCCGGTTCAGCGGGTCAGGTTGAAAACAAATAAAAAATCTGTAAGTAAGGTTAGGTATGCTGTTAAGTTTGCTAAGAGCTCCCCAAATAGGTTGCACTACTTCAAACAATGTGCTCGAAAGTACACACGATGCGAGAAATCCTTGTCTCTTGATTGTCCTACTAGATGGAATTCGACATTTAACATGTTGGAAACTGCTTTGAAATATAAGGAGGCCTTTGGTGATATTGATGTTCCAATTAACCCCCAAGGTGATGAGTTTGACTCAAATATTGAGTTTGTTGATGAATTTGGGAATATCATTGAAAGTCAAATAGAGAATTCGGGTGCCCCTAGCGAGTATGATTGGCTTATTGTTGAATCATTGGTAGTCTTCCTGAAAGATTTTAAAGTATTGACAGAACAAGTTTCTGGTTCATTGTATGTGACTAGTAATTCTAGTTTCTTTTTCATTGCTCGAGTTCTTGAACAATTGAATAAATGGACTAAAAGCAATGATGAAGATTTTAGAGCAATGTCATGTGTTATGAAAAAAGAAATTTGATAAGTATTGGGGAGATTTGGAGAAAATGAATGTATTGATGTATATGGGTGCTATTCTTGATCCTAAAGTGAAATTAGCGGGGTTAAAAATTGCTTTCACTCGTCTCTATGAGGCACCTAAAGATGCAGAGTTTACTAAGCAAGTCTACGATAAGGCAATTGATCTTTTCGATGAGTATAGGAGGTTATACGGGTCTATTGCTTCTCAAGTTGATGATTCGACAAGTAATATGAATTCTAATATTGGACAAGATGACTACTTAGATTTCAAGAAATCCATCGAAATGCAAGTTCGGAAGTTCGGATGCGAAGAGGAGATGGTGGATATGCTAAGTCTGAATTCGATAGGTATTTGAGTGAGGTACTAGGTGAACATGAGTTAGAGTGTGATGTATTGACATGGTGGAAATTGAATGGTCATCGATATCCAATTTTATCACACTTGGCTCGTGATGTTCTAGGAGTGCCTATTTCTACAGTAGCTTCAGAATCCACATTTAGTGCTGGTCGTCGTCATCTTACTCCATTTAGAAGCTCCTTGACTCCTAAGGTAATCTTTAATCTTTATACTGTTATACATACTTTTTTTTTTTAAATTATTTTTTACTTTGCTTTATTTTTAGTTATTGTGTTTTAACATTTTAAACAGTGTTGTACTACTAATAAGCTTTTTATTTTTGTTTTTTCTTGTTTATGTCAACCAAAGATTGTAGAAGCACTTTTATGTACTCAAGATTGGATTCGTCCAAGAAATGATATTGGCCTCGATATGGAAGAAAAGTTAGAAGATTTAGAACAACTCGAGAAAGGTTATATATTATACTCCCTCCGTCCCGGTCATTTGTTTACACTTTCCATTTATGGGTGTACGGGTCATTTGTTTACACTTTCCATAAATGTCTATGGTGACCCACTTGTAGAGGTGGAGCCAACTTCCTTAACCAATCACATTGTTTTATTTTACTCACTTTGTACTTATATTATTATTTTTATAATTTTTTTATTTACCTCTCTCCTCACATCGATAAATGTGTATAAAGTAAATGTAAACAAATCACCGAAACGGAGGGAGTACGTTAATTTGTGTTTTTGTGATTTTAATTTTTGAATTATTGTGAATCATTATACTTAACTTATTACTCCGTATTTTATTTTACTAGAGATGGAGAAAACGAGGATTATTGAAGATCTCCCTGGTGAGGCGAACGTTGATCGTCATTGAAGAACTTAATTTTATGCTTTAAATATTAGTTTATGTGAACTTTGGTTATTATTGTCCTTTTTAGATTTTGAGACTTTTGTACTTCATGAATATTCATGACTTCATGTAATAAAGCTTTAAGAAACAAATACTCCGTAAACTACAGGCCTACAGCACTACGCCACTACGTACTTAGCCATTTAGGCACTTAGCTAATATTAGCTATTTACTAAAATTTTAATAATATAAAGGAATATAAAATTGGGTCATCAAACTCATCACAATCATTGTCAACTCATCACGTATTCACGTGTGTTAGTGTGTAGGATTTGCTTTAGCCGGTCCATTGTGTACCGGTCTGGGGTATAGCCCGGACCTTAGGGTCGGTCCGGGTCCGGTCTTTAACCATTAAGGTCCGGTCTGCGGGTTCTCTTTTTGTCTTTTGCCTGCCTCCTGGCCCTCCCCCAGTCAGCTGGTCCCTATCTGCTCAACTTTGAATTTCTACCCTCAACAAAACAAAACTATCCTACCTCTTATTAGTCTACTCAAAATTAGTGGGTAGTTAATATTTAGTTGTTTAGATTATGAACAATATTACATAATGTCAATATTATAATTTAAAAATTATTGTTTTATGACTTTTTATTGTCAAAAATAAGAACAAATTTTAATGATATTAATGTTATAATTGGTAGATTTTTTTATTAGTATTGTGCTAAAAATGCATTCTTTATATAAAACACAAGGTTTCAACATTAAAGTAGTCAACCTGTTCTTATATAATTGACCATATGTTAAAATTAGTTTGAGCTTATATTATTCAGCTTGTCTCATCGTAACTTATGGTGAGGAGTAAACTTGTAGAGTCACAATTGACTTTTTCTTCTCCACTCTTGACTTCATCATCTCCTTTCTTCTTCTTCCCCTTCCCGACTTCCCTTGCTAAAACCAAAATAAAATAAAATTAAACACGTTCTTACAATAACACGAAAATAAGATCATCAAGATGATACCTAAAATTGATGGAAGACTAAATTATTGAGAAGGATTTCAAGTTTCAGCAGGAAAAGGTAAGTTAATTTTAATTAAAATTAATGGGTTTTAGTATTATATGTAGTATGGTTATTCAATTGAAATATGATTTATCATTTCATTTGTTAAAGGATTTTGTTGTGAGTATTTTGAAGAATATGATATAAGAATTTGTCAACTTTGAAATCTGGAAATAGTTGTCGGCCGATTATTTTCACCATTTTAGACCGATACAACCGAGAGAAGCGAGAGAGATTTTGATTATATTTTTGAGTATCGATCTATGTGGTAAATTGCAGTAGATGTGGATTTTGATTATAAGTGTATCATAGAAGAATCGGGACCAATGATGTCTTGGCCTAGTGGTTAAGATTGACCTACCCGTGACGATAGGTCACAGGTTCGAATCCCCCTTCCCTGTTGTATTGCCCTCGTGGCTGATATTGGAAGAATCGGCTTATGGTTACAATTGGTCGCTATTGATTGAATATGGAATGGAATGGTTTTTTTTGGTTTCCCAACCGATATCCGAACCCATTTGGGCCGACTAATTCGGTTTCGGAGCGTGTCCCGGGGTTAAGGTTTTAAACTCCTCCCAACGGGCTTGCGGGGGATCGAACCTCAGTTCTCCCTACCAAGTCTAGCCCCTGACACCACTAGACCAAGACCTCGTTGGTAATATGGAATGAAATGTGAGAAGACGGCCCCCACTACTTGTCATCGATAATATTTGCTTTGGCCAAAGTCCTCATGATTTTGTTACAGGTTATTCACATTAAATGGCTGGGAGCGCAGGTGGCAGCTTTGACCTTGATAGCGAGTCAGATGAAAGTAACCAACTCGAGAGACTACATATCGAGCCCATTTTTAGCTCTTTTGTGTGTCCTTTGACAAAGAAGGTGATGCGTGATCCTGTAAGCATAGAAAATGGCAGCACTTTTGAGCGTAGAGCTATTGAAAATTGGTTTAAAGAGTGTAATGATAAAGGAAGGAAGCTCACTTGTCCATTGACATCAGAACAACTGAGAACCACAAAATTGAATCCCAGCATAGCCTTAAGAAATACCATTGAAGAATGGGCAGCCAGGAATGAGACCGCACAACTCGATATGGCACGTCGCTCACTCTCTGCTGGTGCTGCCAGCTCAGAAGTTGATATCATTAAAGCACTTAAATTTGTTGAGACCATTTCAAAAGAAAGCAAATCAAATAAGCATGCTGTTCATAATCCAGAAGTAGTACGCTTGGTTGTCGACATGCTCAGGAACAGCAGCAGAAAAGTACGCTATAGAGCTTTGAGAACTCTACGAGTCATAGCAGAACAAGACTCAGATATGAAGGTTACTTTTTCGTAAATTTCTTCTGTGTGTGTTAGTTAGTATGTGACTATGTAATTGGTAAGGATTTCTTTTACAGCAACTGATGGAAGGTGTCATTTGCATTCAGGAAGTTATGGCTGAAGGGGCAACCGTACGTACTATTATGAAGTTTCTGTCCCCTGAGCAGACCACAGAATGGGAGAAAGAGGAAGCTATGTGTTTGCTTTATGAGCTTTCCAAATCTCAACTACTTTGCGAAAAAATTAGTTCCATGCAAGGAGCAATACTCATATTAATTGGCATGAGCAGCAGTGAGTCTGAAAACCGTGGAATTGTTGAGAAAGCTTGTAAAACACTGGACAATCTGGCCAAGAGCGAAGATAATGTGCAGCAGATGGCCAAGAGCGGTAGACTAGAGCCTCTCCTCAGTCTACTTTTGAATGGTGCGTGCGCTTGTCCACTTTTAAGAACTATGATGTTGCTCGTGTCCAGTCCATCCGTTTGGCCTGGCTTAGGCATAAGCCATTTGGTTGTTGTAAATGAAAGTGTCTGATTTTCTCAAGAGTGTCAGGTTTTTATTATTAATTTCTGTCTTTTATGTTTAGCAATTAGATTTAGTCCTATCAAATAGGGTGGGTATACTCATTCCTGCGTGACGCTCAAATTGCCCCAGATGTATGAGTCTATCTATATAGATGATGATAGTGTTTATATAGTAGTTTGACTGAAAATTGTTGTGTTCCATGTCGCTTTGCCTTTATCTTTTCAGGATCTCCTGAGACTAAAGTATCCATGGCTGCATTGCTCGGAGACCTAGTTCTAAACAATGATGTCAAGGTTCGTGTAGCCGAAACAGTAGGTTCTTCACTGGTGAGTCTCATGAAAAGCAGTGATATAAAGTCTAGAGAAGCCTCCTTAAATGCTCTGAACCAGATTTCATCCTATGATGCTAGCGCAAAGGTTTTGATACAAGCGCAAATTCTTCCTCCATTAGTGAAGGACCTCTTCAGTGTCGGTGGGAAACAGCTC
Organism: Dianthus caryophyllus; assembly: GCA_023091065.1. Classification (NCBI taxonomy): domain Eukaryota; kingdom Viridiplantae; phylum Streptophyta; class Magnoliopsida; order Caryophyllales; family Caryophyllaceae; genus Dianthus; species Dianthus caryophyllus. The sequence goes on along the minus strand of CM041522.1, from coordinate 34,981,773 downwards.
CCTATGAAACTGAAAGAGGTTTCGGCCACTATTCTCTCAAACGTTGTCAATTCAGGGTATGACATTGGCTCGGTTATTATAGGACCCGAGAGGGAGACCCTAGTTTCTGAAGAAACAATACACAACCTGCTCCATCTTATTAGCAACACCGGACCTTCAATTGAGTCGAAACTCCTCCAGGTTCTAGTCGGACTTACCAGTTACCGCACCACTGTTTTACACGTTGTTGCTGCCATAAAAAGCTCTGGTGCTACCGTCAGTTTGGTTCAATTCATCGAGGAGAGAGATTTGCGTTTAGCTGTTGTAAAACTTTTGCACAATCTCTCCCCTTTCATGGCTCAAGAATTAGCTGATGCCCTAATTGCCGCTGGCCAGCTGCCGTGCCTCATCAAGATCATATTGGAGAATAGTGGGATCACAGAGGAGCAGGCGGCAGCTGTGGGCCTCTTGGCTGAGTTACCTGAGACCGATCTGGCTGTCACTCGAAAAATGCTGAAGGAAGGTGCGTTTTGGGACATCATATCTAGAGTCAGGAAAATAAGGCTTGGTCAAGCAAGAGGTGGTCGTTTTATGACTCCTTACTTAGATGGGCTAGTACGGTCTCTTGCAAGGGTTACTTACGTGTTATCTGAAGAACCCGAGGTAGTAGCTCTATGCCAAGAACAAAACATAGCGGGAATATTTGTTGAACTGCTTCAAGCCAATGGCCTCGACAATGTGCAAATCGCTTCTGCGTGGGCTTTGAAGAACCTACTATCGGAAACACCAAATTTAACTAGAAGGCGAGAAGTGCCACCAACTGGCGCCTGTATACCAATATTTGCCTGTTTTAGCAGACCTCCTGACATGACTGGATTGTGCCCTGTTCATGGTGGGCTGTGCTCTTTGAAAGAGACGTTTTGTCTTGTGGAAGGACGTGCAGTGGAGAAGTTGGTAGCGCTTCTGGATCACGAAAACGAGAAGGTGGTCGAGGCGTCGCTAGCTGCATTATCCACATTAGTGGATGATGGAGTCAATATTGAAGAAGGCGTTATAACTCTATACGAGGCGGACGGGACTAAACCTGTTTACGAGATTTTGGTAGAGAAACGTACCGAAAATCTTAGGAGAAGGGCAGTTTGGGTGGTAGAGAGGTTCTTGCGGATTGAGCAGATCGCTATTGAAATCGCCAATGATCAAAATGTTGGAACGGCGCTTGTTGATGCTTTCCAACATGGAGATTATCGGACTCGACAAATTGCTGAGCGTGCATTGAGGCATGTCGACAGGATTCCTAACTTCTCAGGCATATTCCCCAATGCTTAGTATCCATTTGTGTTTCCTGTGAATTTGCAGGATCCAAATCATTGTCTTAATGCAAAACATATCTTGTAATCTATTTTTTGTATCTGATGTAAAGTCCATTTCTTTTCCAAATTGTATCTGGGAATCCTTGAATTCATGGCAATCGAGGATTCGGTTTTTGCTCTACAGATGTATATTTCGTGTGTACGTTGATTTTGAAGTTCTTGTTGTGCTAGTCAGAATCCTTTTATTTAGGACAGTTTCGAAGGCGACTTTTTGATCTGATATTTTAATACGGAGTACTAATTATTTTTTCTTTCTAGCAAAAAATACGAATTGTTGGAACAATTGTATTTCTACTCTCGTGTTGTGATTTGTTTATTTTTCTGGTGCCCCCGTTCATTTTCTGAATCGGTTTCAGAGCTTTTTGGGTTGAAATATATCAAAACTTGAAAGGCAACACGGTACAATGTCGAACGTGAAATCTTGAGACACCGTCATATGCTTCACATTGTTCGAACGGAGAACGGTAAACAAAAGGACTGCCACGGAAACGGTATACTTTATTAATTTACATGGATGGTATTTGTCCACATGTTCCTAATTAATTTTTAATTTCTGGAAATTGTTAATTGTACTAACCGAAATTAGTTGATAAAGTTGAGATACTTGGACCAATTATTATACCATACACATGTGTGTATGGTACTACAAATACCCATGATATGTAGTTACTTTTTTACCCTTTTCACTTTTAACCTAGTTGAGGTTAAAAAAAAAAAAAAAAAAAAAAAAAGTCAGTTGAGGTTTTAAGCATCCGTAGCCCCCTAAACCAAAACAACTTCCATTTACCCCTTTTTTCTTCTCAATCTTCAATTTTTACCCAAAATCAACCTAAACATACATTAAATTTTAATTATTTGCACAATTATTCAATGAAAGGACATGCAAGAACTAATCAGTGAGTTTTAATTTGATTTTTGTATTAATTTCGTTTTATTTTTGTATTAATTTCGTTTTTTATTTTCAATGGTGAACATTATTTCGGTACTTTTTTGTTATCATTGTTGTTTTATTTGTTTTAGGGTTATGAATTTGTCAATGTTTTGATTTAATTTAATAATTGGGGGAAATTGTTGATTATTAAGTTAGGGTTTATGAATATGTTAGGTTTTAGAAATATAATTGGGCAAAGTTGCATTTTTTTTTTCAAATTATGAATTAAAAGTATTAGTTTTTCAAAAAAAATTCGGAAATAGACAATTAGTATCGATTTTTTGAATATGAATCCATTAATTTTGATAAATTTTTATAATGAATATGGTGTTTTAGAATTGAATATATTGAGTTTTGTAAATGAATATATAGTGTTTTAGAAATGAATATATAATGTTTTGTTAATGAATATATAGTGTTTTGTTAATGAATATATTGTTAATGAATATATAGTGTTTTGTAAATGAATATATAGTGTTTTAGAAATGAAAATATAGTGTTAATGTTAGTGCACATAAATTTGTTAATGTTTATTGTTTTTTATGATTTGTAGCAGTGGTAGCACTAGTGGAGATTCAACAAATGAGACCCGAACCAGGCTAAGGGCGAAAAGAGATATATAATGAATATGTAGTGTTTTAGAATTGAATGTATTGGGTTTTGTAAATGAATATATAGTGTTTTGTTAATGAATATATAGTTAATGAATATATAGTGTTTTGTAAATGAGTATTTAGTGTTTTGTAAATGTATATAGTGTTTTAGAAATGAATGTATAGTGTTTTGTTAATGAATATATGTAGTGTTTTAGAATTGAATATATTGAGTTTTGTAAATGAATATATATTGTTTTAGAAATGAATGTATAGTGTTTTGTTAATGAATATATAGTGTTTTAGAATTGAATATATTGAGTTTTGTAAATGAATATATAGTGTTTTGTTAATGGAGGAAATAAAAAACAAGAATGGCTGAGAACAGTAAAAAAAAAAATTAATTTTACTCAAATAGAGTTAGTTATAAGAAAAAGAAAAAAAAAATATATATATATAAATCCCTAAAGTTTAGTAACAACTAATGTAAAACAATGTGGTAGTTTTAGGGTTTAGTTATTAAGGGCAAAATAGTAATTTCAAATGCTTAAGTGTTTGGAATATCATACACTAGTGTGTATGATATAATTTACCATACTTGGACACTTCTAATCAAATGGAAATGGGTAATTTGATAGCAAAAGCAATAAAAAATCCAATATATAATATTATTTCGAATATGATTAATTGTATACGGATTTTACTCACGTTGTATACTTTTTTCATTTTTTTTTTCCCTTTCCTACCCTTTTTTACTCATTTGTATACAAATCCTCTCTTTTGTTTTTCCTAATTTTTCTTAAACTAATTTCATACAATTATTTCAATTATAATCCTAAATTCATACAATTAATTCAATTATAATTCGATAATCAATTCAACAAAGTAATAATTTCTATTTAATTTCAATCTATTTCATAAAATTATGTGTAATATTATTAATTTTGATGAATTTAGGTTAAAAACTAAATTAGGGTTTACATGAATTTGGGATTTTGGGGGTTGTCAAGAATCTAAGGCACGGGTGACGGGTGACTAATCAAGGTGGTGGGTGGCGGCGTAAAGTTACCTTTTATAAATGAAACAACAATTAATGAGTATACCCAACTCTTGGCCATTTTTCTCGTATTTAAATCGGTAACATTGTACTACCTTAATAATTCATTCAAGTTGCACTCACATTGTTCTTCGTCGCTTTGTGTGACAAGGGTTACCGCCACAAGACTTCCGCCGCCACCCACCACCTCCGATCGTCACCCGTCACCCGTCGCAAGAACCCTAAAATCCCAAATTCATGTAAACCCTAATTTAGTTTTTAACCTAAATTCATCAAAATTAATAATATTACACATAATTTTATGAAATAGATTGAAATTAAATAGAAATTATTACTTTGTTGAATTGATTATCGAATTATAATTGAATTAATTGTATGAATTTAGGATTATAATTGAAATAATTGTATGAAATTAGTTTAAGAAAAATTAGGAAAAACAAAAGAGAGGATTTTGTATACAAATGAGTAAAAAAGGGTAGGAAAGGGAAAAAAATGAAAAAAGTATACAACGTGAGTAAAATCCGTATACAATTAATCAATACCCTATTATTTCTAATGCCAGGGGATACGATTCATTAACTAATTAACTAATCTTTCCAAATTTAAAGTGGGTTCGGTAGAACCATAAAACATTTGAGTCGTTGAAAACACAGGTATACAATGGAGCATGTTGTTCTCCAATGTTATTTACTTTTCCCCAAAAAGCATTAAATTATACTCCGTAATTAATTGTTAGACGGAGAGTAGATTCGTTGCCGTCACTGCACAAATGCAGTTGTCTAGTTAATTATAGCATAATCACAATATGTAAGATATAAGCCCATGACAAAATAATTACAATGAAAGGTAGTAAATTGAAGGGGATCCATAGGCAAGACATTTAGAGTTTGAAAACAATACATAGCATATTACTCAATACGTCTTCATTTAATTAGACGCTTTGCAATCTTAGGCCGAGAAAAAAGACTCGAGCTAAGTCGGATTCATCACCCGACTCTCCCAAACCATGCCTGGGAATACGTTTGCATTAGCTGCTTCGGTAAAAAATGGTTGCACCTGAGTATGCCTTTTAATACTCCTTTGTTTAGGCATGCATTTTAACTGGGTATTCTCATATCCTAATAAAAATAATAAAATAAAATAAAATAAAAAATAAAATATGATTATCATCAATCAATGAATAGACTATAGAGTCTATTTTAAATACTACTCCCTCCTTCCCATTTTAGAAGTTCCCATTTGATTTTATAAAAATCCACCACTAAATATTACTCCCTCCATCCTAAAATTCAACCCCACTTTGTCATCCTCAAACTTCAACATTATAAATTACTATATAATAAATTTTAGAAGTTGGAAGGATATTAAAGTGGTCTAGTTAAGTGAGGAAATTTAAAGTGGAACAGATCAAGATATCACTACTACGTACCCCACAAAAGGGCGTGTTGAATTGGTTTGTCTTAAACATAAAACAAACAAATTAAGAGCTAACCTTAAAAACAGTACGTATCGTTGGCATTACTAATAGCTTGTTGTTAATAGCTTTCTTCAAAATATCTGCAAAACACCAAAAAAAAAACAAAAAAAAAAAAAAAAACAAAAAAAAAAAAAAATTAATAGAAATGCTTTTCTTTGTTGAGTCTTCGATTTACTAAACTCAGTTGCCATTTACTTTTACTAATTACAGGTAACATTTGTTAATTATGACATTTACTTTTAAATCAGGCAAAAGAATATTATTAGACCCCAATACCAAATAATAATGACTAAAAAAGAGGTCCAACAAGAGACACAACAGCACATTACGGGCCTTACGGACACCCTAGGAAAACCTAGGGCCAAGTGGAGGTCTAACACTCTCTAATGCCAATTACACCCGAATCCGCCTAAATCGCCACGCAACACAATAGATGGATGAAAACCCGACATAAATGAATGATAGATAGATGATGGGTGAAATAGATGGATGGATGAGAACCCGATGTAAATGGATGATTTGTCTTATATTCAATTATTATGGTATTTGACATGTCTTAAATGAGAATTTGTGCATAAGAAACAGGTAAGAGTAGCAATTTACCTGCCTCATGAGGCCCGAGTCTCGAGATCATTCTAGCACCATCAAACATTGAATTCAAGTAAGAATAATATGAGACGAAACGAGACCAACTTACCATACCAAATGAGTGAAGTGCCATACCTGTTAACATAATCGATATCCATATCCTTTATATCCTCTATGTTGAACAAATTCCACGACAAGACGCCGCAGGTCTGAACCAATTTAATGAACTTTGATTTAATGCTGATATAAGTATGTACTAATTTTTGAAACTTTATTGTATTAAAATGGGAAAGTCAAATAAATAGATAGATAAATTTCTAAAAGAATATACTACTAGTCTAATAAATTAACGGCAAACACCTTTAATAGTACTTACATGTTCCATATAATATGAACGGCACGGGTAAACACGTTGACTCACGGGCTTAAAAAACCTATAAGGGCAAGAGAATAGCGACATGTTAAACATATGGTAACATGTTTGCTGGCAACTTTGGGGTATTAATAATCAAACCTTAAAAGATAATCATCAAGAGATGAAATTTCTGGCTTCTTACGCTCCGCTTTACGCGCAACTTCACCAAGGAAGAAACCGATTTTGATATTCCCATAAAAAATAGTACGCAGCCAATCCTAAAATGAAGAAATGAAGATAATGAAAGAATGAATGAATGAATAATGTGAATCAAAACATTAAAGGCAAAACATCATTGAGCAACTTACTTTGGAGTCATCGACTCGTATATATGCAACGAGCTTATGACCGACTAAGTAAAAAACATCAAGCAGTAACAAAATCCCGTCTTGGATATCATTCTTTTCCAAGGAATTCAGATAGAGGTAGAGTTGTTGAATAACGCTGTCACTTTCTAAAGACGAAAGTAAAAACTCCTCAGGAACAGCCAAAAACAAGGCAGTCAACTTAATGAGTTTCTCCTCCTTTGCATACTTGAAGAAAGCTTTTCTAACGAGGTCTTTATTTTCGGTGTTTTGTACCAGCAATCTTATCACTTCCAAACAAGGTCTCTGTAACAACAAAAAACAAGTCCAATCATTTTCAAAGGAAAGTCATATGGTGAGTACAAATTTATATATATGTGAATTAAACAAGTGGCATATACAATAGAATAATACTATAACAATTCGACCTAAAAGCACAAAGTTTTATTACTAAGATTGCGAGTAGAATCCGTAATAAACATATCATAATCCCATTAAAAATACAAAAAGTATATATGAATCAAAGATTAGAATACAAACTTGCAAATCGCAGACATATTGAAGCAACTGAAAGATTGAACAATTTGGGGTCCAGGGTAGATCGATAGTTCTATATCCATATTTATATCCAGTGTCGATGAATTCGAGAGCTAAATCGAGAGGAGTAACGTGTTCACAATGGAGGGGTGCATAATCAGAGCAGACGTCAACAGAGAAACCCCTGTCAATAAGATCCTGAATCAGCCGAGGAGAAGGGCCGAAACAGGCAAGATGCATTGGAGTCCATCCATCCTCGAACACAAGCAGGTGGTCGTCGCCGCCGTCGATAATACGTGTAGCTTGACCATTTATGAGCGCTGTAGCAATTTTAGGACAATCGAATTCAAGTAACCGATCCACAGGATAACCAATTAAATCAGGTTCATTTATCAGCCTTAAAAATTCATCTTTGTTGTCGTTTACCAGTGCAACCCTCACTTTATCATCCAGTTCCTCTGGCGGGTTGTCCGGTAATACTGATGGTACCGCATGTCTATAAATTATAGGCTGATACAACAACAACAACAACAATAACAACAACAACAACAATTTCCAAGTTGAGTTAGTTTATTTTTTACAAAAATACACAAATATGTGAGTGAGACCGACGGGGTTTTATGAATAAAAAGAGACAGACTATTATGATGTTGTTATCTCACACAAGACATAATAACGAATGAATGAAAAGTAGAGTTGAGTTGAAAACCTCGTCCATAGAGTAGAATTGAGTTGAATTCAATTTGAAACCACAATCAAAATTAAACCCTATCAACACCAAAATAAGAATATATAAATCTTCTATATATAAGAGAAGTTTTTTCGGGTGCTCTCCTTAATCCAAGGAGTTCTAGCCAATACGAATATTGCAACTGCAAAATAAATTAAATAATTAAATAATTTTAGTTGAGAAAAAAATAGCAATTTGGAAATAAATAATTATATGAGACATAATTTCCTTATTCAATTATGATACATTCGATAAATATTAGGCAAGTCTTTAATTTTTATATTTTATAAAATGTATTTGTCGAAATAATATAAAATTAACATCATTAGTTTCGTATCGAAAAATGCTATCAAATGAGTGTAAATATCAAGGTATTTCATTCAATAATAAAAAAAACTACAGTTAAATAATAAATTAAAATATTTTAATTGAGAACAAAAAATTATAATTTGGAAATATTATACGACGCATAATTTCCATATTTAATTATGACACATAATTTCCATATTTAATTATGACACATAATTTCCATATTGAGAGCAAAACTTGAGCAGTATTGGGGTAACAATAATCTCACGGGCAGCAGCGAAACATCCAGCAAATTCAATGTCGAGCTCATTTATCAAAAACGGGTGCACCAAGCGAAGACACAATCAGCAAGAGTGACTCGATTCAGCAAGAAGAAGGTTGATATGAGCAAGTAAGCGCAATTATCATCTGATGGCCCAAAATTGCAACAAACTCGATCCTCTATCACTAAGGACTCGACAAAGCAGAAATCGAGTAGATTTTGATCCGAAAGTCCCCACCACCAAGTCATAAACAACCAATGTAACTCAACACAACAAAATAGCACATAACATCAACATGTAGAGCTTCAGAATAAACCATTTTGCTTGAAATCACAGCAAAACTCAACCCCTTAGCACCAAAGACTCGAAGATGGGAGTCAAGCACAATAACCAGCACGTCAGAACTCCAAAAGTGCTCTCGACATCAGCAAATCGAAAAAGATGACCAAATTTATACTCAAAAGTGAAGAAAACCAGTACCCAAGCAGCATCCGAGCAAATAAAACACAAAACAGGAGAGTTTGTGCCATATAACCACAACGTTACAGAAAACGTCACCTCCGAATCAGACGGGAATCACCGTCTCACATATGCTCCTCAACCATACGGACCCAAAACCAGTAGCACAACTCAAAATCGATGCACAACAAGTCAATTAAGCAAACAGATATTACCAGCAAAGCAGAAATGCCGCAACATGAACCCGTAAGTCGATTAAATCACCAAAGTTGCACCATATTTTGTGAATCTCAACCCATGTGAAAAATCAAACCCAAAATGAAAGCATCCAATAAGCTCGTCGAAGGTGATTTGGGAATTAGGGCTTACTTGAATTGGAGAATTTATGAGGGTGGTACCTGGTGGTGGAACTCGACGAAGGTGGCAGTGATTGCAGCATACAAGGCGGCCACAGGTGCGGTGCCATAGTGAGGGCGGCGGCTCAGTGGTAGCTGAACGCAACGGAGACGACGGTGGTCGTGGAGGCGGCCTCAGGTGGCAGGAGAAAGCAGCGTGGTGGTGCGTGGTGTCGACGGTGGTGAGAGAGGCAGTGCTCGGTGGTTTTGATGGATGGAGGTGAGTGAAAAGGGTTTAGGGGATAAAGAAGGAAGGGTGAAGCAGGATAATGAGAATGAAGGCCTGATTTGGTCGGTTTTTTTTTTTTGTTCGTATGGCAGAACCAGTTTGCCCTCTCGGGCTTAAACTGTTGCCCTGTCGGGCATTTTAGTTTGTTTCGTAATTTTGGTTTCCCAACCGATATCCAAATCCATTTGGGCCGACTAATTCGGTTTCGGAGTGTGTCACGGGGTTAAGGTTTTAAACTCCTCCCAACGGGCTTGCAGGGGATCGAACCGCAGTTCTCCCTACCAAGTCTAGCCCCTGACACCACTAGACCAAGACCTCGTTGGTAGTTTGTTTCGTAATTTTAAACACCCTTAATTTTGTACAGAATTGCCCACGCAGGGCATGATATACGCCCTGTCACAGTGTTATCCCCGACTAAGTAATGCAGCATGCTTTAATTTTATTCCTTGCGAAAGCACCCTTCAACAACCCGAGCTCGACTCATAAACCTTGATATCTAACAATTTAAAAGCAGAACAACTCAACGCCCTCAAAAGACGGTCAAACAACCTAGCACAAAACTCGAAAAAGTGACAATAGAAGTTAGAAATTACATGACAAAGCTCATGAACAATAGAAAATAAAATTTGAATCGCAAATTTCTCCGTATCTCTATGTTCGCATACGATTTCCATGTCAAGAATGAGCTCACTAGACGAATAATGCACAAAATAATCATCAAACTCAAAAACATCATTATCGCCATGAAAATGAACTTCAATGCCTTCACAACAATTAATCAAAGACTCCTCAATATATTCGTCTAGAACATCCATATAATCATCACATCTCACAACAATACTATCATCAAAGAATTTCTCAATCTCGACCTCATATAACATCTCAAAAATCTTTTTATCGTTAAAGCACGATTCACAAGTTAAATTTTCTTCACAAACCACTTCATTACATTGTTTTGAATCATTCTCGACAACACTAACATAAAAGCTCATCTCATCATCATCAAAACTCAAATCAAATTTTACACATTCAAACTCACTCAGTATCATTTTCTCATCAAAATCACCATTTCCTTGAAAACAATTCGAGTCCAACAAAGCACATTCATCATCAAAATTCACATTAAATTTCACGCACTCATAGTTAGTACTCGAATGAAGTTCCTCAAAATCATCAACACTACTCGAACAATTAGATTTGAACAAATAACATTCATCATCAAATTTCACGCACTCAAATTCACATTCAAAATCACTATCTCCATTCGAACAATTTAATTCAATCAATTCACATTCATCCTCAAAAAGCACGGCTTCCAACTCACTTCCATTAATCGAAGGCTCGACATTCACATTCACATCATTGGAAACAACAAGGTCGGGTGAATCACAAACGAAGTTCTCATAAGATGGCGAGTCAATATCATTCTTTAAAATACAAGTTTCCGGCTCTCTCTTAGGTGGAACCCAATTAGAACCAACATAAGTATTAACGGTCGCCATATTCTCTATCAAAACTCTAGCCTCATCCGCACTCAATTGATCAAAGGCTCCTCTAGCCGATACAATCACCCAATATCTCGTGGAATGAAGCAAATTCTCGAAAAAGATCATCATCGTTAACCAAGTAGGAATGCAATGATGGGGACAAGCTCTCAACAAACTTTTATACCGCTCCCAAGTCTCACTCAAAGTCTCAAACTCATGTTGGTAAAAGCTGAAAATTTTACTTCGGCGTTTAGCGGTCTTAGAGGGAGGGTAAAATTTATTAAAAAAGGCTTGAGCTAAAGCATCCCAAGTGCAAAACGTGTTCGGAGGGTGAGAATACAACCAATTCCTAGCACCATCTTTAAAGCTAAAGGGGAAAAGAATAAGCTTAACAGTTTCATCGGACATCCCAACCTTTCTCGTCAAAGCACATTTTTCATAAAAGGTCTCTAGATGGTCAAAAGCTTCTTCACTCTCTAAACCACGAAAAAACATCTTGCTGAATTAAACCAATTAAACCAGGATCAAACTCATACTCTAGGCTTCTATAACTCCGATATTAATAGGTGAATTTATAAGCCTAAGGTTTGGTCTATTCATCTCAGCAAGGGTCGGCATTATAAGGTGTGCTCAAAAAGTTAAACAACAAGTAGCAAGCAAAGGAGCACACAAGGTAACAAGTAACAAGTAACCAAAGCGTAGTCTACCAAATCTAAGACTCTCCTAATATCAATCCGTTGATCTCCCTGGCAACAGCGCCAAAAACTTGTTGAGTTATAAAATACCGCGCGCAAGCGTACGGGTCAGTTGTAGCACTTACTAGTCGGTCTCAGGGAGATCAGAGACTAAGTACTAGTGTCGTCTCAGATTATGAGTTATCTACGCAAATCATTAACAGAATATATATCTAATCTAATAACCAAAAATATAAACTTAAACTGATAAGAACACGATAAAACGATAAAAATAAACAACACTAGGGCGAAGGTATCATAACCAATACAAACCAATCGACGCACTAACTCTGTTAACGACTTATCGATTTGTTTATTGGGGTTCTCTAAAGACAGAATTTGACTCTCGTACACAATCCCAACTTGGGTTCACACGAAAACTTACAAGTTAAGACCCGACTCTCGTCCGCGATCTCAAACAAATAATCAATTACATAAACCACGATCAACTCAATCAATAATAACGCACAACCCAATAAAAAAACTCAATAAGTCGGAATCAATACGACAACTAATCCATAATAGGTTCAACCAAACCCTAGAATAAAATTACTACTCAATCATCACGAAATTAAAAGGGGATACAATGATAAAAATTAAAACAAACATAATTAAAATAGCAAGGATAAAGAGGAAGAGAAAAAACTTAACTTTAATTGAAATTGGAAGGATGAACATAGGTTGAAGTTGAGAGGAAAAGCAGTAGAACATGAAAAAACTCCTAAACCTAAACTAAACTGAAAAAAAGAACGTAAAACTAATGATAGATGATGTTTGACTTTTGTTTGTTTTATTTTTTAGGGATATTTTATATGGTACCCCTCAGTTTTTTGACATTCTATATGGTACCCCTACTTTTTCAAAAACACACATGGTACCCCTAAATGTTGTCATTATCCGTAAATATACCCCCGAATTTTGTTTTCAGAAAATTAAACTCAATTTTAAGCGTTAAATGATTACTTGGACGCATAACGAAGCTTGATTTTACTTACTCATGACCGAGAGACTCTATTAGGCTCAATATTTATCTTAGATGTGATAATTTTATAGGAAAACAATAAATTATTTTTCATCAAAAATTTTATCGTATATTTACCAATATATATTAGGTTATAGGTGGATATTGAGCCTAATAGAGTCTATCGGTCATGGGTGAGTAAAAACTAAGCTTCGTTATGCGTCCAAGGAATCATTTAACGCTTAAAATTGAGTTTAATTTTCTAAAAACAAAGTTCGGGGGTATACTTACCAATAATGACAATATTTAGTGCATCTACGACAAGTTGAAAAGAGTGCATCTACGTAGAATGTCAAAAACCGAAGTGCACTATATGTAATATCCCTATTTTTTATTTGCATCCTATTTACAAATTTGGGCCTATTATTATATTTAAGCCCAATTGCTTGGTTTTTAGTAATCTCGGGTCTTGTATTGCTCATAAACTTGTCTTCGAGCTCGTTATTATTTTCCGACGACAATTTCAGCATAAAATACTCCATCCTGCAAGGAATATAAAATATTCACAGTAAACCGTACAAGGAGGAATAATAATATAAAACAAAGCGAAAATGCCGGAAATATATACAAAATGACGGGGAATAAGTATATAAAATATAGGTAAAATATGGACTCATCATAATCCGAGTCATTACTCACTACCAAACAAGCAACGAATAAAAGAGTAGGCCTCGAGGCCTAGCAAACGGGGAGTAAATACCCCTTACAACCCATAATCCAAAACATAAGTACGAAAAATGATAATAAATCTAATCCAACGAGACTAAACAAATCCAATCAAAGTTCTCATCAAAAGCTAGCTATGGGGGTCAACAATCCTCACGGCTTCTCACGTCTCAAACTGTCTCACAAGATACCGCTGCAGAAAATACGCAATAAATTAATCAAATGAAAGAATTGCTTCCCTACCATATTTCAACAAGACAAATGTAACCAATAACTCAACAAAGACCTTACCTGGCCTACGGCCTAAGATCAGAGTACAACCAACAACAATCAACAATAATAAGGTACAGCGATACAACGACCAATAAACAATCTCAACTGTCATCAACAAAGTGACATACAACAACCAACAATCGGAATGTCATCAACAAAGTGACAATCAGCAACAACAATCAACAACCAATCGCAAGAATAAGCACGGACTAATATTTTAGATATTATATAAATGAATAGGTCTCAAAACCAGCTTAAAAACTACTCCCTCCATCTTTTCCAATTAGCCTCATATACCTTTTTCGGAATTTTTTTTTCCAATTAGCCTCATTTCCCTTTTTAGTAATAATTTCTCTCACATACCCCACTTTTTCTAAGACATACCTACTTTTTCTTCACCCTACCCCACTTTTTCTACTATTTCTTAAAAATAGTGAAATATGAAGAAGAGAGGGCAAATGGTTAAAATGGAGGGAGTATTAAATATATAATGAAAATAAAATGGCACTAGTATTAAAATAAGGGGTCGCAAATCATAATTTAACCATTCAATTTAAAATATAAATAATTATACTATTTTATAAAAGTAAACATTTCATAAGTGATTTATTATATTTTATATAAAAAAAATACTATTAAACATACTTCCTCCATTCCATTTGATTCTATACATATTCCTTTTTCGGAAATTCCAATCAATTCTATACATTTCTATTTTAGTCTCTACTTTATTAAACTAAAAGACCAATATACCCTTCACTAATACCCACTCAACCCACTTGCAAACAATAAAGTAAGGGTATTTAAGTAATTCCATTATCTACCCCACTTGATTTTCTTCTACCTTAATTACCGTGTTTTGGTCAAACGTATAGAATCAAACGGAATGGAGGAAGTATAATTTAAAGGATCACAAATATTATTTAAAACTATTAAAATATAAAGTATTATGAAAAATAATTATAGTTTGGTTTTAAAAATATAATTTAATTAAATTATAAAAATACGGGGTGTTACATCTACCACCATACATCAAATTGATACCACCATGACCTCATCGAAGACCCTCAGAGCACATTCGAGTATTCGACCATCTATTACGTCGGTGGGTAGGTGGTGACTTTATTTCTTGGATTTGTATAAACGAAGTGGTCTAACGAGAGAGTTCAAGGGAAAATTGATGATTCTTCTTTGATTGATTCTTCTTGAATTCTACAATTAGTTCTTCTTCAATTTAGCTGATTAATCATCCTTCTTTTTGTATGTTGTATAATGACTTGATTACAATCAAGTTTGATTGAAATGTGGAAATTTGATGATTATATGAAATCAATTGTTGAAGATGTGCGCAAAAAAACAAAACTTTTGTTAGAATTTGATTACTTTATTAATTGTTGAAATGATTTTGACAAAAATTCGGGGAAAAAATAAATGAAAACCTAATTGTTAAGATGAATCAGTTATCAAGTGGTTTATTGATGATGGAGGATGTAGGGAACGATTTTTTATTTTAGGGGCAACTATATAAATTGATGATAGGATTAAAGTTGTCTCACAATAAGACGACTTCACTATAGAATTACTCTAATATATTTTTTTTCTTCATCAAATTATTCTTCATTTCTTGTAACTGTAACCATTAAATCGCTTTGAAATTAAATCCAAACCATGTAAAGAAAATCAATTTGGATCCTCTCTATTTCTTTCTCTCCATTTCCTCTCTAATACACTAATATTTTAATATATTTTCTCTCTCTTTCATTAAAATATTATTTTTATCAAATAATTACAACCTTTAGATTTTTCACAAGAATCGATCTCAACCATTTATAAGAAATGGATGACCATTTCTTTTTAAGAAATGGAGAGGATCCATACCCAAAGAAAATGGAGTGAAGATGTAATAGAGAGTATCCAAACTCCTATTAAAAGATGAGGTAATATAATTGAGGATTAATGAATATCACTCCCTCTGTCCGGGTTATTTGTTTACACTTTTCATTTTGGGGTGTACTAGTCATTTGTTTATATTTCCATAAAGGACCTTTATTGAGCCATGTATGAAGTGGACTCATACTTTCCCAACCAATTAATTAAATTGATTAATTTTGACCAAATGAGACATTCATTGACCAAATGATCGAGACGAAGGGAGTAAAAAAAATAGGAGGGACACTATTTGAGTCAAACAAAGGGAGAAACTTCATTCAAATCCAAAAAGTACGAGAGAAGTAAAAAGAAAGAGGAGTTTAGGTAAACATCAAAAAATTAAAAATGGAGCAGAGCAGAAGGAGGTATCAGGCCCATGATCCTTGCTGACGCCTGACGTTGTGGGGTTCCGTCTGACGGTCCTTTTACTCTCCCTTCTAGCCCCCCTACCCTCTCTCTATGGGGTCACCCTTACCTACACTCATTCTACCTTATCTTATCACTTTTTTACTTACTCTCTCTATTTCAGTCATTTGTTTACACTTCTCTCAAATCCCCTAAAAAAAAAAAAAATTAACTGTAAACAGTTCACTAGACGGAGGAAATATTTTTTTAGGAAAATCAATGTAAATAATCTATACTTAATACTTTCATTTGTTTTAAAGGAATTATTAACATAATCCCAACCCAAAATAATGCGAGAATAATCTCAACTATTGGAAAATCATTCCAAGAATTACTTTGGTCGATTTTAACTGTCCCTAACAGGCAAAAAAAAAAAAAAAAAAAAAAAAAAAGGTAAAACCGCATTTAACCTTTCATCACTCTTCTTGATTTAAATAAAATAAAATCGCTTTCACCTTCTTTTTTTTTACATGTTGAACCCGGTTAAAATTGGTCAAGATTAATAGTTCAGAATTTTGGAAGATAAGTGTTTTTGTTGAAATTATTGCTGTTAATTACTCCGTAATTATTTATAAATATTATATCACATGAAATAAGAATTTTGTAAAAAGATTTCACATATACTACCTCCCTTCAAATCCAAATGGTAGGTTTCTATTTTGTACATTATTCACTCTTAGGCGTTCAATTTAAATTATCTCTCGATACGTAAGTGTAAATATATTCATGTATGATCTTGTTTAATTCGTCTTTATGAGTACATAATTAAAATCTAAATTTTACATTTTTTGAATAAACGTAGCTAAAGATATTTAAGTCGTAAAACTCGCATAGACAAATGTGAAAAAAGAAAGTGGTAGTTTGGATTTGAATGGAGGGAGTATGAGATATCACATAAGAAAAATTATATATATATATATTATGAATGGAATTTTATACATTTACAAATACAATGTAACCTAACATATTAATGAAATAAAATGAGGGTTGACAAATGTACAAAAGCAAACTATTATTGCGGCAAAAATGCGTATGCAGTATGCTATACTTCCTCCATTCCATTAGATTCTTTACGTTTGCTTTATGCACGTACATCAATACTCGTTTTGTTTCGTTCATATCTTTGGATTCGTATTCTCGAAAATTTTAAAATTTTGATATTAATAATGTCCTCGTTAAGACAATTAAAACAAGATCACACATGACTATTTTTTATTTTGTATTTTAGAAGTTTTATCAAAGATTCTACACACGTATGAATAGTGTCAAAAAAGTGAAACGTAAAGAATCTAATGGAATGGAGGAAGTATATTTTAGTTATCTATTTATTTATTTATTTATTTAAGTATTGATATTTTTCTTGCTAAAAAACAAGCGTACATCACGATTCAAAATCAATTTACTAATCAAAATTGACATTTATATAATTTACTTCACTAATTTTCACCAACCAATACTCCGTATTACTTTGTACTCCGTATATAAGTGTATTTTAGAGCACCAAAGTATTTTAGGATAATTGCTTTATATGACAGATATAAAATCACATGAATAATCTAATAACTTTTGTACAGAACTCTAGTTGAAAAAACTAATTGAGAAGTTAGCTGGAAGTTAAAAAGATATCTGAAATTGAAAAGGTAGTTGAAACTAGTTGAAAAGGCAGCTGAAATAATAACAAACAGATAATCAAGCGGAACACTATTAGACTATTTGGTAAACAACCTTAAAAGATAATTGAAGTAGAGTGAAATTAACATAAAAGGGGTTGTTGGTGGTATTGTTGTTATTACCAAATTATTTTTAACAATTCATTAGATTATTACTCGTAATTAATAACTAATGACTTTGATTTTTAAGTAAAAAGAAAGTAAAAATCTGAAATAACATATTTATGTGAAAATTTTATTCAAAGTAATATGAGAGTTGTCATTAACCGAGAGTCGTCAAGTTACCCTAAAATTTAGATCATTTGTCTATGTTTAAAAGGTTAAATACTTACAGAGTATATAGATAATTATTCATGTGAAAATGTTCAATATAAAACCAACACTAATAAACAATACTCATGTATAGGTTGAGCAAAATATCCGAATATCCGAAATTCGAAAATTTTGATCCGATATCTGATTCGTTTTTTTTGATATTCGATCCGATTTTTTTAAAATTTTGGATATCCGTATCCGAAGTTTATGGATATCGGATATCCGTTGGATATTTAGTTTTGAAAATTCGGATGTCCGATATCCGAAAAATAGGGTTCGGGACCTTGTGGGCGTTGTGGCTAAATCTAAAATGCCGAGAACTAATAATTATATAAAGCAATATAATGTGATATGTGAAGATATTAATACAATCATACTTTAAAATACATTATCGAACTTAATAAAAAAAAATAGGAAAAAAAATGAACGGGTATAACGATAAATTTAACGATAAATCAACATTTTATTTATGCAATGACGTTATATGGATATCCGAATGGATATCCGCCTCTGATCCGAAATATCTTGGATATCCTAAATATTTGGATCGGATATGAATATTAAAATTTAGAAATTTCGAGTTTGGATATCCGATCCGAACTACCTGTTTGGATCGGATATCCGATCCGTGCTCACCCCTTGTCTTTTTCTCATCCATATCAAAAGGTTACATCGATTATTTTGACAATATTTATTAGAGTAATTCTACTATAAGACTGTCTCATAGTATAAGACACACATTATTATACACCCTACCACACATAATTGAATCTTATATTTCATCCATCCTCATCCTCACCCATAACCCCCAAATAGAAACGATCAACTACTACACGTCAATTATTGTATCACTGTAACAACCTCCTGTTAGGCTTTCCACCATTCATGCTGCTCTGACCGCCACCTCTGCCACTAAGTCGTCAAAATCCATTATCCCACCTTAACCTTTCCCCTTCAATCATCTTCACCCAAATTACCGGTACCACCTACTTCATCCAAATTAAGCTACCACTTGCTTCTTGCACCGACTACCATCCCACCATCGCTTCTTAGTGGTTCAACCCGCTTAATTCCGATCTGCACAATCCTGATGACATCCAACTTGTGGTTTCCCCAATTTCATCAATTACGGTAAAACCTAATTTTATGATTGTTGACCAAAATAATTCAAAATCTTTGAAACGTAACCGCAATGTTCTTGAAATGTAATTCAATTATTTTCAAAAGTTTAATATTATATTTATTTTTCAAATGCATTAACATTACTATTGAAATGTATATTAGTTACATTTGAGGTAACTCAAACTAACTCTTTAATATACATTAATGGCGTTTTGATTTAAGAAAATATGGCTAATTATCAACAATACTTTCAATTTTTTTTACCTCAAATCTTCTTTATTAGAAGGATCTGAATAATTTACAAAAAAAATAAAAAAAAATTGAAAAGATCAGAACAGAACAATGGTGAGAAAGGGAGGACATAACGGTGAAAATTAAAATGGTGGTAGTCGAGAGGTTGTTTCGAGTGAGCCTTATGGTGGTTGGTTTCCCCATGGAAGTGGTGGTGTAAGGTAGAATGAAGTGTTTGTTGAAAGTTAGTGTAAAGTTTACGCATGATGAATCATATCATAATTTATAATAATAGTTTTGATGATGTGGCAAGTTGTCTCATACAATGAGGCAGTCTTATTGTAGAAATTGTATATTTAGTAAGTTGGAGAATCTTTTTTTTTTTTTTTTTTAAAATGTACGGAGTATAAGATATGGGGTAAAGCCAAAGATATATTTGTTTAATTTGTTTTCGATAATTTGATAAGAATACTTAATTTTTAATTTTTTGTGTGAGGTATAATTTGAGATCGATAATCCATTCGTTACAGTGAATTGTTTACACTTTGACCTCTTTTGTAAGGAGAATTTGAGATAAATGTAAACAAATGACTGAGACAGATGAATTTATAAAATTAAAAATTTATCTTGATAAATGTACTCCCTCCGTTTCAGTGATTTGTTTACAGTTTGTCTTTTTTGTGAGGGTAATTTGAGATAAGTGTAAACAAATAATTGAGATAAATAGAGTATAAGAGAGACGTGTAAACTCTGTTATGGACAGTCAAACGGGAGGGAATATGACAAATTCTAGAATACAATGGTTTCACACGTACGATGAGCTGTTAGTGATCACTTTAAGGGCTTACAAATTGATCACATTAAGCGTTAAAATACTCACTTTAAATATTAAATTGAACATGTTTAGTCATTAATAATTCTATTTTAGATACCGACTATCGTAGACGTGAAATTATGGTATTACGGAGTACTCGGTAGTACTCTCCGAAAATGAAAGAGTTGAAAAAGACGAGTAGTTAACAAAAGACTCAGACAATTAATTACGGGAAAAAACAAGGAGAGTAGGCGACAAGGTCTGCAACCCAGAATGACAACGATTGGTCTAGTTCCTTTTGGCAACCTTGATGGTGAGACTTTTGTGGTGGCCCACACGTCTACCACTTACACACCGCCACGTATTGTATACACTGTGGATAAGAGTATGCATTCACAACTGTTGAAGGGACAACATTTTGATTGCTACTCCGTATGTATTTATAATTATATGGCCTTCCATCACTCCACCCCCGATTTCACTTGACGAAGTTTTAGACCATTCCCATTAGTGATAAATGTTAACCTTGGTCATCAAATAAAATAGTACTCCCTCCATTCATTTCTATTGGCATCCAATGGGTAAATGACACTATTCATTCAAGTGGAAAATTTTTGATATTTCTTGCAACATATTGAATTAAATATAGTCATGTGTGATCTTGTTGGATACGTCTTAATGAGTACAACATTAATATCAAATTTTTATAATTTTTAATCACGTAAAATTATAAATATCAACGTCCCAACATTCGCGTTGGCAAACGTGAAAAAAGAAAGGATGTGAATGAATATGAATGGAGGGAGTAGCAAGTACGGAGTATGATTTTATTCATTGACTACTTGTGCACCATTTTTCATATTTTACTCCCCCATTGGTGACTACTATGACTTAGGGCCTGTTCTCTTCACCTTATTTTTTCTGAAGTCTGAAGTCTGAAGTTTTCTTAAGTTTTTTGAAGTTTTCTGAAGTTTTTTATAAGTTCCTGAAGTTTTCTGAAGTTTTCTGAAGTTGTCTGAAGTTTTCTGAAGTTTTTCTGAAATTTTTGATAAGATAAGTAAAAATAAGGTGAAGTTTGCTGAAGTTTGCTGAAGTTTTCTGAAATTTGCTGAAATTTTCTGAAGTTTTTTATAAGTTCCTGAAGTTTTCTGAAGTTTTCTGAACTTTTCTTAAGTTTTCTGAAGTTTTTGATAAGATAAGTAAAAATAAGGTGAGGAAAACAGGCCCTTACTCCATTACATTCTTAATTATAGAAAAAAAATTAGGATAAGTTTCATTTTTATCTTACTTTTTTATTTTTCAATATATAATACTCCCTCCATTCCACAATCTTCTTCCCACTTTCCCAAAAAGGAAATTCCATAATCTTTTTCCCATTTCTATTTTTGTCAATTTTTAACTAATCACATCCACACAATCCACTTTATTATTTTTCTACTTTAATCTCATCCACACTGTTGGGGGTGGAAAGCTCCCGGGCCCGATCACCCTGGGCCGGGAGGGCCCATGGGCCGGGGGCATCCCATATGCCAGGAAGACTTTTAGTTCCCCCGGGTCCGGGGCATCCAGGAACCGGTCCAGACTGCATCTTGACTCAAAGACCACCACTAAGGGACAAATTAAGGCTGAGTATAAATAGGTAACTAAACCCTAAAAAAGGGGGATATACACACATAACACAAAAAGACTACACAAAAGGTTTTTCTCTCTCTAAATTCATTTGTTTCGTATATGACTTGAGCGTCGGAGGGCCATCACCCGGAAGGCCCCGGGGCTAGGTTTGTTGAGTTATTTCAGGCTGAGAGAAGGACCGAGACCACCAAGGAGCTAAGGACCGTCCAGGGACCTAGCTTACTTAGTTCATAATCCATACTCAACTTGTAATCCTTTGTATTTAGTTTTGGTATTTAGTTCCTAACTTTATACCCGAAACAATTGGCGCCGTCTGTGGGGAAAAAGTCTACAAAAATCTTACAAAAAGCCATGTCAGACCCCACACAAGAGCCGAAGAAAACGGTCGAGGGAACTTCTTCCCCGGGAGGAGGTGCCGGCGGCATCCCTCTGGAGACCGAGCTACAAACACCCTTGACTCCAGAAGAGAAAAGAATGATGAGCGCCTTCCTCCAGCAGATGAGGAAGACACCACCAGCTGGAACTCCACCACCCGAGCCAAGCCAGCAAAAATCTCCCCCAAGAAGGGATCCCATCCCATCCGTGACGCCCAGGAACCTCTTCCATGAGGAAAACAAGATGTCAAGCAGTGACAGTTCCTGGAAGGACTCAGAGCGTGCGTGCTCAACATCCCAGTCGTCACCTTCAGTAGAGGAAGTTTCAAAGCCCGAGATTCCGCGCACTGAGAGGCCCAGGCGCAACAAGCCCAAAGAGAACAGGGTGCAAGGAAAAGTTTCAGTGAAATCGCCCCTGGTCCCCTCAGTGCTGGAGTACCCTTCGCCACCCAAGATGAAGATTCTAACGATACAATATGATGGGAAGACGGACCCGAAAGAACACCTGGCGGCCTACGAGAGCCACATGATGATGTACGACCCTACGGACTACGTTTGGTGCAAAGTCTTTCTTACGACCCTAACGGGACTTGCACAAACGTGGTACCGTAACCTTCCAACCGGTTCTGTCTACGGATATGAGGATATGTGCCGGGTCTTCCGCCAGCAGTACGCGGGAAACAAGAGGATAGAGAGGGTGGCCACGGAGCTCTTGAACGTGATACAAGGGAAGAATGAAGGATTGAAGGAGTACATGACAAGATTCGACCGGGAGTCGCAGCAAATCAGAGAGTTGGACCCTAAGATAGGCGTCCATGCCTTAACAGTTGGGCTGAAAGAGGGGGAGTTAAAAAGCCTCCTGATCAGGAACCCACCGAGCAGCCTAATGGCGGCCCGCGAGATGGCAGAAGGATTCGTCAGAGAGGAGCAGTTCCACAAGACGTTCAGCAAGAAATCCGAGAGGAAAGAAGAGTGGGGGGGGGGGGGGGGGGGGGGCAGCAAGTATGGAAAGGCCCGCCCCGTAGGCAGAACAATAATAACACCCATAATTACAACCGCAACAACAACAATCACAACAGCAGCAACACTCATAATTACAACCGCCGTGACAACTGGGACGGCCGCGGTCAGCAAGGGGGCAGCCAAAGGTTCGAGACCTGGACTCATTATACGCCCCTCATCAGATCCCAGCCGGAAATTTTCGAGATGACAAAAAACGAGATCAAATGGGCAACCCCACGACCGCTAAAACACCCGGGGAATGACAAGTCAGCATTTTGCGGGTACCATCAGGTAGCAGGTCACGCAACGGAGGATTGTGTGTCCTTAAAGAACGAGGTCGAGCGTTTGGTGCAACAGGGCACTCTGCGGCGTTTTGTCAAGGACAAGCGGGAAAAGGGACGGGGATGATGGAAGTAGAGACCCCATCCAAACGGGTCCGAAAAAGAACAAACAAAGGATAAGTGAAATTCATATGATCGCCGGGACGGAAGAATCAGTCTTGTCTGGGAGAAAAAGAAAGGCAGAGAAGCGTGAACAATCTAAGATGAGCATATATTCAGCCGGAAGGAAGGGCGACGCATCAAGCTTTGTCCCTGCACGACCATCGCGATTTAAGACTATCAGCGGGTCTCTTACCCACACAGTGACCCGTTGGTAGTATCCCTGGATATTGGACCCCATCTGGTCCACAGATGCATGATAGACACCGGAGCCCGCACCAACCTCCTGTACCGGGAGGTATTCGAGAAACTTGGCTTGAAGAAGGAACAACTGACACCTTTCATAGGGTCGCTCTATGGCTTCGCCGGTGCCGGTATAAGACCGATGGGAACAATAACTTTGCCAGTCACGATAGGAGAGGAGGACATGGCCCGAAGCGTGGACGCAAGCTTTGTAGTCGTGGACCCCCGTCAGCTTACAACGCCCTTATCGGCCGGGTCACCTTGGATCACATTCATGCTGTTGTGTCGGTAAGAGCATTGGTCATGGCCTACATCACGGACAACTGGACCGAGGGAAAGATCTACGGTGACCAAAACGCCGGGAGATCATGCAATTCCTTATCGGCCCAGGGGGCAAAGAAAGAGACAGTTTCGGAGGTAAAACCGCCGGGGCAAAAGAAGGAGGAAGGCCTGGAAGTTACCCTAGGTCCGGAAAGCGAGACAAAAGAGATTAAGCTGTCACCTGGAAGGAGTGTGATCATAGGGGCTGAGCTGGACCCCAACTTTCAAGATAGTCTGATTAGCATCTTGGAAGAGAACAAGGATGTGTTTGCCTACTCAGCTGCCGAGATGCCGGGGATAAGCCCGGGAGTGATTGTACATCAACTGAACGTTAGCCCCAGCTACAAACCAATCAAACAGAGGCTGCGGCCCATGAGTGCAGAAAAGGACGCGACCATTCTTGAATAAATAAACAAGTTGCTGGAGGCGGGATTCATTGAACGTTGTGATTATCCCGAGTGGTTGGCAAACGTTGTGATGGTGAAGAAAGCATCAGGGGCATGGAGAATGTGTGTTGACTTCACGAATCTAAACAAGGCGTGCCCCAAGGATTGTTACCCGCTACCGAGGATTGATCAGCTGGTGGACTCCACCAGCGGCCACACCACCCTAAGCTTCCTGGATGCTTTCTCAGGATACCACCACGTCTATCTGTCAGAGGAGGACAGGCCCCGATGCGCCTTCATCACAGGGCACGAGGTCTACATGTACAAGATGATGCCATTTGGGCTCAAAAATGCTGGAGCCACCTACCAGCGCCTGGTGGACACCGTGTTTGCAAAGCAAAAGGGAAGGAACATGGAGGTATATGTGGACGATGCAATCGTGAAAAGCAAGTCTGATGAGCAGCACCTGGAAAACCTAAAGGAAACGTTTAGCTCACTCAGGGAGTACCAGATGAAGCTAAATCCAAAGAAATGTACCTTTGGAGTCCGGTCAGGAAAGTTCTTAGGATATCTGGTCAGCTCAAGAGGGATTGATGCCAACCCCGATAAAGTCAAGGCTATATTAGACTTGCCGGCACCGAAGACGATTAAGGATATTCAAATTTTGACCGGGAGAATGGCAGCACTCTCCAGGTTCATCTCCAGGTCAGCCGATAAGTCCACACCGTTCTTCTAGGTACTAAAGGGGAACAAGAGGTTCGTATGGGAAAAGGAGCAGGATGAAGCTTTTGAACAGTTAAAGAGACACCTTACAACATTGCCTACTTTGGCAAGACCGGTCACGGGCGAAACTTTAATCTTGTACATCGCCGTGACCGTGAGCGCAATATCAGCAGTAATCCTACGAGAAGAAGAGAAGCAGCAACAACCAATCTATTTTGTTAGTCACGCTTTGGGTCAGTCAGAGAGGAACTACCCAATCATCGAAAAGGCCGCGTACGCCGTTGTCATAGCAACCCGGAAGCTGAGGCCGTATTTTGTTGCCCACCCGGTGGAGGTGCGCACTGACCAGCCCCTAGAGAAAGCACTCGAGAAATTTGAAAAATCCGGCAGACTCCTCAAGTGGGCGATTGAATTGTCAGGCTTCGGCATAACCTACACCTGGCGACAAGAATCAAAGTCCAGGCCCTGGCAGACTTCATTGCAGAATGCACTCACCCGGCCAGGTGGGATGCACCAAGGGGAGTCTGGCAAGTATATACCGACGGGTCAGCTACAATCCATGGCTCCGGGGCAGGGGTGGTCATCATCAGTCCCGAGGGGCACGAATTTGAGCATGCTTTGAAGTTTGTCTTTCCAGCCACGAACAATGAATCTGAATACGAGGCGGTGCTAGCAGGACTGGAGCTGACAAAGGCGATGGGGGCCGAGGAGATTGAGCTAAAAACAGACTCACAGCTGGTAGCGAGTCAACTTAAAGGAGAATACGAGGCAAGGGAAGAGGGGATGGTTCTGTACCTTCAGAGGGCAAAAAGTCTGACATCAGGACTGAGATCTTTTGAGGTCCACCATATTCCCAGGTCCGAGAACAATAAAGCAGACGCACTGGCCAAGCTGGCCAGCGCAACAGCAGACAATAAGTCAAAAACAGTCACCGTTGACATCCGGCGCACTACTACAAAAATGAGAATAGGAAACACAAGATAGAGAACAGTTAAAATGAATAGATGTTTTCTCAGATTAAAGAGAACACTTTTCTTATAAAACTGTTTTCTAAATGAAATACTAGAGAACGCTTCCACTATCATCTGTTCTCTTTCATATAAAAAATGAAATAAAAATAATTAAAAATAAAATTAAAACTACTGTGTACAAACCTAATTAAACCCAAATACACCAACCACCCTATTACTCCATCGACGCCACTATCACTTCTCAAAAAACTGTCAATTTTATTATTCAAACCTCATCAATCATCATTATCCATCGCCACCACTCTTCCCAGCCATTATAGAGTTTGTCGGCGTCGTCAACTTTGACTATATATCGTCCGCCCTATCACTCACCCTCAGTCCGTCGCAACATCAGTTCCCTAACACAACATCTGTTGTCCTCAAATCAATTGGTAAGCTCCAGTTTTTCATTTTTAAATTTTAATTGTTTAATGAAATTCATTTATTTGTGATTGAGTATTTTTATCTTTCATATTTATTTTGCAAGTTTGGGAAGTGATGTTGATGAAATAATTATTGAATTGTAATTAGGTTACAATTAGGGTTTAACAATGACGGTGTTTCTTCAAGTCTTAATGGACAAATGGGTTACAATTAGGTTACAATTGGGAAGTTATGTTATAATTTTTCTTTGTGATATTGTTCTATTGTTGCTTATCCTGACTTATGGTGGTACTTGAATCGGCGGGGCACTGTAAAAAGATGTATTGCCCGCTTTTGTACTTGAATCCTTGAGGTTTGGTCATGACAAGGGTGATGACGTTTCCTGGTAGCTCCGAGACCTGACAAGAGCAGGAAACTGGTGTAATTTTCAGAAATTACCCAACTACAGAACTGAGGCAGCCAAGAGGTGAACTTTTTTACCTTAATGATTTTAACTGAGCGAATTTCTGACCTTCAAGTGCGTACAATGCGTTCAGCAATATGTAATAGAAGCGGAACACAAAGGTACATCCATGTCTGAAAATCACACCACACAGATGGAAAGTAAGTCAGTATATGATCGGTGGTGTCTTCTATACAATCCTATTAATCGTTCATTAGTGATTTCAGGCCATACCCTTTTTTGGGTCCAATCCTTCACGAGGAATACGAAGAATCCTTGAACAATCAGCAAGACATAAACAAGTATGACCAAATGATGAGAGTACCAAAATGCATTGTAGGCTGCCAACCGGTTGAACGGGGATGGCAGCTTCTTGAAAATTTTTCATTAACAAGGTATCATTAAAAATTACTCCGTAAATATTTGATGTATTTTTAGTGAAGAAATGATAATTTGTTTTTTCCATCAATGCAAATATTATATGCTGTGAAAATAATTGATAAGAAAATCTTGATGATAATTTGGAATACTAGTCTGTTTACGCCAAACCATGTTTCGCAACGCAAGTTAATACTCCATGGTTGATAATGATTGCATAGCGTGTTTAATTAATTTCTTGGTATTATTTTCAACCAAATGATTACATTGATTGATGTTGATGTTTGTTTTAGTCTTGGATCCTTAATGACACCAACAATGGTGATTAATGAGCTTGATTAGTATTATTGTGTTGTATGAACTTGTAAACTTGCAATTTGGTTTTTCTTTAATTGTTTTTTTTTTATTTTTTTTATGTACTAGTTTCAGCTCAACATTGGAAAATCATCCGAAAATAACTTTTATCCAATCTTTAGAAGTTTAGCACTAAGTCATTGAGCTCATATATTGGAGAACTAGTTGTGGTGAGTGAATTACGAGGGCTGGTCTAGGGAAGGCTTAATGTGGCTGTTGATGGTATAATGTACGTAGGTAACGAATTATTTTTGTTCACTTAATTGTTGCTACTATTCTGTTTGTGTTGTTTTACTCTTCGTAAATTCACTTGATGTTCTCTGTTATTGATTGGAACCTCATCTTTAGTTTTGTTGAGTTTATCTTTTTAGGATAGTACAACTAACTAATGAATAAAAAAAACAAGTCTGATAAAAGTTTTGGGTTGTTTTTCTAATTTTTTTTTTAAAAAAATCATGTATTTTATTTGAATTGCAATTTTAAGTCTAATCGGGGAATGGCTTTAATTTCTTGTTGATTGTAGTTGAAATCTTGTTCTATCATTGTTTTCCTTAATCATAGAAACAAATCTAGCCAGTTTCTTTGCACTTCCGTTTAACCTTTTTTTTTTCATTTTACTTGCTATCTTATGGATTCCCACTGTCGTATACTCCGTACTATTTTACAGGTCAAATACTACAACGAATTAAGAGTAACAACAAAGAATTTTCATTACTATAGGTAATTTACTCGATTTGCTAATATTTGTACTATATTCTTACTCACCAAATTTTGTCGTATCGTTTTTATTCTTGTATCTAATCAAGCCAATGTGTTTTTACTTATACTCCATACATTGAGCTTAGAATGCAAAACTTTTACCTTTCTACTGACTAACTTTGCATTTCAGGAACGTCAAAGAAAATTGACATATTCCATCAGAAGACCTTCATGATTGTCGTGGAACTTGCAAATGTTGAAAGCGAATACGGAGTAGTTATTTTGTTGGTGCACTCTTTTGTATTTTATTTGAAACATCTACAAAAATAATTATTTAAGATCCGTATTTAAGGTATTTTTTTTTAGTAATGTTGTGGATCAATTGTATTATTTTTGTAGATTTATAATAATATTGCTTTTATATTATTCGGTTACGTAATATTTATTAATTTTTTTTTAATACAAGAAAAAAAATAGAGAACCGTTGCCTTTTCCAACAGTTTTCTTTTCATGTAACTAGAAAACTGTTGCCTCACATATGCGTTCTATATTCCCATGTTTAGAAAACTGTTATAACTGATAACTGTTTTCTTTTTTAATTCAATAGAAAACGCCTTTTGACAGCAGGCGTTCTCTATTGTAGCGCATATAAAACGCCTCATATGCCTGTTTTCTAAACAATATAGATCGCTGAGGAGGAGAACAGACCATAGGCGTTCTATAAGGCCTGTTTTAACAGTTCTCTATTGCCTTTTTTGTAGTAGTGGCGACAGAAGGGAATGTTAACGGTCAATGCAATCTTTGAGGATAACGGCTGGATGAGGCCAATATTGAAGTACAAGTTGGAAGGAGAGATCCCGAAGGACAAAATCGAGGCGGCTAAGCTAAAGAGACTAGCCCCATGGTTCATCCTTGTGGACGGGGAGCTTTATAGACGGTCATTCTCAGCCCCGCTGCTAAAGTGTGTAGGGGGCACGGACGCTGAATTCATTGATAGCGGTTATTTTTATATGTTTTTACCCCCGTCCCGAGCTGCTTTTTATTGTCAAAATGCGTCCTTCGGGGCCATTTTGTTCTCACATTACGTCCTAGAGGCGCTTTTGTTGTATTTCCGTATTTTGCAGGATTTTATTCATTTCCTAGGCATTTGAGCTGAAAAGTGGGTAGACGGAAATCCTAAGGACGATGTAGAGTTGAGCTCGGGACCGAAAGCCGAGAATTAAAGTTAAGGGGTCGAAATATTGCAAGAGCTAGCAATGGCCCAAGAAGAATTTGGAGTTTTGAGCCCAAAACGTTGGGCTATGTTCAAAAGTGCACCGGAGCCGGTCCAGATACTGACCGGCGGCCGGTCGACCGGCCGTGATGCAAAATTAATTACGGAAGCTGCTGATTAGTGTTATATTGAGGAAAACTTAATTTCAATTTCATGTTATGTTTTAATTAGACCTAATTACGAATATAGAGTTTGCTTAGTTCTCTCTCATAGTCTACTTTACTGCTTTCATCTTTAACATTGGATTTTAAGTTGGATTTCATCCTGGAACTTTGTAACCGTCGGTACTTCTCAATTTCAATTCAAGCATTCAATTCTGGTAATCATGTCTCTATTTTATTCCTTTGTTATTTTATCGTTTGCCCTAGATATGAGTAGCTAATCCCCTCGCTAGGGTTGAGGGGGAATTATGCCTTTAATCCGGTGTTTTGTTTAAATTGCTGTGATGTTAGTTTATGCTTGTGCGATTTCTTCCTGCGCGGTTAATTGACAATTGAATTTAGGGACGCCTTGATTGAATTGAACTTAGGGTTATATTGATTTAAGATCGAAAGCCTAATCAGTATTAGACCACTACGCGTAATTGATAAGTTGATTTAGTAAGTCGCGAGAGCCCGCTAAATTGAACTTAAGGTAACATTGACTCGAGAGAGCTTGTTTTATCCTAATCGCCCTGCTTATTCTGTTTGATTGCTATTTTGGTGAAAGTTTATTATCCGGATTATTGTCATAAGGAACCCGAAACCCTGGTCTTTTACCTATTGTTTAAACTCTTTTTACATTGCTTTAGTTTATTCCTTAGTTTTATAGAACTTACAAAACAAACCCTTTTTACACCTTAGGAATAGCCTAGACTTAGTAAACCTGCGAGTATACGTTTCCCTGTGGATTCGACCCTACTGCCACTAGCTACCTTGTTAGTTGACTTTAGGTTACTTTGACTTAGGTGATACGACTTTAGCCTTGTCATTCATCTTGAACGACATACACTCAGGAGTCTGCGGTCATCATGTGACCGGCCGCACACTGGCCCACAAAGCATTGAGGGCTGGCTACTTTTGACCCACCATGCTAAAGGATGCCAAAGAGTTGAGCAAGCGGTGTCGGCAATGCCAGATCTTTGCCCCGGACATACACCTCCCCGCCAGAGATCTCAGGCCAGTCCTGAACCCGGTACCTTTTGACCAATGGGAAATAGACATTGTAACACCCGGTGTTGTCCGAGGTTATTCGGGTCGGGTTCCCCGTTGAAGTGGTCCATGTGATGAGCTCAAGTGACCTAGTGCTTAAAAGGATTGTAAGTGCTACTCATATCAACAAGATGCATCTTCTTTTCTGGTGGCTCATCTTAAGAACTCTTTAGTTAAGCGTGCTTGCTGGAGAGTAGTCTTAGGATGGGTGACCTCCTGGGAAGTTCTCAGGATGCGCACGAGTGAGGACAAAGTGCGCTGGAAAGGGCCCGTGTTGGTCTGTGGGCGATGTACGCAGCCTGGCGAGCTACCGTGAATGACATTCCGGCCTTTGGTTGGGGCCGGGGTGTTACAGACATCCTGGGGCCGTTTGCAACGGCGACAGGGGGCAGGAAATATGTGGTGGCCGCCATCGACTACTTCACCAAGTGGATTGAAGCAGAAGCCATCCCTACCATCACTGAGCAGGCCGTGAGAAAGTTTATTTGGAGAAATGTAATCACAAGGTTTGGGGTGCCCAAGGTGGTGGTATTTGATCATGGGAGACAATTCGACAATGACAACATGCGGGACTGGCTGCAGCGGAATGGAACAATCATCGCGTACTCGTCAGTCAGCCATCCACAAAGCAATGGACAGGCCGAGGCCGCCAACAAACAAATGTTGAACGGCATGAAAAAGCGCCTGGATGAATTAAAAGGGGCATGGGCTGATGAACTACCAAGTGTCCTGTGGTCAATCAGAACGACAATCAAAGAATCCACCGGCCACACCCCATTCAACATGGTCTACGGGGCCGAGGCTCTGCTCCCGATTGAGGCAATATTGCCCAGCCCTCGAGCGAGCCTGCATGATCCCGCCAGCAATGAACAAACGAGAAGGGAATCGCTGGACCTGCTAGATGAGGTCCGGGACCAAGTAAGAGAAAACCTGGCGGTTTACCAGAACAGGATGAGGAGGATGTACAACCGAAGGGTGAAACACAGGGACTTCGAGCTGGGAGATCTAGTATTGAGAAGAGCATCTGCCACCGGGAAAGGGAACATCCACGGGAAGTTGTCAGCCACTTGGGAAGGGCCCTATCAGATCACTGAGATTAAACAACCAGGAACCTTCATGCTTAGAGATATGAACGGCTACGACCTCCTATCCCATTGGAACTCTGATACGTTAAAGAAATATTACGTGTAAGCACTGTACTCTTTTTCCTTACCCGTGGTTTTGTCCCACTGGGTTTTCCACGGAAAGGTTTTAACGAGGCAGTGCGTAGACATTTGTAACGCGAGTGATTAGGAATGTTGACACCACGAACTTTTGCTTTTGATCTTTGTGTATAATCCCGAGTAGAATTTTCGCCCAGCATTTGTTTAGATTTGTATCACACAAAAGCTGGCCAGGGGGCAAGGAGGGGGGACTAACCCCGACCCCGGCTAATCACGATAGTCTGATTCAAAAATAGAGATTTTTGAAAAATTTGCTAACACTTTCAGGAAAAGGGGATGAACACTCCAAACCCCGCCTGGAGCAGAGTGGGGGCAGGAACAGGCCCTAGAGCAGCTAGGAGACATAAAAAGCCGGAGAAGGGTAAGACCTCCCAGGCACCCGCCTGACAGGCTCCCATGCACAATGCTCATCCGTGGTCGTCGGGCCCGGATGAAGGTGCCTTTATGCAAAAGAGCCGGGATGTCTATGATGGCCCACGTGTTTCAGGCCGCTCACCGCGATGGCCCGATCTGCCGGCTCTGACCGGTGGCGGCTGCGGACCTCCCACGCCTACGCATGGTCGAACATCGCGCACTGAGAGTCCATGGCCCGGGGCCTGGGCGGCTCGCGCTCTGCGTATGGCCCCATGCACAATGCTCATCTGTGGTCGTCGGGCCCGGATGAGGGTTCCTTTATGCAAAAGAGCCGGGATGTCTATGATGACCCACGTGCCTAGGCTGCTCTCACCGCAGTGACTGATGCCGGCTCTGACCGGTGGCGGCTGCGGACCTGCCACGCCTACGCATGGTCGAACATCACGCACTGAGAGTCCATGGCCCGGGGCCTAGGCGGCTCGCGCCCTGCGTATGGCCCCATGCACAATGCTCATCCGTGGTCGTCAGGCCCGGATGAGGGTGCCTTTATGCAAAAGAGCCGGGATGTCTATGATGGCCCGCATGCCTAGGCTGCTCTCACCGCAGTGACTGATGCCGGCTCGGACCGGTGGCGGCTGCGGACCTCCCACAAACGTAAAGCTTACCTACGGATCACGAAGGTGAGAGACCCGCGAGGTGCGCACTAAAATCGCGAAATAACCTAAGTACAATCACCCGACAATAGGGGGCATGAGCATGAATGTACGCGGCCCCGGGATAGATAACATACAAAGAAAAAGTTAGAAAATTGGCTAAGTATAAACAAGATGGTGGGGCTAAATAATATCATCCGGCCCCGGCATAAACAACGAAAAACAGCATGTGCGTTAAAAGAAAAGTAAAAGCGGAGGAGAACATAACCAAAATGACCCTGCCCCGGACAAAAATAATACGAGTGAAAACGAAATAAAATGAGCTAAGTATGAAAAAACAAGACAACGATGATGAAGGAAGGAACGCTTGAAGTAAAAAGAGTATATTACAAGTTTGCTGCCCCTGGACCCACAGACCGGGCAGGGAGCAGACTGATGCAAATAAAAGGAAAAAGAACAACTAAAAGACCTACCGAAGTCGGCGGCCGTCTACCACAAAAGGCCCGCCTACTGCAGACTATTGTAAGTCTTATTGAAATAAAAAAACAGACAAAATGTAGGCTAATGGGAGACCCGGCAGATCATCACGAGCAAGAGGATTCGGAAGACAGCAGCCTGAATTCCTAGCAGCCGGCACCACCGCCAGCTGCGGACGGTCCCGCCCCTGGGTCCGCCTCGTTCCCCGTTTCGCGGGCCCTGTCTCTCTCCGCCTCCAGCTCAGCCAGGCGAGCGAAGTCGAACTGGGGGGTCAATGATAGCCACGAGCTCTTTAGTCTCATTCGCCCCAAAGTCCGACCCGTTGTAGAAGACGTCAGCCCGGACCCGCTCCAGTTCATCCTGATGAGCCCCCTTTAGCTTGGCTATATCCATGGCGAAGGTAGTGGCCTTAATCTCGGCCTCCGTTGCTCTCTCCTCAGCAGCCACCGCCCTCGCTACGGCAGCATCCCGGGCCTGGGCAACCTCAGCGTACTGAGAGGTCAAAGTTTCTTTCTCCTTGGCCAAGGCAGAAAGGTGATCCTCTCTTTCCCGCAGCTGGGTAGAGAGGTGCTTGACCTCGCACCGAGGTCGAAATGTCTTTGTCCCTACCGCCCTCTCCTTCTCAGCGGGCCAGGTCCCGCCGCACTCGGCGGAAGAGGTGTCGCCGGAACGGCGCAAACTGTCGAGTTCACGTGCGGTATTGTCCGTGAACTGGGACAGATCCTTGAGCGCAATGGAGAGACCCTTGAGCGCACGGTCGGCTTTCACGGCCAACTCCACGGCGTTCAGGGACAATCCACCGGCGACGGGGGAGGCCTCCAGCACGGTATCAGTCCGAGGCTCGGTAGTTTCGCCGGCGCTGGGAGCCCCCCTACCTGTGACGGCCAGAGAGACCTTCAGATGCTCCGCCTGGGCCCGAGAGGAGGAGCCCTGAATAGAGAAAGGCAACAGGTCAAACACGTCCTACTCGCTAACGGGAAACACCAAGGAGAGGCCGTCTAAGGGAACATCCAAAGGGCGTCCCTCAGAAAGACTCCCCCATGAGAGAACAGAACTAACCTTCTCCTGTTTCTATTTCTTGAGGGGCCTTTCTTCCTCTTCCTCAGGTTCGGAGTCTATGGTCTGGACCACCACCTCCGGGATCTGAGGCGCGGTAGGAGGACGCAAGGGGGTCCCGGTCTCTCGGGGAGGGCTGGGAGGCATGAAAGGTTTTGCCGCCTCCTTGAGAATTTCCTCAGCATTCGGACCCGGAGAGGAGACAGAGGCACCGCTTCAGTGCTTCCTCTCCTGGGAGGCTCAAGGTCGGGCCTTTTCTTCCCCTTTGGCCTCTTGGGGATTTCACCTTCCATCTTCTTAGCCAACTCTTTGAGCGTAGGTTTGCGGCGTTCAAAGTCTACGTCAACGGGCTCACTGAGTGGTTTGTTGTCTTCGCCAAGACCGATAGAGGCCAAGTCCTCCGGGGTCAGGTAGCCTAGAGAACCTGCAAAGGAAAACACCACCATGGTTAGGCTCGGGAGGAATTAGAAATAACAAAACATACGCAAGTAAAAACAATCGAGACGTCAAAGTTTCGACCGCCCGACCCCTGCCTACCTGCCTCAAGGGCCGGGACTAAGCCGACCACGCTAAGAAACTTGTCCTGAGAGATCGTCTCCGCCGGAGGAAGCCAGTTCTTGGGGAATACTTGTTTGCCTTTCTTATACGCCTCAAAGTAAGTCACGGCGGCAGACTCATCCTCGGTCAGGGGAACATCCTTCCAGGAAAGGATTTTCCCCGGAACCCACTCCTCCCGGGTCTCCAAACGATTTCTGACGTCGTTGTGAAAGAATCGGGGATGGTTGAAGGGCTCTGAAGACTTTAGAAAGAACCACCTCTCATTCCACCCCTTCATCGAAGTCTTGATGGGGAAGTGGGTCAGATAGCCGGTCTCGGTGTGAAGGGACCACCACCCTTTCATTGAGGGGGTGGAACAAGGTTGAAAATGGTGAAGGCGACAAAATAGATTCACCGTCAGAGGGAACCCCAAATACAGACAGGTCCAGGCAAAGGCAACTATAACCCTAATGCCAAAGGCTGTCATTTGACAGATCGCAATGTTTTCCCGGTCGAGTACTGTCTCGATAAAGGGATGAAGTGGGAACCGGAGCCCGTGCTCTAAATTCTTGATATATACAGCTGTGTGTAGATCCGGGGGTTGGACCACATGTTGATATCGCCCAGGCACAACAAATTCCCAACCCTTGGGCAGGTAATAATGTTCAGACGCGAGCCCGGGACAGTTATGTTCATTCAGGAAATCTCTATAACCTATGTGTATCCTGGTGTCCATAGGAATCCTGAATACCGCCGGCTCTAAGATTCGTACAGGCAAGGGTCCAACGTGAGAAGGCCCAGCCTCGGCTTCTACATCGGTTTCACCCTCCCGGCCCAGGGTCAAATCCTTTATTTCAGGCCCTACCTCGGAATCTGAAACTACGTCGCAGTCCGAAGCAGTTCTAGAAGATGAATCGGTTGAAGCACTCATTGTTCTCTACGAAATAATTAAAACTTACAAAATCTAAAATCAAACGCGAGAATTACCTCTTGAAAAAGCACGAACAAAGACGGAATTAAAGGCGGGATGAAGCAAGGATGAAGTGCAAACAAGGATTGATGAAATCTGAAGAGTTTTTGGGAAGATTTAAAGTGTGAGTTTGTAAAGAGAAAAATGAATCGAAATTAGGGGGTATTTATAGAGGAGAGCGTGAATAGTGCACCCCTGCCCATCGTACGACACGTGTCGACCAGGGAAGATGAAACGTTGTCACTTTGAGATTTGGAATTCAAAAATTGCGCCAAAAGTTGGAAGTGTATCCAACACGCTTTTTTCAAACGGGAATGGAATGACAGGAGGACAGGTAGCAGGGGCAGGTAGAGGTAAGCACGCCCCAGTTGCTAAGGGAGATGGCTGGTCAATAAGAATTGGGGCATACAGAGCAAGCTTGAAGCTTCCCCTGTATGGGGATTGGGGGCAGTTGTTGGGGGTGGAAAGCTCCCGGGCCCGATCACCCTGGGCCGGGAGGGCCCATGGGCCGGGGGCATCCCATATGCCAGGAAGACTTTTAGTTCCCCCGGGTCCGGGGCATCCAGGGCCCACACCGGGTCCGTACTGTACGGACCAGCACCACTAAGGGACAAATTAAGGCTGAGTATAAATAGGTAACTAAACCCTAAAAAAGGGGGATATACACACATAACACAAAAAGACTACACAAAAGGTTTTTCTCTCTTTTCTCTCTTTTCTCTCTCTAAATTCATTTGTT
Organism: Dianthus caryophyllus; assembly: GCA_023091065.1. Classification (NCBI taxonomy): domain Eukaryota; kingdom Viridiplantae; phylum Streptophyta; class Magnoliopsida; order Caryophyllales; family Caryophyllaceae; genus Dianthus; species Dianthus caryophyllus. The sequence continues at coordinate 34,944,609 of CM041522.1, read as the reverse complement.
TCGTATCTGACTAGAGCGTCGGAGGGCCATCACCCGGAAGGCCCCGGGGCTAGGTTTGTTGAGTTATTTCAGGCTGAGAGAAGGACCGAGACCACCAAGGAGCTAAGGACCGTCCAGGGACCTAGCTTACTAAGTTCATAATCCATACTTAACTTGTAATCCTTTGTATTTAGTTTTGGTATTTAGTTCCTAACTTTATACCCGAAACACACACAATCTACCTTCCTTAATTTTTGATCCAAACAGAAATGGGAAGAACATTATGGAACGGAGGGAGTATACGATATATAAGCTCTATATAATTTTAAAGTTTTTTTTGACGTACGTTAGTTAATTTATTGTTAAATAACAAAAATTATATTGACTTCGAAACTATATCAAAAGTGGTCTCTATTTGTAGAATAGAAAAATTTATGGATATTAATCTACTTTTTACATTTTTTTTAAATTATAAAATTAAAATTATGATGATTAAATACTTGAAGAAAATGTTTTCTAATTTTTAAACCCAATTACATTAGATCGACGACGTTTTACTACGAATCGACGACATTTTTTTGTGTAAATTACCAAATTGCCCTTGTCATCTCTCTCACTCTCTTCTCTCTCCTTTCTCCCAAATCACAAATTCTCATATAAAACGGGTAACCCGTCTTAAGCTTAAGACGGGTCAAATAGTTAGGATAAGACAAAAGTAAAAAGTGTAGGAAAAAGTAGAATGTTTTGTCTTATGTGTGCAAGTGGATGAATATTTGACCCGTTTTAAGTTTAAGACGGATAACCCGTCTTAAGATAGACTTATTGCTCCCAAATTCTATCTTCTCTCTCCCTTTCTCTCAAATTGTCCAACTTTCATCCAAAAACCTCAAAAAAAATATTCAAACTTTTTACATTTAAAAAATCTAACTAACAAATCAACAATAGTAAAAGACTTGATTTTTAAGATTAAAATCAATGTCGGATGCCGAATCAGTGGTAAACTAATTAACTTATAACAAATTTCATACATTATATGTTTAGATTTAGTTTTACTTTGCACACATAATTTGGTTGAATAATGTTGAACAATAGATTTGTTTTTATGAGTTTAAGGTAAAGATGGAATCTTAAAGTCATAATAATGGTAGAAAATAAGATTTGGTAGTGTATTTGGATGTGCCGAAATAAAAGAACCCGTAAAAATGGACATAGAGATTCATAGGCCTACCATGGATGAGCTATGAATCATATTGTCTGAGGCGGTAAATAGTATGAATATGAACGTCTACCCACGGACCGGCTATGAATCCTATTGTCTGAGACGGTAAATAGTATGAATATGAACGTCTACCCACGGACCAGCTATGAATCCTATTGTCTAAGACGGTAAAAAGTATGAATATAAACGTCTAGCCATGGACATACATCCAGGTTTTAACCCTCTCCACGGGTGGACAATGAATTTGTTTGTCCGTCCATGGAAGAACGTCCAGGTTAAGGTCCTTTCCATGGATGGGTCTAAAAATTGACGACAACCCGAATTATTGGCTTCCTACTTTCGATGTAGTAGGTAAGGACGAAGCAAGGGTGTGTATGATCCCGAAAAGCCAAAAAAGAAGCCAAAAACGCAAAAGTGTGATTGCCCGTTTCGTATTAGAGCCGTGGAAGATTACCATTGTGTTGATAATAAACGATTGGTACTTTGGAATATTGTGATGGCCGAAACTTTTGGATCTCACAACCATGCCTTAACAAAGTACAAAGATGGACATTGTCATTATGCGGGTTTGGATGAAGATGATAAAGCGTTTGTTCAACAATAATATAGTTCTTCGATTTATCCTAGAGACATAAAAACCAGTCTTCACCAAAAAACTCCCGAGAAACCTCAACCCTCAAGTAAACAAATTTACAACGAGACAAGTAAGATCCGGAGAGAATTAAAAGGCGAAAGAAATCCCGCACAACAAATGTTAGCTCTAGCCGTAAATGTTAACTATGTTCATTGGCATGAGACAAACCCTTTGACGCTCAAGCTCACTCACGTGTTCATGTCTCATCCGGAAGCCGTAAAACTATTTTGTGCATACCCACATGTAGTTATCATCGATTCGACATACAAGACGAATTATAAGATGACCCTCGTTGAGGTTGTCGGTGTCACACCGGTTGGGTCGTCTTTTCTTATTGCGTGTGTGTTAATTCCGATGGAATCGGCCGATGGAATCGGAGGAATGGTATATGTGGTTGTTGTGAAAATTGATGGAGATTCTTGAGTGTACAGGTGTTTCTATGTGTGCATTTGTTACGGATCGCGAGTTGGGGTTGGTTGGTGCACTTCGAATGCTTTATCCCGCCACTCCTCACCTATTTGTCGTTGGCACGTGAATCGTGCCTTAGAGAACCGAACTTTGTTGATTCATAACAAAGTGACCTCTTTAAATAGAGATAGAACATGAGCAACATTTAGGGTTTGTTGTATCCTCACAACAAATCATAAGTCCAAAATACACATCGTAAGTCCAAATACATATCATAAGTCCAAAATACATATCATAAGATCGAAATCAAATCATAAATCCGAAATACTAAAACACAATGTCCATAAGTCCGAAACACAATACAATTCGATACTCATAACATAAGTCCAAAATACATATAATCTAAATCAAGCCAAATCGACAATATGAAAACATAACACCAATCATCAAGAAGTACCCTCTACTTCAACATCGGTCTCCGAGTGAGCCGCCTTTTCATTGTCATCGTCTTCGAGGCCGACCGTGTAGAATGGCTCCAACTTCTTAACTAATCTCCGAATGTACTTCTTCTTCACCTCGACTCTCGGTTGCTTGAACGCGAGGCTGAATTTCCGAGCTATAGCTCGGCTAACCTCAGGCTCATCCCAAATCTCGCACGTAGGAGCAAATTGGACACGATGTGTTGAGGGATACAAATAGCGGTGGGAAATGGTCTTATACCACGCCATGTAGTTTTGATCAACCTGAAAATAAAGGACCATAAATTGAACAAATAAAATAAAATAAAGGATCAATCAAAATGTTTCCAAAACTTCAAGTGTCCCTTTATGTGAAGTAAAATCAACTTCGAGAACATAATGTGTATCCATGAATTACCTAGAACTTTTAGGACATGAAATATAGCTTAACTTAAAATCAACAGCAGATATATAATGTGTATCCATGAATTACCTAGAGCTTTTAGGCCGTGACCTTACGTTCAGTCGTACGACCCTCGGGGGGAACCATTATGCCTTTTCCTCGATTTGTCATCTGCAAAAAAAATAAATTAAATTGATTAGTTCAAAGAAAAAAAAAAAAACAACAGCAGTAATATTAAATAATTCAAACAATAACATCCAAAATAAGAACATAATTAACGTTTGTAGTCCAAACCATGAATACACAATGAAATTCGTTGTCCTATCCATGGTAAGACGAAAATCTGGAATTCCTGCCATGGATGGACAATGAAATTTATTGTCCTATCCATGATAAGACAAAAATCTGGATGTCCTACCATGGGTCAAACTCGACCCGTCTTAAGCTTAAGACGGATTCTTTGGTCTTAAATAAAAATTTGTGAAATTGTATATATTTTTTTTAGTGAATAAACGAACAAGCATTAAACTTAGGGTAATTATAAATTTACGGGGCAAAAAAATTGTGACACGGGATTCCATGACTGTCAATTTTCTCTCCTACAAAAATGTTTTTTTTTTATTACAGAATTTTACTTCTTTTATTTTTTTTCTAAAATTGCCCCAGAATGAGGTTTTCGGTGAACTGAAACACCCTTTTGGATGGATAAACTTATTCTTTGATACAAGCCATTAATTATATAAAGATATAATTTTCAAAAGATAATTTTTATAAGGATGTAAAATACAATAATCCGTATATGGTAAGGAAATATAGATGGGGTTTGGGTTTGTGTTACAAAAGAAATACAGTAGTCGTATATGGGTAAGGAAATGCATGACTTTAAGCATGAAAGTAGCTTTAAACATAGCATAGACCACCAACACAGTTAGATATCACTCGTCAATTAAATGTACCAATTGCAGCATGAAAGCATATCCTTTTTACACTTTACATACATACGACCATACATACAACAACAATCGTACAACTTTATTACATATGACGACCATGGTTTCAAATTGATGATCAACGCACACGTGGACGGTTGAGAGCCTTAGACGATGGAAAAGATAAAAATTACTCTGACTCCGATATAGGTTCCATAAGAAATTGTTTCATATTAAATTAACACAAATTTTTATTTAATAATCCGTCTTAAGCTTAAGACGGGTCAAGTATTAATAATAAGACAACATACAAGTCGGATTGGAATGGTGCAATATACGGAGTATTTGTTTTTTATGTGCAAATGGAGATACTTGACCCGTGTTAAACTTAAGACGGATATACTCATCTTATGTAAGACTTACATAGTTACTCCCTCCATATTTTTCTATTGACCCGTTTCACCTCTTACACTATTTTTAATGTAAAGAGAAATGTGTGTAATGTACAGTGAAAAAGTAAGATATGTTTAATAAAATAAAGTTAGTTTAGGCATAGGTTAAGGAAACAAAATATCAACAAATTCCCCCCTTTAAGTTTTATATGAGTGAAAAAATTAAATAGAAAATAGGTAAAATTGCAAATAACTACCTTTAAGTTTTATATGAGTGTAATGTATTTTTGTTTTCAAATCAATACCAGTTCCCCGGAAATCTCATTTAACTCAAAAAAATAAGGATGGAAAGTGCTGAAAAGTGAAAGAATCATTGTTTGATTGAATAATATGAGAGAAAAAAATTAAAAACAATGGAAGAAATTTTAGGTAAAGAGGTAAAGAGGATGAAATGAAGAGGTTAAGTTAAATAGAGAAAGAAAGGTTAGAAAAGGGTAGAATGAGTATTTGACATGGGTGTTTCAAATAAAAGGCAGCAAAAATTTTCAAAGTGGTCGGAATTTGATAAAATATGACGTTTTCCGGGGAACTGGTATTGATTTGAAAACAAAAATACGTTTTAAGGTAGTGATTTGAAAAAAAAATTATAAAAGGTAGTTATTTGAAAAAAAGTGGTTTTAAAAGGTAGTTATTTGCAATTTCGCCTAGAAAATATTTTATTTTAACTTCCCATATGTAAAAATGGGAGGAATTCTATGAATTATTCCTCAACGAAAAAAGAAAAGAAAAAAAATATGTTTTTTAACCGTTCTGTCACTCGTTATTAGGCTTCCAACAAAACAAAAATGTTTAGTAATGGTAAAGTAGGTATTTAAGTGTATTCAGAAATTTTGAATTTTTTAACTGTTTATAGGTGATTTGAAAGTGATATGCACAACGTTTGTAACATTTAGTTAGTGATCTCAATAAAATTATCGAAGATTCTACATGAGTGTTTCTTATTTTATACTTCGTATGTCAAAAGACTCACTTGTAAATAGTATATACGGAGTAAAAGGCCATCGTATACAATCAAATAAAACGGAAAAAAAAAAAAAAGTAATCCGTATAAAAATACCTCGGTATTAATGGCAAAATAATTTACTGTAGAATTGAATTAGGGAGTAGGGAAAATAAAAGAGATAAATTGAAAGAAAATAATGGGAAGGAGTGAAAGACAAGACTAAAGTACGATGAAAGGCTGAGAAGTTGGCAGAGAAGAGAGAGAGGGGAGAAGGGTGTCGGGTGTGTGCAGAAAACTCCCGCGTAAAAGTCGAGGGACTCTCTGCTCACCTTTGTCACGCCCTTCTTTTTAAAACGACGGGTCACCTTCTTATGTCATTATTTTGGGGGTCCCTACTACTTCTCCCCTTCTTTCTTTCTTTTTACTTTTTACCCCCCCACCCTCTTTTTGTTTCTTTCCATCCACTTTTCTTTTTCTTTTTTTTTTACCTCATTCTATTTCCTTGGTAAATTTTTAAGGGTTAAATTAAATATAACCCCCTTTTATAATATTTTTTTTCAAAATAACCCCCTTATATATTATTTTTATAACATAACCTCCTTTTAAGATACTTTTGTTTCTAAATCACTCCAAATGTCGAATTTTTTTACTTAAAAATGGTAATTAAAAACATGATAAGGTATGCCACTTTCAAGTTACAACCACCAATGTCTAAAATATATCGACACTTCTTGAAAAATCTCTATTTAAGGGTGTTAATATTTCATTTTTAAGTAGCATATTTCGACATTGGGGGTGATTTAGAAACAAAAGTGTCTAACATATAAGGGGGTTATTTTGAAAAAATGTGTTATAAAAGGGAGTTATATTCAATTAACCCAAATTTTAATCCACCTCCTCGGTTTCACTGTATTACTCCCATTTGCATATTCTAAAGTTAGGCCATGTTTGATTACACAAATCAACTAGCTTATTTGACCAGCTAGCTGGTTTGACCAAAATTTCAGTTACCTGTTTTTCCTAAAAGTGTTTGGTGAGGGTTGACTGAGAAATATTTCAGCTAGCTAAAAACTTATTTCAGAGCTACTTTATGTAGCTTATTAGAAAATAAGTTAGCTAGTTACAAGTCTTTTTTACTATTATACCCTTTTAATTAACATTTTTTTTATCCTATTAATTAAAATATAAATTTCTATAGCTATTTCTACAAAATATTTATAAAACCTAACCCTAATTTTTCATGGTAAAGTTGCTCGTAGTATTTTTTTTTTTCATTGTTATAGTACTTCCTTCTCACACCAAGTTTATCCTCTTATTATAATACCAACATGTAAAAACAAGAGATTTGAATTTTTTATTTAAGATTTTTTTTACGAAGTAATTTGTTTTTAATTTAAATATTAAAATAATTAGTTACAATTATCGAACATGTTAGTTTTATAATAATGATAATATAATGAAGTACTCCGTATTAAAATTAATTTAATATCAATAATAAAATTATCAATAACTATGTCCTCTTTTGTCATTTTACTTTATTTCAGTTATCTTTTCAGGTTGTTTACCAAACAATAAAATAGTTTTCAGCTACCTTTTCAGTTTCAGCTACATTTTTAGGTTTCAGCTTCCAGCTACCTTTTCAGCTAGTTTTCCCAAACAGAGCCTTAATACATAACAATAAAATTTTGAATAGATTAGTACTCTGTAATACTCTGTACAATATTAAGATATTAAACATTTGTTATTAAATTAGTTTTCATGAAATTTGTTGGACCCATAATACACGCATGGTCCAATATACAAATTAGCCCAAAGAGAAAATAAATGTGGTTAAAAAAAAAAAAAAATAGCCAGAATAGTAGCACAAATTCTTGTTTAAGACGGGTAACCCGTCTTAAACCAAGAAACGGGTCAAATACCCCACAAAAGACAAAGGACAAGTGGGGGAGAAAGTTGTTCTCCCCCACTAGTTCTTTGTCTTTTTCCCCCATATTTGACCCGTTTTTCCCAAGAAACGGGTAACCCGTTTTAAGGGAGACCAACACGAATAGTAGAGTTAAAAGACAATTGCTGTATTCAAGGAGGTAGTTGAGCAAGTCAAGTAAAACCATCCTTATCCAACACTCACCATCCCTCATCATCTTAATTTTTTGTATTAAATTTCACCTCCTCATTTTTAACTAAAAACTACTCCGTAACATTTATCCATCATTCATCATTAATCATCATCTTCCTTTCACTTCTACTTTATCTTACCCCACACATACACTTAATTAATTTCTTTTAATAATATTTTTTTTTATGTTGGATGATTTGTATCAATTTTAATTTTGTAATTTTATTTTTAAAGTTGAATTTTCACATTGACGCTTAATGACAAAATTTATTAGTTTTTGCTTAAAATATCATGGTAAAAATTTTGATAAAAAATTTACGAATGCAAATTTATTTTGTTAACGGTAAAAAGACTCTAATTTATTCATTACATAAGGAAGGATGAAAACATAAATAATAAAATCGCGTCATTATCATTATTATTTCAGCCATTTTACAATTTTGAAATATGAAAATAAAGAACCAAAAAAAAAAGAATATATAAAAGTAGAGAATGAAAGAAGTGTAGAGAAATATGTGCATGAGTATGAGAGTGTATGTGACTATATATAGAAAAAAAAAGAAAACTTTCTGTATTTTTTACTATATATTTTATTTATCATGTTGAATTTTTATTAATTATTAAACAAACAAAAAATATATTCCGTATAAGTAACAATTTCTTATTATAAAAAAAAATGTCTGACTAAAAATATTTTTATAATCGGTTTATTAAAAAAAATAATAAAAAAATAAATTATATTTTGATTTGATATTTGATATTTTGTATAAATACTTTTAAAAGGTAGTAGCTTTAAAATTTTATTTTAAAAGGTAGTAATATTAAAAATGTTAATTTATAAGGTAATTTTTTTTTTCCCAAAAAAATATTTAAATTAGCTCACCCTAAATGAATATGTAGATACCCGTATCTGTCGATATGAAAATTTATAGAAAACCCGACAAACACCCAATGATGATAGGACAACATGTATTTCGTGTCATTTATTTGAGTTCGTTTTACGATGTAAGCCGGGCGCCGTCGACTTAATGTTTTATTAATTTAAATGATATTTAAATTAATGTTTTAACAAGGTAAATTTATTTCTGTCAAAATTTATTTGTCTCAAGTTTATTTTATTGAAAATAAAATATTTCGATTTGAAAAATCATTTTAAGTAATTCGATTTGAAAAATCGCTTTTACAAATTTGATATTTGACTTGAAAAGTCGTTTCTCGTGCTTTTAAAACAGATTATTAAATCGTATTCGACGAATTCGTTTTCTTAACAGCAAGTTTTAAAGCTCGTTTTAAACCCAATTTTAAGAACGATTTCTGAGCCCGTTTCAACACGAATTTCAAAGCCCTTTCTACCCATCCTTCCCCTCGAATGCCCTGACCAAACACAACCATAATCAGCCCAAATAGTTTACAGAAGGACAGTCCCAAACCCCCATCCCGTGCTCTGTTTTGGGGCAGCCCAAATTCGGATCAAAACCCGACTCTTTGGCCATCAAACTCGTGCCCATGAACAAGAGCCCAGACCTGATCCTCATGACTCATTCACCTTTGCTTAACCCTCAAGAAAGCCCCCTCCAAAACCCTAAACGAAGTCATGGACAGCAGCCCTCGAAGAAAGGGAGGAGCTGCTCTTTTCCTTAAAAAAACCCTACCTTTTCGACCCTATATATACACACCATCCACAAGCCTTCAGAGGACACGAGTTTTATAGCACACATACACCATGTCAAGTCACAAGAAATCCCTAAAAAAAACTCAAAAGAAGTCGAGATAGTCGTACGAAAAACAGAGTATAACTTTTCTGATTTTCGTGCAACTATCCCTTCTTCTACCTCGTTTTTCGTGTTGAAAACACCATAGTCTCTCTGATTCCTTTACAAAATCTTAAAGTTCACTTTACCACGATTCCAAAACATCTTTCGGTTCGAAATTTCGTTGAGAAACGAAGAAGTTACAAGCTTTTGAAAATTGCTGTCAGTTTTGGTTTAAAGCTACGGTTTTTACAATTGTTTTCGTCGACGACGGCCCCTTGGGATAAAATCTTACAATCGATTACGACTCAAAGACTTGGTCAACGATACATGTAAGTTGAGGGTGCAAAATACTCACTTTACTTTGTTTAAATTATTGTTTTTATCGTTTTTTATTGCTCTCTGTCGTTTTTTATTGCTTTCTGTCGCTTCGTTGTTTGTCATCATATTTGTTACGTTCATTGTTTGTTTTAGCTTTATGTTCCTCACATGATTTTGATATGTATGTATAGATATGTCGTGTCCCATGTTGGTTTAGTATGCGTGTTCGATCGTCCCTGCGTAGTATAACTCAAAATTCCTCGTTAGATTAGTTTGTTTGTTAACTTATATAGTCAGGCCTCGTTCATATTCAATCGTGTTTGCTGTCAAAAATTGATTTGTCTCGCTTCTCCTGGTTTATAGTCCACGTTCAGATTGGTTTTCATAATTTCATTACATTATTTAGCGTTTGTGTGATAATCATGTTTCGCTAATCAAATCAAAACTGTGCGCGGTTCTGTTTGCTGCTGCTTTCGTGTTGATCTCAAGTTGCGTAGTTAAGTCACTTGTAGGACTGTATAAGTTGGTCTCTCGTGCGTTGTGTTTTAGTATCCACGTTATCGCTTACGTTTGTGTATTTATTAATCGTATTGGATCATTTAGGTGCTCGTCTACATGATTATTAGTGGGTCATCAGCTATATCCGTGTACTTTACATGTGTTTGTGTGTTTTCGTTTGCTAGCTTATATGTTTTGTACGTATTTGTGTCTGCAAGTGTTTACACGTTTATTTAGGGTATTTGGTTGTTAATTTGTACGTTGGATTATGTTTGTCTTGTTATTCATGTGCCACATTTAATTATCTAGGTTAATCATTCATGCTTGTCCATATGGAGTATTAGTTATATTTGATTATTTTTATTCGTCTGCCGCTAACGTTTGTTAATCTATCTTATGCTGTCAGTAAGTATTTCTGCTTCTTTTCTTTGTTTGCGAGAATAGTAAATGAACCCCTGTTAAACAACTTCGACGAAATTATGTGTGCATTAAACGACGTAGAATGGATATATTTTGTTTAGGGTTAAAACGTTGTTTGCATATCTGCATGTGTACTCGTAATAGGCATGGTTTTATTTAGTAGAGACCGTCTTTACGACGGGCGGGGTTAGGTGTTAAATTAATGAAATTCTTTTAAACTTCCTAACACGTAAACTCACACGAACTCATTTTCTCTGAAATTGGTTTCTAAATTCCACCTAAAAATTTAGTGGCGACTCTTTTCAAATTAAAAATGTTTTTGAAATAAAACATCGCGTGGATCAAAATCCCTTGTCCACAGAATATAGTAAAACAAATACTACTATTTTCTTAAAAAAAAAAAAAGAAAAATAAAAACAAATAATATAAAATATTAAAATGGCCCACAATGTAATTGCAAAATAATAGAATTTCCATCTTATTAGTGATAGAACATTTATTATAGAAAATGTAATTGCAAAATATGTAGGTTTATATCGGTATATAGACCTTAAAATTCACAGGATTATAATGAAAACTTTTATAAGATTTTAAAGTCATAAAAGAAATTGCATAACATGAAATAGAGATTTAGAATTAACCTTTAATCCTAATGAATTTGGCCTAAGATCAATACCAAAAGTATGGTATCTCCTAATAATCTCACCCAAGATGTGTTCTTGATATGCCCTTGAATTGCTAGAAAATTAGAGAGAAAACTGATTTTCTTTCTTAAGGATTTTAGTGTTGTGATTGAATCATGAATTAAGGAGAGAATTAGAGTAGAAATAGGAAAGCAAATCTACTCCTTAATCAACCCTAATGGCCGGCCAAAAGTGTAGTATTTGGGGAGATATTATTCTCCTCAAATACAATAACTTATTGATCAAGAAAACGATTCGTACTAGAATGTATCTGGACACCTTTCTTATGATCATTTTAGCTTATAATATAATACAATATATTACTAGTGTCATCTGTATGGACCGACTATAATATATTATAAATATCCTTATATTTATAATTTACTAATTAATTATAACGGTTTATATTCAATTAGCTTGCATTATACACAACAATTAAATATAACATTTTATATTCAATTAACGAATTACATTTAACTCGTCTCAGCTAATATTATTTAATCAGTATTAAATAGCCGGTTCACTATTATACTGACTAACATTTTAGTCAGTAACATCATCACATTTGACTAACCTTTTAGTCAACAACACTGACTAACCGTTTAGTCATAAATTAAGGCATCGATATGATCATTTCCTCAAATGATCACATCTCTCAAACACATCCTTTAGGTGTGACTCTTAGGGACCAGTTGATCACCGCCATCTGTATGACAATAACGTCAAACTTATCTAGCAAGCCAACCGTTATCGATAAACGTTAATCAACTGATTAAATACAAAATGTACCCTGTGTACCTTTAGAGATTTATTTATGTTATTGCACTAACTGTGGAGGACACTAACCCCAACAATCTCCCACTTGTCCGTACAAGTGTAGGTGCGATAACCGATTCTCATATCCATAATAAATTTCTCCCACTCAATGTAAACCAATTTGCAAAGTCCGTACTTTCAAAGGTCGTAGTTCACAAGCGATCCGTATCAAGAGTGGTTTCCGACTGTAGAGAGTAACTTAACCGATAAACGAATCAATATTCGAGCATGGCCATGCATTTTCGCCATTCTGACTCCTCGAGTGGCCCCGAGAAAAGGTATTATAACTCGATAGAAGTTGGATATTTTCCTCAACTCAATCCTGAGATGTAAGCGCGGCATTTAAATGACCAGTGAAAATCTACTTGGCCTCCTGTTACGGTCGTAATTGAGAAAGAAACCAAAGTCACCCAAAATCGCTTTAATCTCAAGAGACAATCGATAGTCAAAAGAATCGACTCTAGGAACACTATGGATGTCCTATCCACGACCCGGCACCTAATGTTCGAAACATTTAGGACTCCATGTAGTCGTCACAAAATTGTCCCGCGATTTCAAGAAACCCGCATCTGTGATCGATCACCAACAGTTTGACTTATGGCTCGTTGAACCCACCATCAATCGACGTCACAAAATGATTGCCAGAGTTATCAGCTCATGTAGGCGATCACGGACCAAAACACAATATAAAGTAATTCAGTTCACTTTGAGGTGTTCAACGTTGTCGCGACAACCTCATGAAAAACAATATATAAAACAAAACGATGATGTTAGAAATAGTATATGAAAGAGATACATTTATCCAATCCATGTCAAGTACTATTATAACCAGGAACACGTTCAATTCTCATGAAGAGAACGTGCCCTTCAAGCTTATCATATACCGACGTACATATCTAGACTGGTTGCTGGACTTTAGGCTCTTTAGCCTGGAAGATGGCACCTCTATTAATATAACAGATGGTGATAGTGTCATTCGAACTAGGAACTATAGTTAGTCCTTGTAAGAACTGACACATCCATACAGCTTCCCCTGCAACTAAATAGCATAGTACTCGGACACAGTCGTAGAATCTACTATGACACTATATTTTGGAACTGATTTGTTGACCGCAGTGCCATAAAGAGTAAAGACGAATCCGAGCTGAGATATCGAGTCATCTCGATTCGTGTGGAAGTTAGCGTCACAAGAATCGATTGTGCATAGCCTTATAGCACCTCCATAAGTCAATACCCATTTCAGATGCCACGTCTGCACGTGAGCATATTATGGCATACATGATCGATCCTACTGCCGAAGCATAAGGAACACGACTTGGTCATATTGAATCTCTCAAGAATCTTATCTATATAAGACTCCTGACTGAGGGATAATATCCGTCGTGATCTATCTCTATAGATACGGATCTCCAAAATTCGATGTGCCTCACTCAGATCTTTCATCTGGAAATGGTTCTGTAACCAAACTTTTACCGAATTTAAGAGAAGTATATCATTCCCAATCAAAAGTATGTCATCGACATACAGTATTAGGATGACAATCTCGCTCCCACTCGACTTGATATATAGACATGGTTCCTCGACCGATTGAGTGAATCCATTTTCCTTTATCACTTGGTCGAAGCGATGATTCCAACTCCGTGAAGCTTGCTTAAGTCCATAGATGGAACGCTTAAGCTTAAGCTTCAAGTCCATAGATGGAACGCTTAAGCTTGCAAACCTTCTTAGGATTGTCAGGAACTGTGTAACCTTCGGGTTGTACCAGGTACAACTCCTCCTCCAAATAACCGTTTAAGAAGGCGGTTTTCACATCCATTTGCCAAATTTCATAGTCATGAAATGCGGCAATCGCTAAGAGAATCCGAATGGAACGAAGCATGACTACGGTTGCAAAAATCTCATCATAGTGCAACCCTTGCACTTTAGTGAAACCCTTTGCCACTAGTCGTGCCTTGTATATATCTGGTTGTCCTTCTACAGATCGCTTTATCTTGTAAAACATTTGCACTGAAGAGGCCTAGCCTTATCAGGTAAGTCAACCAGATCCCATACATCGTTCTCGTACATAGAGTCCATCTCGGATTGCATGGCTTCTTGCCAAAGCTTTGAGTCAGAACACGTCATGGCACCTTTATAGGTTACGGGTTCGTTACTCTCAAGGAGTAAAACGTCGTCTCTCCCATTCTCCTCAACCATACCGATGTATCTATCTGGAGGAATGGAGAGTCTACCCGTCCTTCTGGGTTCCAAGGGAATATTAACCGCAGCAGACGAAGAAGGAACAATTTCCTCCATTGGTTGCTCGGTTGTTGGTTCAGGAATCTCCGACAGATCTAAGGTTCTATTACTTCTCTTGTCTTCGAGAAACTCTTTCTCTAAGAACTTCGCACTAGCCGCAACAAAACTCGGTGTTCGGTGGGCGAGTAGAAGTAATGACCAAACATTCCTCACTACAAGAAAATCAAAATCGGGCGACTAAATTTGGCGACTAAACTTTATAGTCGCCAAATTGGCGACCACAAGAAAATCGGGCGACTAAATTTGGTCGTCAAATTTGGCGACTACACTAATTTCAATTTTTTTTATACGAGCCAATTTGGCGACCAAAAAAACAGATTTGGAGACTGAATTTTGGTCGCCAAATTTGGCGACAGAAATATGGGCGGTCGCCCTTTTTTTTTTCAAATTTTAATTTACTGAGTTCCCTACCCTCTTCCCCTTTATTCTATTTTCCCAAAAACAAAAAAAAATAAGAAACCCCCAAATCGTCCTACCCCTCACCGCCGGTCAGTCTTGCCGCCCCGTCGTCGCCGGTCCCACCACCACCTTCTCTCCACCACCGCCGGTCATCCTCGCCGCCACGTTTCACCTCCTACCACCGTCACCTCTCTCCTCCCAAATCAATTTAGGTAATTTTTTTTTTCAATATGAAAGTTTAAATTTGTTGAATTAGTTTTTAAAGTTGGTAGAATTGATTTTCCATTTGATTGTTGTTATAATGTTGTTTTTGTGTTAAATTAATTGATTTTATTTAGGGTTTTTAGTTGAATTATAATGTTAGGGTTTTAGTTGAATTAGTTGGTTGAATTGATTGGTTGTTATTTAAGTTGAATTATAATGTTGTTTTTTGTGTTAAATTAATTGGTTGTTATTTAAGTTGAATTAGTTGTAGTTGAATTGATTTAGTTGAAGTATAATGTTAGGGTTTTAGTGTTGATGTAGTTGAATTAGTTGTAATTGAATTATAGTGTTGATTTAGTTGAATTAGTTGTAGTTGAATTGATTTAGTTGAAGTATAATGTTAGGATTATAGTGTTGATTTAGTTGATTTAGTTGTAGTTAGTATGAATTGTAATTGAATTGTTGTAAATTTAGTATGAATTGTTGTAAGGTTAGTTGAGTTTGGGTTTGTGTTTAATTTTTGTTTTTGTTAGTATAAATTCAACTAACATAATGAATTTAGTATGAATTGTTAGTATGAATTGTGTATGAATCGTTAGTTGGGTTTGGGTTTGTATTAGTTGGGTTTATGAATTTTTGTATGATTTTTTGTTTAATTTTTGTTTGTGTTAGTATAATTTTTGTTTGTGTTAGTTGGGTTTATGAATTGTATGAATTGTTAGTATAAATTGTTAATTTGTTAGCATGAATCCATGAATTGTTATTATGAATTTTTGTTTGTGTTAGTTGGGTTTATGAATTGTTGAATTGAAGTTGTATAAATTACAATATATATGTTAACTTTTCATATCTATTACAATTAAATTCAATAAGCGGGGAGGAGACAAAGACGCGGTGGTGGAGCCGACACATTTCGGTGGTTCACAATCATTCTATAAGCGTGTACAAGTGTTGGTGAGTGGATGTTTAATTATGTTTTTAAGTTTAATAATTTGAATGGAAGTTTAGTATATACTCCGTATATTCTAATGCATGCATGACTTATTTATTTTGAATCGTAGGCGGACAAGAAAGGCGGTGAATTGCCAACCGTGCCCGAACTCTTCCTTGAGACCAAGTCGAAATTGACTGATAAGGGTGATAGGAATTTTGTTATTCAAAAAGATACCGACTTATATGTAAGTTACTCCGTATATAAGTATTATTGATTTTACTTTGTGTATTTTTTAACTAAGTACATATGTTTAAAATTGTTCGGTTTTAATAATGTAGGGAAAGTTCGAGGAAGCCGTCCAAAACAATCCCTCTACGAATCCTAATGAAATGCTGCCCGTGACGAGCAAATGCGACAAATGCAAGAGCAAATCCTCGTGATCCTAACAATGGAGGTGGTAGTGGCGCAGCGTCTAGTTTTATGGTGTCATAAACCTTTTAGTATTTAGTGACGGATATGTATATATAACAACAGTTTGAATGACCGTTTAACAGTATTTACTTTGTGGACAAAGTAGTATGATGGTAAATGAAGCTACTATTATTGTTATTGTTGTCGTGTTGGTTGAATTTTGATTGATAATGCAGGATTTGGTTGAATTTTAATTTATAATGCAGTATTTGGGGAGTGCAAAATACCACTTTTATCATTATATAAACAGAAAAATGGCGACTGGAAATTGGGTTTGGAGACCAATTTTCAGTCGCCAAATAATAAAAATTTTACCAAAAAAAAAATGTCAGAGTTTTGGCGACTAAAAACTGGGTTTGGAGACCAACTTTCAGTCGCCAAATTTGGAGACTGAACAATTTTGGTCGCCAAATTTTGTAAAAAAAAAAAAAAAAAAGAGATTTTGGCGACTGAAAATTGGGTTTGGAGACCAACTTTCAGTCGCCAAATTTGGAGACTGATTTTGTGGTCGCCAAATTGGCGACTGTACTGTGGTCGCCAAATTTGGCGACTGATTCACCTTTAGTCGCCAAAGTCTATATTTGGCGACTAATTTCAGTCGCCAAATTTTGGCGACCGAATTTAGTCGCCCGAATTTGTTTTGGCGACTAAGCTGGGCGACTAATTTTTGGCGACTAAGTTCAGTCGCCTTTTGTATTTGGCGACTGAAATTAGTCGCCAATTTTGGTCGCCCGATTACAGATTTCTTGTAGTGCCTTTTGGATAACCAATAAAGTATGTCTTGACCGATCGCGGGCCGAGCTTATCCTTGTGTCAACTACTTGACATAAGCCTCGCACCCCCAAACCCGAATAAAGGACAAGTTAGGGACCGTTCCCTTCCATAACTCGTATGGAGTCTTGTCAACAGCTTTAGTCGGACTTCGGTTTAGTATAAGAGCAGCTGACAAAAGAGCATAGCCCCATAATGAGTTAGGTACAACCGTGTGACTCATCATGGATCGAACCATATCAAGTAATGTTCGATTCCTGCGTTCGGACACACCATACAGTTGTGGTGTTCCGGGTGGAGTTAACTGTAGTACTATCCCGCGGTCTTTCAGGTGTTGATCAAACTCAGTTGAAAGATATTCGCCACCACGATCTGAACGTAGTGCTTTTATCTTTCCATCCAGTTGGTTCTCAACCTTATTCTGGAACTCCTTGAACTTGTCAAAGGACTCACTTTTATGCTTCATTAAGTAGATATAACCATATCTACTCAAATCATCCGTGAAAGTGATAAAATACCTATAGCCATCTCTAGCGTTGATTGACATAGGTCCGCACACATCAGTATGTATGAGTCCTAATAGGTCAGCAGCGCGCATTCCAACACCTTTGAAGGAAATTCGAGACATTTTGCCTATAAGACATGATTCACACGTGCCAAAAGTTTCATAGTCAAATGGGGCTATTGTCCCACTATCAATGAGCTTTTTCATGCGTTTCTCATTTATGTGTCCCATACGGCAATGCCATAGATACGTTTGATCTTTGTCACCAACCTTTGCTTTCTTGTTACTCACATGCATGATTTCTGTGGTTTGATCTAAAACATAAATTCCGTTTATGGAAACAGCTTTACCATAAATCATTTCATTTAAAGAGAAAATACAGCTATTATTCTTTATTGAAAATGAAAATCCTTCTTCATCAAGAACGGATACAGAAATAATGTTTTTCGATAAACTAGGTACATAGTAACAGTTATTCAGTAATAACTCAAATCCGCTCGGGAGTTGGATTACATATGTTCCTACTGAAACGGCAGCAACTCTTGCTCCATTCCCCACTCGCACAGATGAGAACCACAACCAGTATCAAGTGCCCAAGTTCCGAAACTTGCATGGTTAATCTCAATCATATGAATAAAAGAAGACATACCAACAGGAATGACGTGGCCTGCTTTTATGTCCTCAAAGATACACTGGACAGCCCACCTCCAATGCCCAGACTTGTGGCAATGGTGGCACTCCATGCTTTGCTTTGCTTTTGCCTTGCCTTGTGAGCTACCGCTAGACTCACCAGGCCCACTCTTCGCAACCACTGGCTTCTTAAATTTCGGCTTTCCTACAGTTAGGTTAGCCGGAGCCTTACCCTTACCCTTCTTGTTTCCAATCATGAGAACATCTTGTTTCATACTCCCACTCAACTTCAGATCACTCTCCGTCTGTACGAGGAGTGAGTGAAGCTCATGCAGACTTTTCTACATGTCATTCGTGTAATAGTTTGCCCTAAAGAGGGCATACCCATCATGAAGAGAGTGGAGCACTCGATCAATGATGATCTTCTCATCAATCTTGCAACCAAGCTCCTCTAGTTTCTCAACATTCTCGATCATGTCGAGAAGGTGTGGACCAACCGGTTGGCCCTTCTGGAGTCTAGCCTCAAAGAAACGAGTAGTATACTCGTAACTCTTAATTCTCGGTACTTTCGAGAATTCTTTTGTTAGGGTGGTGAAAATCTTGTTTGCACCTTGGGTTATGAACCGTCTTTGCAAATTGGATTCCATTGCATAGATGAGTACGTTCTGTAACGCACCCGCCTCCATCATGAAATCATTGTAAAGATAGAGATCATTTGCTCCTGCATCGGGAGCTGGTATAGTCGGCAGTGGCTCAGTCAAGTACTTGAGCTTACCATCAGCTATGGCTGCATTCCGTAATGCGGCCCCCAATCAGAAAAATTGGACCCATCACTTTTCAGTTGAGTTGACTGATTCATGGTGCCCATAAAGATCCTAAGCCATGATTCGCGAGCGAGTGTGGCACTTGGCATTGGTTCGATGCATGCGTCTGACCATTTGTTATAGTAGTTATATCTGTATATAACGAATTCGATACTGTGAAAAGAGAGAAGAAGCGAGAAGATAAGAAAACATCGTTTTAAAAATTTAAGTCAAAAACAATAACATTTTAATGTAATGACTCGTGCATTCATATAATCGACCTCCCTCGAGAATTATATAAATGATCCCAAGACTCAATTTCTTTAAATTGATAAGCCAACCTCTTGGCTAATTCTACTGTTAGAATTCTTGGTCGATAAATTTCAGTAAATCCTATCTATTAGTCCACCATAACTACGAGATATTACTCGAACTATAGTGTTGAGGTAAAATAGGTCAACGCATACTACTTACCCAACGTAGAAGGGGTCATGTGGAGAGTAAGGTCCTACATGCCTACCGACGAAGAAGGGGCTCATAGTATGCTTTTCCTATAAAGACTAATCTCAATTTTAGTTTTAGAGGAAGGTCCCATCAACTCATTTTAATTCATTTTAAGTGAGCAAATATCTAGCATTTACGTGAATGACTAATTTGAGGTGATAGCCCTAAACGAATGACATCCGTATGTCCATGATAAAAATGCAACTATATGATCCATTTTCATGCATATTAGGTGGTTTGGTTTAGTTTAGGCGGAATATGATGCTACTATCTAACGTGAATGCAATGAAACGGTAAAAAGAAAAAAACGCAAAAACGAAAACACCTAGTGTGGCCTATCCCTATGAAAATAAAGACATATACAAATTGGAATCCATCCATGGACCCTAAAGCTGTCTTCATTCTTCATCTTGGGCTTTAAGTGGGAGTCCATCTTGAATCTTCATCTTGAATCTTCTCAAAATTACATTTTTGAATTACAAAAATAAACCTATTTACATTCTAATTCAAAATATGCCAAAATTAAAAAATATTACAAGATGGGAGATTCGAGATCTCAAAATACAACCAAAATTGTATTTCCTTCATTACGAAAACACAATCTTCTAAGGCCACACTAGTAAATTACAACCGTTTGTACAAAATTAATGTGTAAAATTAAACCATTCATTCAAACATTCATAAAATAAAGTATCAACTAAACATAATTAAAACAATGCATACGAATTGATTTAAATCCAAACCACCTCTTTTAAATGATTATCATTATGCAACAATTCCTTAATTGTTCATAATATCTTATAATCAAATCAATAATCCAAAAGAAATAATTTATATTATCAGTATAACATAAATTAGATCATAAAAAATATTCTAAACTTCTTTAAAATATTAGGTATCACATATATTATGAACTGTTTCATAATAGCATAAAATATATATTATCTTTGTAATATAACAAAATATTAATTTTCCAAAAACGAAAATTTGACCAAAATAAACAAAATATTCGGCCATAACAATACACAACCCGATTTAATTTTTTTTTTTTTTTTTTTTTTTTTTTTTTTTTTTAAAAAAAAAAAAAAAACCTACTTTCGGCCAATTTTAAAAAAAATATTTACCAAAGAAAATTTTAATTCGGCCATGCAAATGAATCAATGAATTAAACCGTTTTAATTCGATTACGTTAATGATTAGATCGATACTTACTCAATTTTAATCCGTATTAAACATTGACTTAAGATAATCAAAATAAATTTTTAGATTAAACATCTTAAAATAGTAGATCTAATGATTAACAACATTATATGTTCATCAACATACACAAATTTGGTCCTTTTAAGTTTTAATTCAATCAGTATTAAATCAAAACCTATACAAAATCATATATTATAGTTTTAACATCTTAAAACATTGATAAATCTGAATCAAATAGACCAAATTAAGCCAAAAATAAGAAAAACATACGGCACATACATGAACAACATACGGCCCTTTTAAAATCAATACGGCCAAACATCAAAATTGATTAAAATTTACACAAAATCGATTTTTATGAAGACCTTATAAAAATTTCATATGCCCTAAGGCTCTGATACTACTTGTAGGTTTATATCGGTATATAGATCTTAAAATTCACAGGATTATAATGAAAACTTTTATAAGATTTTAAAGTCATAAAAGAAATTGCGTAACATGAAATAGAGATTTAGAATTAACCTTTAATCCTAATGAATTTGGCCTAAGATCAATACCAAAAGTATGGTATCTCCTAATAATCTCACCCAAGATGTGTTCTTGATATGCCCTTGAATTGCTAGAAAATTAGAGAGAAAACTGATTTTCTTTCTTAAGGATTTTAGTGTTGTGATTGAATCATGAATTAAGGAGAGAATTAGAGTAGAAATAGGAAAGCAAATCTACTCCTTAATCAACCCTAATGGCCGGCCAAAAGTGTAGTATTTGGGGAGATATTATTCTCCTCAAATACAATAACTTATTGATCAAGAAAACGTATCTAGACTAGAATGTATCTGGACACCTTTCTTATGATCATTTTAGCTTATAATATAATGCAATATATTACTAGTGTCATCTGTATGGACCGACTATAATATAATATAAATATCCTTATATTTATAATTTACTAATTAATTATAACGGTTTATATTCAATTAGCTTGTATTATACACAACAATTAAATATAACATTTTATATTCAATTAACGAATTACATTTAACTCGTCTCAGCTAATATTATTTAATCATTATTAAATAGCCGGTTCACTATTATACTGACTAACATTTTAGTCAGTAACATCATCACATTTGACTAACCTTTTAGTCAACAACACTGACTAACCGTTTAGTCATAAATTAAGGCATCGATATGATCATTTCCTCAAATGATCACATCTCTCAAACACATCCTTTAGGTGTGACTCTTAGGGACCAGTTGATCACCGCCATCTGTATGACAATAACGTCAAACTTATCTAGCAAGCCAACCGTTATCGATAAACGTTAATCAACTGATTAAATACAAAATGTACCCTGTGTACCTTTAGAGATTTATTTATGTTATTGCACTAACTGTGGAGGACACTAACCCCAACAAAATAATAGGCAAAAATAAATTTCGATTTAACTATTATACAAAGAGAAATAAAAACAAATACAAAATTAGTATTATATAATAAGACTCTAATACTCTATTATAACAAAACAAAACAAAAAAACAATAAAAAAAAAAAGGACAAAAGTGGGATTTTAGGCCCACTACACTCCTCATGCAACTCCTCACACAGACGAATTACTCCACAATGCATCAACTCCTCCTCATTGTTAAATGACCCCATGATGAGGTGTGAGGCAAGATGATAAGGGATAATGGGCTCCCTCCTCATTGATAAACATGCTCTAACAGCCCACTCAAAAGAACCTTTCCAAGAGAGAAAGTTAAGGAAGACCAACTCAACTTGCCTACTAAGGAGGAAAAAGGATTAAAAATGCCTAAACCAAGGATGAACATTGTAGCCATTAAGAGCATATATAAGGAGTATTTACCAAGCACACAACATAATTCGCTCTACAAGCACTCACACATTTTTATAAGCAAATACCTTGAATTTTTGTCTTGTGAATAGTGAAATACTCCTCACTGGCTTGGTGCCCGTGGATTTTCTTTAATTCATTATGTTTTTTCCCACGTAAACAGTTATTGTGTTGTTGTTTTCCTTTGCATTTATTTCATTTTATCTATAAATAATTACATTAGTTCTCAAATCAACAAAAAACTCTTATATTAAAAGAATAATACAAGTCAATCCACCTTTTTCAGTTACTAATACTTGAAAGTAATTACAACTTGAGGCTGAATCGTTTTTATGTTAAATTCTGTGGGTCACGGTATGACTTGACTTTCTCTGATCAGCTGACCTACACAAGAGACAAACCTAGCCTCGGGGGCGTCCGAGGATAACCCCTCCGATGCTTATGTAAGCTTATGTATTGAGTTAATATTGTAAAGTAGTGAAAGAAAGTCTAAGTAATACCTTTTTTGTGTGTTGTTGTGAATGAATCCTAGCCATGGTTATCTCTCTTCTTTTATAGAGATTCTTGTTGTCAAGTGGAGACGAACTCTGACACACCTGTCCCCTCAGCTTAGATAGCTGGGCCATCTAAGCGTGGCCGACCGTGGATCCACGGCCGAGGGTGAGATGTACTTCTAGCTGATGATTAGTTATGATGGTGATTAGTTGGCGGGCTAAGCATGCCCCCATCAACTTGCCCCCGGACGGCTTCCACGAACAGTGGGAGCTGTGCGTTGTCTTAATGCATGGTGAGCCGCCGTCTTGGGAGGGTCTTTATGCTGCGTGCTACTTAGCTTCCTTGGTAAGCCTTTCAGAAAACTTCTAATGGATTTTTGAAATATTTTGAATCTTTTAACTTTGGCATCAACCTGCATGGGCCTTGCCCCATGTCCATTGGGTTGGGCTTTTCACTTCCCTCATTTGCATGCTTGACACGTGTGTGGTTGGTATTCAACGTTCACTATTCATCTTACCTCTATAAATACCTCCCTTGGTCTTTCATTTGCTCCCCATCATTTTACCGTTTCTACTCAAAATATCTAAAATCTCTCATCTTCCTTGCTCATTTAAGTCATCCGTTCTCTTCGCTTTGCTCATAGCCGTTGTCCTTGTGTTCTAGGTAACTCGCTCATCCGTACTTTTATTTTTGTCATGCTTATGTTGTTGAGCCGGACTCTCCCCCACTCCCTAGGATAAAGGATTGTCTAGATGTCACAGATTCTGAGGTAGACGACCCTGAATTGGTTGACGTCATCCCTCTCCGTACTGTATACCCTCTGAGTGACATCCCTGAGGCATCGACCTCGCAGGCCGCGCCGCCTAGGGTGAACAAATTAGATAGGGGTTTGTATATAGCCCCTATGCTGCAGAGACCAGAGGGTCCTTATAGGAATTTGATGTTATCAAAAAGTGGTCATGAGTTGGCCGCTGAGCACTATAACTTGGGAGAGGGGAGGAAATTCTTAATTCCTGAAGCCGATGGTACAGTTACCAAGCCTCCAGATGGTTATACCGTCGTTTTCACAAAACATTTAGAGTTTGGGCTACGTTTTCTTCTCCACCACTTCATTGAGCTGCTTCTGAATAGGGCAAACGTGGCCCTGTGTCAGTTTAATCCTTTTGTTATCCGTACGATGGTTGCGTTTATATGGACTTGCCTGTTTTTGGATTTCTCTCTGTCCGTTGATGCGTTCCGTATAATGCATTCTCTTTATATGTCTAAGGGGACCAATTCTGGTTATTGTGGAATTAAGTACGAGCCCAAGTATCAGACCGTTCATAAGAAATTGTCCTCCGTGCACAATTGGAAGGACAGATGGTTTTATGTCTACAGCCCAAAGCCGTGGGACATCCCTCGGAGGTTCAGAAACAAGGTCCATCGTCGTTTCGAAACGAACGAGGAATACAGCCCTGAGAGCGTACTCCCGGCCAGCGAGGTGCCGAGGACGGCTGATGTGGACTTTGTTCTTTATTACTTTAGACTCGATGAAGGAAACCAGCTTCGGTATTGGTTGCCGCCGGCCGATGTCATATTTAACGACGAGTTCTTAGGCAGGGTCGGTCTGTTCCCGGCCCTGGATCCAGGTAATACGGGGCCGACCTTTAAATATTCATTCTTTTTCTTTTACTTTATGCTTTATGGCTTCTAACGGTCGTTACTTGCGCGCATATTCTTTCCAGGATTTGACTGCTGTTGACTACGACCGCATCGGCCTAGACTCGAATAAGGTTCCTTCCATTGCTCGACCAGTCGTTGACCAGAACGATCGCAAGGAAGTTTTAAGGACTTTAATGGAGAACTTTGTCCCCAAGCCGGCCGTTCTGTCTTCGTTGTCTGTGCCCAAGAGAAAGAAATTAATACCAAACTTTCTAAGGAGGCAAAAAGACAGAGGATGCAGCAGTTCGGCCTCACTCCGCCTCACGAGCCTCGGCCTCACCTGTCCCGATCCATCTCCTCGCAACGGTCTCGCACTTCGCCAGCCAGCCGTTGACCTCGGTAGGACCACGAGGAGTCCCCAAGGCCGTCTTCTTCCACGGTACCCTTGCCTCGGTCGACACCGTCTGACAAAGGGAAGGTTAGTTCAGATCCCTTCTCTGACGGGTTTTTGTCCGGTTGTAACGTTCTAGACGTCCCCGCGGACAGCTTGTCATCAATCCCAACTTTCAGTGACATGGATCTAAACTCTTTCTTTTGTCTGCAGACTGTGGCCGGGCGAGATCAGGGGAAGGTGACGATTGCCACGCCGGCGCCTGGGCTTGTGGTGAGTGATAGGCCAAGGCACCCAGGAGTCCAGCTCAAGGAGCAGTTGGCGAAGCTAAACGGCGGCATGAAAGCCGTCATGCGCCAGCTAGAGCTGGTGGAGCTGGGTGCTGATCTTTTGGCGAAGACGGCCGAGCGTGCTGAGGTCAGCCGCGGTGCCGTCTGCCAGAACTGCGAGGAAGGTCGGGTGGTTGTAGCCCGACTCGAGAAGGAACTCGGCCGGATGAAGACCGACTTCATACATCTGCGGTCTTAGAACGAAAAGCTGATAAAGAACGTGGCCGAGTTCGAGGTGAAGGTTATGGCGGCGGAGAAGAAGCTCGCCGTGATCAAAGAGAAGCTGGTCCAGGTTGAGGCCCAGGCCGCTACTGATGCAGCCTTGCTGGGAGACAAGGACGCCCAGATCAAGGCGCTGGCTGTGAAGGTAGCCGCCTTCGAAGTAGAGAGGCAACGACTCTTGCAGGAGGGCTACAACCGAGGCTACGCCGACGGGTTCGGCCAGGGGTACGTGCGGGGAGATGAAGACTCCAAGGCGCTCATTCAGAGGGTCTCTCCCTACTTTGATTTCGCTAAGCATAGCGAACTTGAGGCAGTGAGGAACGAGGAGCGGGAGAACCTCGTCCTTGGTCTCGACGTTCCAGTGCCTGGCTGGGAGCTTAAGACCGGGGACGATAGCAACTCCGAGCCGGAGAAAGACGCTGAGCAGCCCTCAACGGCTGCTCCAGGGTCAAGGCCAGCATAGGAACTCGGGCTATCGTCATCTAGCTCTTCCTGTACAGGATAGGAAGGTTTTCTGCCGCCGCTTTCAATTTTGGGCCTTAGTGGGATGGTCATCCCACTTCTGCTCTCCGGTGAAGAACAACCTTTGTTTAGGTGTCTTCTAGTCTAGGTTTTATTTTCTTTTACGCTAGGCTGTTAACGAGCGGTCACTTCTGTGGGTGACGGCCGCCGACTCCGCGTACTTTACGTTTTTAGTTCATTATTGTGTAGTTTGTACTGCGTCTGGCTGTTGCCAGACTTGTTATTGAAATTGAACACTTTTATGTCTCATCTCATGACTGTACGTTTTTTGCTACTGCGTCTTTACGCTTTATTCTTTTTATGTTCTTTTTATGTTGAGTTTTTATGTCGATGGCCGTCGCTAGCCACGGCTCTTTGGCCGTAGTTAGTCTTACCCTTTTCCATTGTAGCGCGTAGAGACGATATCTCATCCCCTGCGGTCGGCGTTAATCCACGGTTATCTGCTGTAGTTTATCTTGTCCTTTTTCTTCAAAACACACAGGGACGATATCTCATCTCCTGCGGCCGGCGCTAGCCACGGTTCTATTCCGTAGTTTAGTCTTACCCTTTTTCTTTAAAGCACGCAGGGACGATATTACATCTCTTATGGCCGGCGCTGGCCACGGTTCTATGCCGTAGTTTAGACTTAACATTTTTCTTCAAAACTCGCAGGGACGATATTACATCTCCTGCGGCCGACGCTAGCCACGGTTCTATGCCGTAGTTTAGACTTACCCTTTTTTTCAAAGCTCGCAGGGACAATTATTACATCTCCTGCGGCCGACGCTAGCCACGGTCCTACGCCGTAGTTTTGACTTACCCTTTTTCTTCAAAACTTGCAGGAACGATATTACATATCTTGCGGCCGGCGCTAGCCACGGTTCTATGCCGTAGTTTAGACTTACCCTTTTTCTTCAAAGCTCGCAGGGACGATTATTACATCTCTTACGGCCGGCGCTAGCCACGGCTCTATGCCGTAGTTTAGACTTACCCTTTTTCTTCAAAGCTCGCAGGGACGATTATTGCATCTCCTGCGGCACGATTATTACATCTCCTGCGGCCGGCGCTAGCCACGGTTCTACGCCGTAGTTTAGACTTACCCTTTTTCTTCAAAGCTCGCAGGGACGATTATTACATCTCCTGCGGCCGGCTTCAATAGATTGGGCTCCTTGCCCCCAGTCCTGTTTGGGTAAAAAAAAAAACTTAAAAAATTACAAGTTTTTGAATCAAAAATATGTGATTTATCGGGGTAGTCCCCATTCAGTTCAGTTTAGTTCATCTTGATTTAATTGAATTTCATTCATTTCGATTCGATTCGATCCATCCGATTCGATTTAGTTCATTTGATTCGATTCGATTCGATTCATTTCATTCATTTCGATTCGATTCGATTCATTTCACTTCGTTTGATTCGATTCGATTCACTGTTCGATTCATTCCATTCAATTCGATTCGATTCAATTTAAAAAGTTCGAAAGAACAGGTCCTTATTCTTCTCTAAGTGGTTACCATTTTTATGACTAGAGATTTTGATGCTTGGATGATTGATAACTAGTTGGACTTTTTCCGTTTACCTTCAACTCATCTTGTACTCTTCAAATTACTTCAAAATTATTTGTCGGCCATTTTATATGGAGTAACCTTTTTCTAAAAGAAAATATTGTACATGTTGTCCTTCAAAGGAAAGCAACGGATCATCGTCTAAAATTTGTCAAATAGCATAATACGAGTATTAGGATTAGAATGAAAAGTGAGCGTGACATGACAAAATCTAACAAGGGAATACCATTTTGCAAGTTTTATCTATTGTTCATTCGAACTCTATGTAATTACATTTTTTGTTGGCAAAAAATTTTTTTGCACAAATGGGGTCATAAACATTAATAGACGTATTAAAAATTCATTCGATTGAATTTTATTTTGAATTAGAAGTTTGCCATTGTGATAATTTGATAATTCCAATTTATTATAGCTACATCTTATCTCTTAATAATTATAGCTACATCTTATAATAATAATAATAATAATAATAATAATAATAATAATAATAATAATAATAATAATAATAATAATAATAATAATAATAATAATAATAATAATAATAATAATAATAATAATAATAATAATAATAATAATAATAATAATAATAATAATAATAATAATAATAATAATAATAATAATAATAATAATAATAATAATAATAATAATAATAATAATAATAATAATAATAATAATAATAATAATAATAATAATAATAATAATAATAATAATAATAATAATAATAATAATAATAATAATAATAATAATAATAATAATAATAATAATAATAATATATAATAATAATAATATATATATATATATATATATATATATATAATAATAATAATAATAATAATATATAATAATAATAATAATAATAATAATATATAATATATAATATATAATAATAATATATAATAATAATAATAATAATATATATATAATAATAATAATAATATATATATATATAATATATATATATATAATAATAATAATAATAATAATAATAATAATAATAATAATAATAATAATAATAATAATAATAATAATAATAATAATAATAATAATAATAATAATAATAATAATAATAATAATAATAATAATAATAATAATAATAATAATAATAATAATAATAATAATAATAATAATAATAATAATAATAATAATAATAATAATAATAATAATAATAATAATAATAATAATAATAATAATAATAATAATAATAATAATAATAATAATAATAATAATAATAATAATAATAATAATAATACACACATACAAGTATTATCTACAATTTTAAAACTTTAATTTATTTGTACCTTTTTAAGAAACTCAAATTGATTATACATACTTTCTCAAAAATATTAATCAAAATGTAATTTTTTGCAAATTTTTATGATTAATTAATCAAATTTACTTTGTATTCCGTTAAAATTCAAAATGTGAAAAAATAGAGGAGACATTTTGGGTAAAAACAAACCTTTATTTGGTGAATATGAGTATTTGGTGACAATTTTACAAGAATTATTTATTTATAATGTGTAGAATATGTTGAAAAAAATTTGAATTAGGGAGTTTTAAAATTCGTGATTATGATAGACAAGAACTACCAATAGATCGAAAAAGAAAGTAATAAAGTTGAACTACATAAATTTAACCGATACGAAGTACGGAGTATATGTTTAGTTTGAAGTAGGAAGAAATGTTACTAGCTAGGGTGAGGGAAGGGTGCCTCATATCTGCACCCGTGAACTAAAATGCATATCAGTTTCCGCCCACCAACGTGTTGATGCCCATTTGGGTACTCATTTACCCGTCCCTTGTAAACTCGTGTAAACATGTTTACTTACATTTTTCGTACCCGATAGATACGCATTTTATCATCATTTTCATTATTGTATAACTTATAGTAATGAATCGTAAAATGCAATGATTTGAACAAAATTAATGATTGAATTATTGTTTTCTTACTTTCAAACTAAACTACTAAGTCTCTTTACCAAAAATCAAACAAAATCATTAGTTCTCTAAAATAAAAGTATCATCTATAAATTATGAGGTCAAGTAAAACAAGTGCCACACGAGGGACGCGTACCTAAACCCGCCCGACCTCATCACTTGTGGCGGTGGAATATAATTTTTTGACACCCACATCTGCACACCACCCATGTAATTATTCTCCATACCCTTCCTAACTGAGACATATGCGATGCGAAATTCACTTTTATTCGCGCGTCCCGCCAATATTTCTGATTTTATATTGATTATAATATAATTATAATATAACAATTATTAGGCCACCCTGGCTCGAGTATGTTGGTGCATGTTGTGTCACATTATATAATGACAATATCTATATTTCACATTATAATAAATTATGAAAAGATGATATCATTATTATACATTTATACTAATGAAAAAAATAAAATAAAATTTCACATGACCATGTATTTGTTAAATATTTCAAGAAATTTTGAAGATTATATTTAAGTAATGAATAATAACTTTACCGTTTCTATCTCTCATACAAATTGTTTTCCTTGTCTTATTTGTTTCTTACAACGTACGGAGAATCAATCTAAACACTTTAAAACTTGCACTTTTAGAAAATTTTAGAATAATCTAAAAAAGAATTAGATACGAATTAGTTAAAAGAAAAAAAATACTCCCTCCGTTTCACTCATTTAGCCCCATATTTCTTTTTCGACAATTTCACTCATTTAGTCTTATATCGGTAACTTTTATCAATCAAAATAACAATTACAATCCTACTAGGTTACTAATATACCTATTTTATCAAAATATTAAACAATTTATCTTTTAAAATGAATCCTACTTAACCAATACTAGTTTTGTTGGACTGCGCGCTAGCGCGCGCAGTCTCCGAATGAGGGTTTTTCTTTGGTTAAAATCGATATGTTGTTTTTATATTTACGCTAGTGATCTTGGCTTTGTCGTCATAAATGTTTGGTTGATTATTTTAGATCTCTATTTGGTCGTGAAAGTTATATACTTCGTAGATCGCTAATATTACGTTAAATGTTTGGTAAATTTGATGAAGTAGAAGTATTTGTGGGTTCATTATGCCAACACTCAAATCATTGCTACCGTAAGTAAGACCATATTCATAAATCGCAGTTGCTCACTTGCTCTTCATATTAATAATTTTTCTCTCATTTTTGATATTTTCTTTCCTTACTTCTCATAATACTCTTTTTCATTGTTTACTCTTATGTTTCTTTTTTCCTTACCCTCACAATAAATTTATTCCACTTATTCATTCTATTTTTCTTCCTCGATGTATTTATCCTCGCCTCTTCTCTGCTTAATCTTTTCCCCTAATTTCATCTCCCCCTTCCTCTTAATATTCTTTCTTCGAATTTCTCTTACTCATACGCCTCTATTTTCCTTATTCCCAACAATTCTCTAATTCCCTTATTCTTTCGAGTTTCCGTCCTCGACAAATTTCTCATCGCCTTTACTCCTCTTATTCATCCCCCCTCCCCCCTTAATTTCTTGTCTTTCACCTCACCCCCTACCACCCATTTCCGGCTTATTTATCTTCTGAGCTCTTTTTTTATTACCCATCAGGATACTCTTTTTTTCTCAACTTACTCATCCGCCTCTTATTTCCTTACTCCATCATAATACTCGTATTTCTCAGATTTCTTTGAGTTTATCTCCTCGACATATATTTTTTCGTCTCATTTCTTCTTGCTCATTTTCTTTGCTTTCTTTCCTCCTCCCTAATATCTAACTCCCTCTCATTTTTCATCCGCCTCAAAATATTGTGAGAATTAATTGGTAGATGATTAGTGATGAGTCCAAATAATAACAAAATAAAACGTTCTTCCACTAAAGTCAAAAGTTCTTTTTCAGAAATTCCAACTACCATAGTGTCATAATTTAAAAAAACAAAAACAAAATCCAACTAAAAGTTATAGATGAAAAAGGTTGAAATAAAATGGGAAAGTTAGAGAAAGTTGAAAATTAGTTGGTTATAGATGAAAAAAGTTGGACTACAATAAGAAAGATAGGGAAAGTTGAAAATTAGTTAGAGAAACACTATTGCGGAAATAGTGAAACATATTTGCCTTTTAAAGGTTAATTATAGATAGATAGATATAGATATCAATATTACCCTTAATTTTTCCAATTTTTTTAATATTTGTCCAAACTATAATAGAATATCTCATTAAAATGGAGTATTGAATTTCATGAAATTATAACCTTTAAAAAATAGGAAAATTGAAGAGATGACTTTATAAGAGTACTCTGTAGTTGATAAAAAATACACTTTGAAAATGGCATGCAATAGTCAATTTCTGAAAAATCCATATGCACCGCACCACATTCAATTTAAAAAAAAAAAAAAAAAAAAATATACCCTAAATTTGTTGCAACCAAAATAAAGAGCAGTAGTGTTTGCAGGGGTAAAAATGGGCAAAATGGGTACTCAATTACGGAGTATGTATTTTAGTAATTGTATAATTGATCCTTACAATATTTTTAATTGCGTATTTATTACTGTATATGTTTCTCTGTTTGGAACTTTGGTCACTTTATCATTTGACCTCTACTAAAAGTAATCCAACAGTGTTAGCTTTTTGTTGTTATTCTTAGGTGCTTAGAGTTGTAAGACCATCCCCATTCAAGGGTCAAGCTAACTAAGTCATCATCCATTTTTACCATTAATCTTATTATATTTTGTTTGACCCACTTATACTCTCTCATCCAAAAAGTCACCACTTAAGTCACAAACCCAATCATTTTTAGATTCTAATCATTTTCAATCATTTTTTTCCTCATTTTCTACCCCACCACCTTTTATTTTACGTAATTGATCAACTGTACCCGGCTTTTTCTCAGTTGTACCCTTTTTGCTCATTATTTTTCCATCACTTATCCTTGCATATTCTAAATTTTCTCTCTTTTCATTCAACCAAAAAAAGCCCTAAAACAATTAAAATCAACTAATTTCTTCTTCAATTAATTCAATTACTCATACGATTAATTCAATTCTTAAATTATGGATCATTGTGACGATATATTTCAAGTAATTTACTTGTTTTTTCTTTAATTTAACTTTTTTCATTTTTTTCATTAATTATATGGTTTATGTAATTGATTTGATTTGAATTATTTGGGGAGGTTGACGGTGGTAGTGATGGTGGGGAAGGGGGTCGGCGGCTGTGGCGGGGGTAGCCGTAGCGGCGGCGGCGGCGGGTTCAGGCGTGGTGGGTGATGGGTGTGGTTGTTGGTGATGGGTGTGGTTGTTGGTGATGTTTTTTGTATTGTCTTCTTTGTTGTTTGTGGGAGTGGTGGGTGGTGATGACGGTGGCGGCACTGAGCGGTGGTGGGCTGGGCGGCACTGGGTGGTGGCAGCGGTGGCGGCGGTGGGCTGGGGTGGTTTTACGTTGTTTTTTTTTTTTTTTTTTTTATTACTATTTTTATTTTACTTTTAAATTTTTTTATTGTTATTAATTATTATTCTTGTTATTATTATTATTATTCTTATTATTACTACTATTATTAATTTTTATAGTGGTGGCCTAAGTGGTGGTGGTGGTGGTGGTTGTGGTGGTTTAATGAAATGTGTGGATTGAAATAAGATGAAGAGAGGAGAGAGAAGAGAGAATTGTTAGGTTTAGAAATTTGTGGGGTGAAAATGAAAAGGGTAGTGACGTCTTTTTTGGGTACAACTGAGAAAAAGTCGGGTACAGTTGATCAACACCCTTATTTTATTGTTTCCATCCAATCTCAAGTTGCCACCTATGAGTCAAGAGTTGGGTCATCCTTGGATGAGAAAGTCATCACTTGACTCAAGTTGGGGTGAGTCAAGCTAAATGTTGGGGTGAGTCAAGCTAAATGATGTTGTTAATTGTAATTATCATGACCTAAGTAAGTCATGACTTAGGTCAATCCTTTGAATGGGAGTGGTCTAAGAGTAGCTTTTTTTTTGTTAAAAACTTGTACTCCATATGTTATTTCCATTTAGCCCTGTTGATTTTCTCTTTGCATGGAGAAAAGTAAATCTATAAGGCTAAATGGAAAAGATTGAGAGAGTGCGAGTAAATGTGATTTGGGCATCAACCATGTCTTGTTTGATGTTCATTACTCGTATGATTGGTAACTACTGAAGTGTATTGGAATATTGTATTATCTATTCCCTTTTTTTAGTACTCGTATAATTTAAAGATTATTTTAGTTATACAAAGTAACTTTTTTTGTTTTTTTTTTGTTTTTTTTTGTTTATGTTTAGGACCATCCT
The DNA here is from genome assembly GCA_023091065.1 of Dianthus caryophyllus. NCBI lineage: Eukaryota > Viridiplantae > Streptophyta > Magnoliopsida > Caryophyllales > Caryophyllaceae > Dianthus > Dianthus caryophyllus. Next base: position 34,910,615 of record CM041522.1, on the reverse strand, counting down.
TACCACCTTATCAGGAAGATATTATCCGTTTTGGGTCAAGTCTGCACGGATTTGGTTCGGGGACCTTTCAAAAGGCATCTTACTAATAAAGTAGGTAGTATCTTTAAAAGATAGGTGAAACTTCTCCACCTCGCCGATGTGGGACTTGGATTGTAATACCCAACAGCTCTCCCTCAATTCAAGAATCATCGATTCCTAAATCACGTGCAATCCACGGACCACTGGTTTCTCAATCGCATGTCTGTCTTATTGTAACGCCCCCATTTTCCCCTGCTTATTTAAGTGGCAGCGGAAGGTTCTAAAAATAGGAAAATGAAATAAATTAAACTGGTTTACAGAGGCGTTACCGCCGTATTCTCCTTCCAGAGAGTACAAGGCTATACTAATTACAATACTAGTCGTAATGGTCTAACTATTGACCTATAAAATATTATATTCTATATAATAGAAGTCTGTTGGTCAACTCTTACTTTCTCCTTTCTTCAGAAAATAAATCCTGAAAAAGATATAAATATAACGGGATCAGCCAACCACCGGCTGAGTATGACTTCGATCGCTTCCACCGGCCCTAGGTCAATTTTATTCATTCTTTGTCTTCATAATACACATATATATGTCATTATCATTATATTATAAACATGTAACAATTTATCATATCACAATCACATATAATGGTCTTCCATTATACAAGAGAGACACATTACGGAGTTAATACTCCCCCAGGCTACGCGCTGCCCTCATCCATGTACACAGGATACTCAGGTCTATACTAAGACCCACTCGGCTATATATTGCCGGATACCAGAATCGTAATTCACATGGAGCCGCGCCCCCTTCTGTGTACACAGGTTATTATAAATAATGTCGTCTCACTCCCATAATCGTATCCTAAATGCTACAAATGGCCAAATGTACATTATTATAACTATAAAACACTAACATGATAATATACAACATATAAGACAATTTATACAATATGGAGTAATATAACATGAATATATAAGAATCATACTATATACAATATTATACAAAATAACTATAACTATCATTTATAATATCAAAATAAGTTATTTAATTTCTACGATAAAGGGTCTCAAAATCATACCATAATTTGATTAATAGTACTATGTGTACGTCTTTTTGCTCCTCGGCTACTTTACCCAAAGATTCACTAACACTAATTACCTTAATTATAGAATTAATCTTTTAGTTAATGATTATCTTTTACCTAATTATAATTACTCTACTACTACTGTTATTTATAGGGAGGGGGTTTTTGGGTGAGTCAATCACTACCCCAACGTGTAACATCACCTTCGCTCTTATTATTTTTATTATTATTTTGTAATTATCTTATAATATTTGGTAATTATCCATTAATAAGCCAATGATATTATAATTATATCAATTAAATTTTATTATAAGTCCGAACTTATATACTCTTAGTAATTTAGAAAAACAACGACTTATTTCGTTTATTTATAAATATAGGAGTGTAATCGTTATGTTTCTAATGGTCCTACTTTTATGTAATCTTATATCTTTAAACTTACCTATTTTATTTCAGGGTATTACACTCATTGAGGGTGTCCCACGTATCGTGGTGAGTGAGTTGCAGTCCACTTTCTTGGGCCTCCACCATATATGGCCCAGCCGAACCGTCGACTCTGATAACAATTGTTAGGACCACCCTTACCACCTTATCAGTAAGATATTGTTCGTTTTGGGCCAAGTCCGCACGGATTTGGTTTTAAGACCTAACCAAAAGACCTCTTACTAATAAGGTAGGTAGTATCCTTATAAGATAGGTGAAACTTTCCTACCTCGCTGATGTTGAACTTGGATTGTAATACCTAACATTTTAAGCTGTTAAAATATACTCGTATTATTTTAGTACTCCGTAGGTAAATTGGGCGATGCTGATAATTTGCATAGGTCGTTTTAACTTTTAATAATAATATACTCCGAATATTTGTGTAAATCTTTATTTAATACCCCTTTCATTCAATTTCATTTAATTTTGTGCGTTGACGTTTTCACATTTATCGAGATAAATGTCAAAACATTAATATATATAGTTTGACATTATGAAAGTTATAAAAATTACTAGGTAGATGATAATATTTTATTTAAGAAAATGAATTCAACAATATCACAAATGACTATATATTTTTGCTTATGCACTGCACATAATTTCAAAAATTCTTTAACCTCATGATAATAATGTCAAAAAGGGACATGCAGAAAATGAAGTTGAATGGAGAGAGTAGTTTGTACGGAATAAATTATTAAATAATACACGTTAGTTGGTTAACTTTACTAAAAAATTAGTCAACTAGTCCATTTAGATTGAATTTGCTACTGTTTCAAACCTAACTAGTTACACCCCTCAATATTGACATTCGATATCGTGTTAGATTCATGATTCCGTACTGAATATGGTTTGCGCCAAATATAACAAAATCAACCTCATAGTCAATGAAATTTTCATCATACGACAATATGAAAGGAGTACCTTTTTAATTTATCAAATGGAATACTAATTTTAATTTATTTTTATGTTTTCCAAAGTGGGAGACTTTTATAAGACATTTTCGTTTTGGTTGGAGTCACATTCTATATAAGATGTGACCTTGTTGGTTTATTAAGAGTATATACAATGAGTTTTAATTGTTAATATGCGAAATAATGATGAAGCTAAGCCGAGTCTCCAAAATGTTAAGCCAACATTTGTTAGCTAGCTTTTTGGATGTTATACATTGTAATTTGGTTGCAGAAGAATGTTTTGCGAATATACTGATAATTTAATAACAGAGTACTAAAATATATATATCTCATAAATAACGATAATCAATGGAATAATTATGTTCACCTAATAAAAACTTTTTTTTTTCTTTCTTTCTCAAATTGTGAGCCTCACAAAAGGAAATAAAAATTGTAATAGAGTTGTACTCCGTATATGCGAAAATAAATAAATGGAACCATGTTACACATGTCATAGCCTCATAGGTAACGTGCACTTTCTAGTTATGTCAATCGTTTTCATGTATATATTATTCTCATTAAAATTGTCTAGATTCAATTGAAAATAATTCCTTTAAAATAATATTTCACATTAAAACTAGTTTAAGGGTCTACTCTCTTCAGCTTATTTTTTATGAACTAAGTCTGAAATTTTCATAAATTTTTTGAGATTTTGTTATATAATATGAAATTTTATAAAATTTCAATAATTTTAAAATTTGAATAATAATAATAATAGTGGTAGTAATAGTAGTAGAAGTAGTAATTAATAATAATAACAATAATAATAACAGTAATAATAATAATAATAATAATAATAATAATAATAATAATAATAATCGTTATTATTATTATTATTATTATTACTATTACTATTAGTATTATTATAATTTTAAATTTTTTTAAGTTTTTTGATTTTTTTTTATAAATTTGCTAAAAAAATTCTAATGTTTGCATAGTATTTGACTATTTGATAAAGCAAGAAAAATAAAGTGAGTAGAGAATGCCCTAAATTTACGAAGAGTACTCTATACGGAGTATATTGTTACACAAGTACTCCCTTGGTTCTACAATGTTAATCTCATTTACCTTTTTGAAAGTCAAAGTTTCGTAACTTTGACCGTCTATAACATAAAATCTAAACAAAATTGTTATACGATAATAAGATATTTATATTCGTTATTAAATTATCTTTCATAATATTTTATTTTCAATGAAAAGAATTTGCATATAAGCGATGAAAAATATGGTTAAAGAAGTGCGTAGGAAATCGCATAAAGTCAAAGCGGGACTAACATTATAACACAGAAGGAGTACTAAAAAGTTGAGTAAAAAGACAAGTAGGTCTCATCATCACAATATCAAACGTAAAAGAGAATTGAAAAAAAAAAAAAAAAAAAAAAAAAAAAATGGAAAAAGGGGGACAAAAGCTAAATGAGACACCTAAACCATTAAAGGTTGGCTACAAAATTTGTTGCTCACTTTTCATGTGGTTGGCCTAGATAGTGTACTAATTTTAGTGACTGATTGAAATCGAATATTTTATATTTGTGTAAAATAAAATAAAATAAAAATAGCAAAACTGTTTCATGTCATACACTCCTATGCACTTTCTTGTGCGTGCATCTCAAACCCCTTTTTGCTTAGTCGAGTACTCCTCCCATTCAACTCCATTTAAAACATAATACGAAATACTCCGTAATAGATAAAATCGGCACACATTCAAGTGAATTTTTTTGGAATTTCTTGCAATATATAGACGAAAACATATAGTCATGTGAGATCTTGTATGATACTCCGTATGTCTTTACGAGTAAAACAAAAATATCATTTTTTTTTGGGTAAATTACAAAACACCACCTTTTAAAATTGAAAATTTTCAAATTACCACCTTTTAAAACATTCTTTGTAAATTACCACCTTTTATAACGCTTTTCCACTCAAATTGCCACCTTACTCCAATTCCGGTGTAAAAATAATTTACTCTGTCTCAGTCATTTGTTTAAAGTTTGACTTTTTTCCCCTCACAAAAAAGTCAAACTGTAAATAATTCACTGAAAAGTGGGGGCAAAACGGATTATTTTTTCACCGGAATTGGAGGAAGGTGGCAATTTGAGTGGAAAAGCGTTATAAAAGGTGGTAATTTACAAAGAATGTTTTAAAAGGTGGTAATTTGAAAATTTTCAATTTTAAAAGGTGGTATTTTGTAATTTACTCTTTTTTTTTTTTTTTTAAATATTGCGATACTATATATAATTCAGTCCCAAATTTTGTGTTAGCAAACGTGATTAAAGTAAATAATGTGAATGAACTTGAAATGATCGAGTATAATTTTAAAAACAAAAATTCTTTGGTAAGACCGTGTCACAATAATGTTATTGTGAGACATTTCACATAAACGGTTAGTTACTAAGTTATATTAACAATTGAATCCCCTTAGCCTTTCATTTTCATTGTTTCAAATATATATACAGAATAGTTTCTAGGGTTGATTACAATGTGAACTCAATACAAGTGTAATAGCACTTTACATAAATAAAATATTTACAAAATATATCGTTGACTAATATTAAATATTTTATTTATGTAAAGTGCTATTACACTTGCATTGAGTTCACATTGTAATCAACCCTATAAACTATTCTGTATATATATATTTGAAACAATGAGAATGAAAGGCTCAGGGCATTCAATTATTAATATGGTATCAGAGATCTAGGTCTCTGCCTTGCTCTATCCATTAACGCCATCCTCATCTTTGCCCTCACCACGGCCATGGCAAAAGACGACCAATCCCACTCCAAAACGGGTACACAACACGACAAGACCGCGTTGCACCCTGTCTACTCCGTCTCAAACATCCTCCACAAAGTTCGTCTACTCGATGGCGTATAAATCACGTACTATTCCTGGGTCAAACTGTTCCTCGGCCACGTCAAGGCCTACAAAGTGACTTACCACATCGACGGCACGTCTCAACCTACCAAGGACGATCCCACATATGCGGAATGGTGCGAAATCGACGCACACGTCCTGCAATGGATCTACGGATCCATCTCAGACGAACTCCTTGTTCGAATTCTTGAAACGGACTCCACCGCCCATGAGGCATGGATGCGTCTCAAGAATCACTTTCATAACAATAAAGGGGCTCGTGCTGCGGCGTTGGAGCATGAATTAACGAATCTGACACTCACAAAGTGTGCGTCCCTCGATGACTACTGTCAAAAACTCATGGACCTTGCTTCGCAACTCATGGACGTAGGTAGAGGTGGCAAACGGGTCATTTCGATCGGTTTCGGATCAGTTTGTTTCGGATCGATTTCATTTGGTTTATCTGTGTTTTTGATTTCAATTCAGTTCAATTCAGTTTTGTTTCGATTACGAGTCTCAATCGGTTATAGATAATTTTTGATCAATTCGGGTTCAAGTCGGGCTAATATCAGATCAGTTGATGATCGAGTCGAGTTATGTTCAAATCAGATATTATTCGAATCGGGTCATGTTCGGATAAGATATGAAAGAGTTGTATCCTCAATTTTGATTTTCATTTTGAATTCGCTCACGTGCTTCTAAATTTCTCGCATATGAAATTATGGGAAGTAATAAATATATAGCGAAATACAGGATAGAAATTTAAAAGTCTTACATTTTACATTATTTTAAAGATTTCGTTTTTGATGATTTTATTTGTCTCTTATTAAATTATAAGATTGCTCTTAAAATGCGACTTTAACTTGGAATACTCTTGTTTTATTGTTTGTCCCACATCGAAAGATTAATGTAATTGTGGTGAATTTTGTTGATATAAAGAATTCCAATATCCCACATCGATAGAATAGCTAGAGATGAAGAGATATTATAGTTATAAGTAGTAGTTATCTTCATTGAATTCAACTATTAAATCAATTAATACTCTTAAACAATTAGTTAAAGAGTTAACAGGTTGATTTTAAACTGCTCCGTAGTATACTAGTATATATGACTCTTGTTGTCATATAAACTAGTTTAGCCAATAATATATATGTATATATATGTGTGTGTGTGTGGGGGGGGTTAAATATTCTTTTGGTTTGGTCTAATCAATTATTTTTCAGTTCAGTTTTCTTCGGGTTCGGGTGAAATAAATTCGGATTCGAAACAGTTCGAGTTTATTCGACTATGGGTCTTTTCGGACATGTGTTGAATTTCGTTCAGTTTCAGTTCAAGTCATATCAGGTTACGGATTACGTTCAAATTAAATTTTTCAGATGTTCGATTGGATGTCGATTCCAACAATTTCAGTCGGTTTTTCGGGTTCGGTTTTATTTTGCCAGGTCTAGACGTAGGTACCAAGGTCGACGATGAACGCCTTGTTCGCCAACTTGTTCGTGGTCTTCCAAAGGAATACGATACCACTGGTGCGTTCATTAATCAAACTCTACCATCCTTCGAGACGGCCTGGAGCATGCTCCAATTGGAAGACCAACGTCAAAATTCCCGTCCCGATACGATATATTCTGTAAATATTTTATATATGTAAAGTGCTATTACACTTGTATTGAGTTCACATTGTAATCAACTAACCCTAGAAACTATTCTGTATATATATTTGAATCAATGAGAATGAAAGGCTCAGGGGATTCAATTGTTAATAAGTTATTTGAGTGATTTTCTTAACTAATTAAGTAGTAGGTCTTACATAAAAAAACGGTCTCACAGAATACCTAATATTTTAAATATTACTCTGCATCGGCATACATAGCTATATATTTTTTTTTTTATCTCCTTTCATTAAACTTCAAATATAATACGAAGTATTTCTTTTCTAAAACTTTGATAAATGAAGTGAGTCGTTACGATTCATTGCAATCTACTCTATATAAGAACAAGTATGATCATGTGGTATCTTATTTGATTCAAATTTAAGAGTCTAATAAGAACACGATTGTTTTGTATTTTCATAATGTAAAACTAAAGATATTTATGTTATAAATCTTGTACTGACAATGGTGTAAAAGTGAAATGTTGTGTTTGTAGTTGAATAGAGGGATTATATGATTTTATTTGAAATTAGTTTGAATATATTCATCTTTTAGAATATTGTTAAAAAAACGCAAACTATTGATCAAAACAAATTATGAGATTTTTATAGATTCGATACATTTGCCTAAATCGAAATGAACCGTCCAAATAACATGACTCATACTCGACTTGATTGACCCATTTGTCGGTCTAACTAAATTTTTATATTAGAGCACTGGGTCTGGGGTTGCAGCTTTAATTTCCATTAAAGTTTATTTGTTTATGTCATGTATGAGCTACAAAGGTACTCCCTCCGTCTCGATAATTTGTTTACGTTTACTTTATATACATTTATCTATGTGAGGAGAGAGGTAGAGAAAAAACTAATAAAATAATAATATATGTACAAAGGGTCCCGCTTGCTTAAAATTATCAAATGTAATTGGTTAAGGGAGTAGGGGTCCACCTCCTACATGGGTCAACCATGATCATTTATGGAAAATGTAAACAAATGACCCGTATACCCTAAAATGAAAAGTGTAAACAAATGATCGGGACGGAGGGAGTAATTTAATACAAATACCGAAAGAGATTCAAACTTGTAACTTATCGTCACTAGAACCTTAACTTTGACCACTTAATTATATCATTTTCAATAATCTAAATAGCATATAAAATATCAGATTAATTGTTTAGGATCACCTTGATTAAACGATTTTTGTGAAACACCACCATAAAAAAAAAAAAAAAAAAGTTTTTCTGCGTATGTATTATCCATGTTTTTTTTTGTTTTTTTTTTAAAATTTTTAATTTTTTATTATTATTATTATTATTATTATTATTATTATTATTATTATTATTATTATTATTATTTATTTCTACATGGTACCCCTTTGTTTTATAACCTAAGTTTAAATTTTCGCCAAATTTTCCGTTAGTTTTAACTTTCTATCCAATTCATCTTATTCATCCAATTATCTTTATCTTCCTCCTTGTCAATCCCCATCTTTTTCTCTCATATTTAAGCTTGTTTTCATATTCTTTAGCCTTATAATTATTTTTCTAATTTTTTACTTACATACCCATATTATTTTCTCACATTTTTCTTTATTTTATACTTGTATGTTCCAATTAAAAAGCCTCATCAAGAAAAGTAAAATCATAATCTCATCGCATTTCTTATTTGATTTTGTTTTCGAACTTCACAACAGTTTATTTATCAGAGACCAATTTCTATGAAATTTCAATCTATCATAAGTATAAGGTTTTGAATTCAATTTCAAATTTGTGTGTGGAGTGTTAAGAAATTTAAATTGGAGAGAATCACATGTTAATAATTCTATCTACCATTACAGTGAAATGTTATTGAATCGAAATATTATATTTGTGTGTGAAGAGACCGAAAAATTCAATACAAAGAGAAGTTATGGAGGGTCTATGAGTGATTGTGGCATGTGTCATGTGTGTATAATTGTTTTTTTAGGTATTTACATGATAGATTACTTATTGGTAGTTATGATGGTGGTATGGTGTAATTTTGGAGAACACCATTGAAAGTGGATGATAAAATCTGAATTTGTAGATGGAAAAGAAGCAACAAATGTACTTGACGGAACTTATAGTTGAGGGTCGCGAAAAACACTTGGTGAGAAGTTAAGTGGTCTGCGCGGTGGACCACTCGACGTCTCGCTAGGATGAATTTTTGAATTCGAATAATATATTTTTATGTAAATGATAAATTTTAATGTTTGAGTGATGAAATTCTTGGTTTGAGGAATGTACTTTTGTGTTTGAATGATGAATTTTGGGTTTGAGATAGGGAGGTAAGAAGAAGGTGAAGAAGATAGTTCACATGCTCTGGTAAGTTAAATGTCGGAATTTAGTCAACTACAGACAAAAAAGTCATATTTGACAATTCTTTTTAAGGGTGGTAAATTACAATTTTTATTTTTTATTTTTTATTTTTTATTTTTTTTTTCATTATTTTTAGAGATGGTACTAGAAAATTAATTCTAAACTATTATACGTGCGAGTAAAAAATTTATTTTACTACTCTCTCCGTCCCGGTCATTTGTTTACACTTTCCATTTATGGATGTAGAGGTCATTTGTTTATACTTTCTATAAATGTCTTTGTTGACCCATGCGTGGAGTGGGCCCAACTTTCTTAACCAATCATATTGTTTAATTTTACCTACTTTAAAGCAAATGAGATTTCATTTGTACTTTTTCCCATTTATACCCTCGTACTTTTCACTTTTCTCAGTTGTCCCCTGCGTTTGGCGTATTCCCAGTTGTACCCTTAAACTTATAAACGTGGTCCCAACCGTAACCAAATTAGATGTTAAATTCCACGGGTCTGGGCCACACCCGAAAGTATGAGAGAGTCCGCTTATAAGGTCTAGGAGGTTCTATCCTAAAACCAATTGGCAATAGGAGGAGTAACCCCTAGGCCTTATAAACAAGAGCAACTCTCATCTCACAACCGATGTGGAATCGCATGTGGGAATTTATACTAGGCTGGGTTCATCTCCAACACTAGAGTAAACCGTTAAATTTAGCCGTTAGTTTTGTTTTATATGAATTTTCACCATTTTTATTTAGTTTTTTCTTTAATATTTTCATATTAAACACCTTGTTTCATATAATGGAAGGTAGAGTAGGGTATTTAATGCGAAAAGATGGAGGAAAAAACTGAAAAAACAAGGGTGAAAGTTTATATGAAACATAACTAACGGCTAAATTTAACGGTTTATTCTAGTTTGGTTACGATTGGGACTAAGTTTATAAGTTTAAGGGTACAACTGGGAATACGTCAAACGCAGGGGTACAATTGGGAAAAGTGAAACGTATGAGGGTACATATGGGAAAAACCCTATTATTTTTTTTTAGTTTTTTACTTTACCTCTCTCCTCACATCGATAAATGTGTATAAAATAAACGTAAATAAATCACCAAAATGGAGAGAATATAAAGTATTAAAAACTCTCTTTCGAATTTGTATAGCACTTAACTCCTCATCGTATTACCACTTAACCGCTAATCTACTCACCAATCATTAACTTCCATTAACATGCAAAAGATCGACGCTAGCTAATGTTGCAAACACAAAAGACAAATGGGAAAAAAGAGTGCGTACGAGTAGAGCTGGCAATCGGGTCACTCGGGTCGGGTTTGGGTCGGGTCTGGTCGGGTCGGGTCATGTCGGGTTCGGGTCAGAATCGGGTTATGACAACAATCGGGTCAGTCTCGGGTCGGTTTCGGGTTGTATCGGGTCATCTTGTATCGGGTTGTTACTATATCCGGGTCGGGTTCGGGTCGGGTTCGGTTAGAGACCGGGTCGGGTAATTTTGATGGATTTGTCAATTCAATCGGGTTTCGGGTCGGTTTCGGGTCATTAGCGGGTCGAGTCTGGGTCGGGTTGAAGGTTTTATCGGGTCGAGTTCGAATTCGGTCGTTACTCCTTACTCAATTGTGTTGAATTCGGGTTGGTCAGTCGTTACTCCTTACTCAATTGTGTTGATTAGCCGGGTTAGTCGGGTTACGGGCCAATTTGGTACATATATTCATTAGTACTTGATTAATTAATTTCTTTTTATCATACCTTTTTAACAAAATTGCGATGAATTTCGTGTTATCCGCTACAAGTATAAAGTCGATATTATATTATATATTTCGCGATTATTAACAACGACATCTATAATACATTTTTAGATGCACGATTACTTTATATAAAGTACTATTGTACTAATACTAGTACATATAATAAGGATTATTTATCGTAAACATAAAATGTTAAGTAATTCCTAACAACACATATAAACAACAATTTATCACATTATAGTTGAAATTTTATGTCGTGTATACAACTTATCTCCTAATGAATCTATAAACTACGATGATAAAGTTTCATACACTCGGTAAAATAAAACAACTATTAAGTGAGGTAATAATTATATTAGAGTATATGAGGAGGTATTAGAGTATATGAGGAGACATATAATTATGTCTCGATATTAATAGTAGTATTAAGTTTAATAATAAATGTAAACCTTTGACTTTCCATCTAAAGCCTATATAAGGTGGTTAGTTGTAATGTAAATAAACGGAACTCATATAATACAACAATATTATCAATGAAATTATATTCCTCATATTTTAACAAATTATATAAAATCATTCATAAAATCATTAGTATATTACTATTTACTACTTCGTATATAGAGAAATAACTAAAGGGAATCCTCAAATTGATTTTGCTTGGTTTTATTGGAAATCATGTCTATTTTACTCAGACCAATTTTTTCGATTATTAAGCCTATCATTAAGTTCATATGCAATTAATTTCTGTTAACCTCTGACGATGTAAAAAGCGGTAAATTTTTAACTTGTGTTGGATAAAAACTATGTTTCAAGTACATTATATAGTACTCCGTTTAATTTACTCGTATAGCAACTAGTCGTATACTCATATAGTCACGAGGCCATAGATCATACAATTATACTCATACGCTTATACCAAATTAGGATCAAGTGTAATTTAATAATTTTAAATTATTGGGACTTCAATTTAATTTTTAACAGTCATACAAATTATTAAAGATTATATTCATACACAATTACATTATTGTGAGACTGTCTCAAATAAAATATTTGTATAACTGAACTTACTAAAATTTGAAGAAGTGTAAAAAACACAATTTTATGAATATGTCATCGATCGTACTCCGATAGTCCAATTGTACAAATCTCAGGATGGTACGTCACGTAGAATGCTTCGTTGGATCAAAAGCATCCAACGGTCCACAAAACATCTACGCTACTCACACGGATCGACACTCTTGACCGTTAGATGAAACACCATCTAAAGGCCAGAATTAAAGCGCCCATTTCCAAAAATTTCAAAACACTTTTCCCTCCTCGGCTCCTCACAACACACCCTTCTCTATATATAAACAAACCTTCTTCCTCTCACATTTGTCATCAACTATTTCACAAACCAATCTCATCTCACAAAATTAAAAACATCAAAAATGTCAGGAAGAGGGAAGGGAGGAAAGGGGTTAGGAAAAGGAGGAGCAAAGAGGCACAGGAAGGTGTTAAGGGACAACATCCAAGGCATCACTAAACCCGCCATTCGTCGTCTTGCTCGTCGTGGTGGTGTCAAGCGTATCAGCGGTCTCATTTACGAGGAAACCCGTGGTGTCCTCAAGATCTTCTTGGAGAATGTTATTCGTGACGCTGTTACTTACACTGAGCACGCCAGGAGGAAGACTGTTACTGCTATGGATGTTGTTTATGCTCTTAAGAGGCAAGGTCGTACCCTCTACGGTTTCGGTGGTTAATCTTCTTCATTACGGAGTACTTCGTTTCGTTTTGCTGCTGTAATCTAAGTTCAATGCTTTTTAGTTTAGTGGTGCACTCAACTTGTTCGATGAAATGTTTGTAAGAAATGTTGCTATGGAAAACATATTATTTGCTTCAATGGTTTGTAGTTTATAATAGTGCATTGAACTTGTTTGATGAAATGTTTTGAAGAAATGTTATGGAAAATATACTATTTCCTCTATTTATTGATTTCCTTCATTTATTTAGTACACCCATGGAAAGATATCAAAATTATTACGACTTCGGTAAATCAATTAATCTTTGTCAAACTTTGTAATTATTTTTTCGGACATTGTAACTGCCTAAATGATGCCCTTCATATTGATTTTTAGTGATGAATGGACATAAAAATGGAGGATTCGTTTTTAGTTGATGTCTTGAGCTTTTGGGCTAAAAATACCGAGAAATATCCGATCCTTTCCTCTATGGCGAAAGACATATTGGCTATACCCATAACAACTGTTGCTTCAGAATCGACTTTTAGTATGGGCGTTTTATGTGCGTTTGTCGATATGTTTGTTTCATAGAAGAAATTGTCTGATGCTCCATAAATGATTTCAAATACGACTTACTAGGTTTTGTTCGGGTCGGGTTATGGGTCAATTTTTCGGGTCGGGTCAATTTTCGGTCGGGTCAATTTTGGGTCGGGTTAGCCATCGGGTCGAGTCGGGTTGGGTCGGGTTGAATCATTTTTCGGGTCGAATCGGGTTTCGGGTCATCTCGGGTCGAGTCAGGGTCGGTTTCGGGTCTAACATTATCGGGTTGTGTCGGGTCACGGTTCATCATTGGGTCGGGTCGGGTCGGTTTCGGTTTGCAAAATTTTCGGGTTTTATCGGGTCGGGTTTTATCGGGTTTGGGTCGGGTCATTCGGGTCGGGTCAAGCTTGCCAGCTCTACGTACGAGGCGGGTAACAACTAACAAGTGAAGAAGATTGGTGTCCTATAAATAAACAAATAAATAAATAAATAAAAAGCAAGTAAAAGGCAAAGAGTAAAAAAGGGCACATAGCCAACGGACAATGAGTTGTAACCCGTTTTGTCCAGTGTTTTAGGACCCCATTCATTTCTCTCTGTGGACCCCTCCACTATTTTGTAGCCCCACCCCACCCTTCTTTCCTTTAATTTCTTTAGCCTTTTTCTATTTCATTTTTACTTTTTAGCCTTCTCTTCTCCCTTCTTTGGCTCCTTTGTTATTCATGTCTTTTGATTGTGACTTGTCCCTTTTTTCTTCTATCATGGTTTTAATGCCTTATAATGATACTTTTGTCTTTACATCTCTACTTGGTATTCAACTAGCAACTATTCTATTGTGATTTTATGGCCTGTTGGTTAGAACATAGATATTCACTATAACAAATTATACGTTTGAATTCACATTTTTCGTATTAATGACTTTGAGCCTCTTCTCAAACTAAGGAAAAAAAAAAGGTATCCCTTTTATTCCACCATAATGTCTCCTCTTCCTCCTCTTTAAGGGTGTTTGGATTGAGGAAAATGAAGGGGAGGGAAATAGAGGTTAGGGATGTTAGAATATATTTATATATTCGTACGGATATGGGCCATTAATGTAATTAAATATGTGTCGCACTATTATAAAATATAAACCGATAAATAAAGTGATCCATAAGGTAATAATATCGGTATTGGGTAATAAGGAAATTTGGTCATGGACTTAATGTGTAAAACAAGGTAGCGACCTATATCAATGAGGGTAGATATTTGGCAGCTTATGTGAAAACCCTATTAGGGTCTCACACTATAAATATAGGTTTGGTCTCCTTTGAACACATCATCCACACAAATACAAAATACAGTAATTAAGGGTATTCTTTTGGTCTCCCATCAACCTTAAGAAAAGTGAAGGGTGTGTCTCAAAGAAAGATCAGATCTCAAAGGGACACTATGAATCCTTCAGGTACGCTTCCGTATTCAGTCTAATTTACTCTTAACGATTCACACGGTACCGATCTAAGGGGTTTTCTAACAAGGGATTGAGTTTCCATCATTTAGATACAAAAAATGGAGAGAAGAAAATGGAGGGGGAGGGATTCAGAGGGATTCATTTCTCCTCCTCCAAGTGTAATCAAAATCTCTCTATAATTGAAAAGATTTAGAGGGAACATTTATCAAAACACCAACATCTCAATCTTTTTCCCCTTCCTTTCATTTCCTTTCATTCATCTTCCCTCATTTTTTTCCCCTTACTTTCCTTCCTATTTTGTTATCCAAACACCCTAAGGAATCTTCACCATGATGTTTCCATTTAAAAACTTTCCATTTCTAGAAACATTTTAAAAAAAATAAGAGCAAAGATGATCGCATGTAATCTTGTTTTAACGTCATTATGAATACAATTCATATATTAAACTTTTATAAAAATTTTTTATAATCGCAACTAAAGATATTAAGTATACAATATAACTCGATACTTGTACAATAAAAAAATATCCACTTGCTAGATGCATTTTCATTATTTTGTTAATATTTCTTATTCTTTAAACAAAAATGAAAGAAAAATTATATTTTCACGGGTGTTTTGTACTAGGACACAAGATGTTACATAAGAGAAGTAGGACCCAGTTTCACAATTGATACATGGTTGAAGTGGAAGAGTTCAAATCCCCCGTGGAAGCACTGCTACTCAAATGAGTGAGAACATTGTGGTGGAATGGAGGGAGCAACATTGTTCTCGTTGTCGGATGAGCCATAACCAGTCAGTTATAAATTACAATGTCGTGGTACGTGGGGTGAATAAGATTATAAATTAAAAATTGAAGTTTGGATACTGATTTAAATTGTACCAAGTTCTCAAATGATTTGAATAATCTCGATGAATACTGTTCGGGGTGATTTTCTCACACGGTTCGATTTAGTGATTGTGGGTCTACTAGTATTATCCTTTAAGTTTAGCTTTATGTTGTATGTGATTTTGGGACTAGAATGTATAAAAGACAACGAAAATAGAACAAGACACACGATATGGTTACGTGGGAAAAACCCTTAAATGTTAAGGGAAAAACCACGGGCGCCAAGCCAGGAGAGGATCTTCACTAGTTCAAATAGAGTGCAGGACTGCACTGACAAACCGATGCAGGAAATAAAGACGTGAACTAATTATCAAGTGTTTGAATGTTGTTGAATCGCGTTGAATGAAGTGAATTTGAGTAGTGTGACTTGCGTAGAATAATGAATCGCCTTTTCCTTCTGAATTCTCCTTCTTATATATTGTCTCTAGCTTCAATCTGTCTCTTCCCTTGGTTGTAGGTAACCTCTCCAACGATTTCTCGGTCGCTCCTATCTTCAAGGCCGAAGTCAAAGATGCTTGATCGAAGTCTTCCAACGACTTCTCTGAGGGTTGATGCCTAGTCTTTGGGCTTTCTTCTTTGGTGTTTTACTTCCTTTGTTGGGCCTGGCCCATCTTGGCTTTTCCTCTCCTGACCTGCACCTTTGCTTTGTCTATCTTTGTCGCAGTACTCTCTCTGACGCTCTGGTCTGGTGAGAATCCTGTACCCGTCTAGGCCTGGCCCAGGGTTCTGGACCAGCCTGGGTTTTTGGTACCAACAGTTTGTCCCCCATCTCCTTGCCCTACACCCGAACCGGGGGTAAGGAGATGCTTCGCCTTGATCCTGGTCAGGTGACCGCCCAGGCTCCTCCTGTTTTGCTGTGCCTTTGGTCCTGAGACCTGAACTTTGTAATTAATGAGGTAGTTGGTTTTTGTGGGGAAGTGCGCCCTATTTTGGCGCTCAATGTACTGCGCACGTCAGTCGTGGGTCACATCACGTCTCTTCGCGCGTTTATTTTTGTAAAAAACCATCCAATCTCTTTTTCGTGCCACTATATATACCCTAATTTTTGTTTTGTTTCTCTCTCTAACTCATTCCTTCCTTCTGATCTCTTTTGTTTTGTAATCAAGAAACCCTAACAACAAAAAATCCCCAAATCAATTTCGAAAAAGCTCTAGCTTTCTCCTTCCACTTCTCAATCTTCAACTATGGCACGCAATGATGTTGGTCCTTCTACTGCTACTACCTACACCCATGGCGACCCCGTATTTCAGGCGACTGACCTGATCGAAGATAACGACGATGTTGAAATTATTCCTCCCCCCGAGGAGGAAGGAGATGACGGTGACGAAAATGGTGAGAGTGATGGTGGAGGGGGAACCGAGGATGAGGAGGTTGACCAGGAGGCTATGCTTGGAGAAGGCGAGAAATCTGTTTCCAAGGTTCCCGGTGGGAGTGGTATTGGTGCACTCGACCAGGCGTCTATTCATATGACTCCATTCAGTTCCATACTGCCTGGGACTGGCGGCCATTCCACTTTGTCCCCTTCGCAGATCTCCGGCGTAGGGCAGAATTCTGTTCCTAGTGCCGCTACTGGTACCAACGTATTTTCCCTGGTTCATGAATTGATTCACCTCCCGTACCTTCATAAACTGTTCCTGTGGTGTCTCCAACCACGGGTCCAACAAGCAAGCTTTCCTGCCTATGGACGTCATTCTTTGCGACGCTTGCTCAGGCTTGTGAGGTCGCGAAATCCGATGGCGACTCTGCTCCGCTTTGGGAGTGTGGTCGCCCCCTTCTCTGAGTCTTCCAAGATGAAAACGTCAGGAGGGGTTCAGGCTAGGTCTACCAGAGTGGTTTCTGAATCTCCTGTACAAGCCCCTGACCAGAAAAAGAAGAAGAACATGGAGCTACCTCAAATGAGTCCTGTGCTGTCTGTCCCTCTGTATTCTCAGGATCAATCAGAGTGTGAGTCCTTGGGGAGGTCTCTATGCGAGAAGTTTGCTATTCTCCTCTGCGCCACGCTTGCCTTAGGGCTCTGGCGCTGGTGCACAAGGTGGTGGGTTGTTGTGCTCAGGTTTGTATTTTTCCATGGCTTTTGTTTTTGCTCAGGGTCATTTTTGGTGTGGTCTTGATTTTCTGTCTTGTTCTGTACCTGTAGTTGCTACTTCTGTCCGCCAGTCTTGGTTCTACGGCGCCACTCCTGGAAAGTGGTAGAGGTAATGCCGAGAGGCGAGAATGACGTGCCGTTCTTCTCTCAGAAATTTGCGAAGGAGCTTGAGGCTGATAGCGTTATTGTGAGAGGTTGATCATCTTGAACAAGACCAGTCGAGAGGTCCTGGAGCAGACACCCTTATTGCGAAACTATGTCGAGGAGATTGAGAGGTGAGGGTAGAAGGCGAAAGACAATATGGTCTTAGCGGTTCGAGGCGGCTAGTTCTGGCGGCCCATCCCTGGAGCAAGCGAAGTTACTCAGGATCACCTGACATTCTTGTTATTCTTTGTCGGTCTAGGTGTTAAGGCTGTAGGTGGAGATTCTAGTCTTTGATGATGATAAGATCGGTCCTTCCCACGCCGACCTGCAGTAACATCTTTGAAGAGACCGGTGAGTCTCGAGCGAATACATTAGCTTGAACTTTGGCTTTGTTATTGGTTTTTTGTTTTGAACAATCTTTGAATTTGCCAGGGGGGGAATGTCCCCTGTGTTTATTTGGTCTGTAAATATTTAGACTTTGCTTTGGGTTTGAACTTTGTCTCTGAATTCTGTTATCCATGCATAGGCATGGTTTGACTTTTGTCAACTTTTTGCTAGTTATGCTAGGCTATGTTATGCTATGTTTTGTTTATGCTATGTTTTGTTATGCTTTTTGTTATGATGCGCATATAATTTGTTGTGAATCTGTCTAGTAGCATGCATGCGTTTGATAATTTAGGCGACTTACACTTTGGGGCTCCGCCGCGGACATTACTCCCTGTCCGGGTTAGTGCGATCGTTGGGTGGAGCCTTAGGTTTTGTCTTTGTCTTTGGTTACGGGTGGACCAGATTACGATACGCTTTGTGCGCGCAGAAGAGGTCGTGGCTTGGCCGTTGGCGTTAATAGCGGCCTCGACGCCAAGTCGATGCAGTGCATTAGATAATTTGTAAAGGAAAAGTTTTGAGTTTTGTGTATTACCAGATGTCTTGGTCGGGACACTTTACATGTGATAGAGCTTGAGGTGGAGTGTATTCCAAGGTCTTGGGATCATGTCTCCTTCCAGGGTTTGTAGTCTGTAGAGCCTTTCCCGATTCTTTGAATCAATAAGGTATGGGCCTTCCAGTTGGGCTAGCTTGCTGCAGCTTTGTCTTTTGTGTTACGAAATACTTTCCTCGGGACCAGGTCTCTGTCTGAACATTAAATTCTCACATTTTTGTTGTAGCCGGCCACCGATTGTTGGTATCTTTGCCAACCTTACTCTTAAGTCTCTAAACTCCTGGCGTGTCGGTCCATCCTGAAGTAGTTCACTATTCTCGGACGTATTGAGTTCATACCTGGCCGCTGGTACGTGCACTTCTACCGTGAAATGCGACTTCACATCCATAAACCATTGAGTATGGAGTTTGTCCTGTTCTTTCTCTTTGGCGTGGTCTGTCGCCCATAGTACCCGGTGGCGCCTCTTGACCCATCTCCTTGTTTTCTCATCGCCTTCTTCTTGATGCAATTGATCACAATTTTGTTCTTTGGATTCACTTGTCCATTTGCTTGAGGATATCTTGGTGGAGAGGTCACCAAGTTGATGTTCCACCTTGTACGTAAATCTACGGTCTTGTTTCCCACGAATGCAAGTCCATTGTCACATACTATTTACGAGGATTCCATACCTGCGATGATGTTCTTCTTTATGAAAGCAATTACTTCCTTTTCAGAACGTTTTGTAGGCATCCGCCTCTATCCACTTAGAGAAGTAGTGCATCATTGCTAGCATAAACACCTTCTGTCCTGGAGCCATTGGTAGTTTACCAACTAAGTCCATGCCCCATTTCATGAATGGCCATGGTGCAGATATCGAGTGCAGGTTCTGTGCAGGCTGATGTATCTCTGGACCATGCCTTTGACAGGCGTCACATTTTGTGGCATACTGGATGCTATCTGTTTTCATTGTGGGCCAGTAATAGCCCATGCGTAGAATTTTGTTAACCATGCTTCTACCACCTGTGTGATTTCCACAATGTCCATCGTGTATTTACACGATCTTGTCGACCTGGTCAGCTCTAGCGTAGCAGTCTGATCAGATTAAAGGACCTTTTGAATAGTACACCCTGTATGATCGTGTATTTGGATGCCTTGATTCTGAACGCCCTTGCCTCAACCTTGTCTTGTGGTAATTTGCCCTGGACCAGCCATTCGTAATACGGTTTGGTCCAGGTCTGGGTAGCTTGGACTGCGTTCTGTAGGACTGGTTGAACTTTCTGGACTGCTGGTTCCAAGATGTGCACAATAGGTATACTGTCCAGCGTACCAGGTTCAAATGCTGATCCTATGTTAGCCAAAGCATCTGCTTGCACATTCTGATCTCTAGGGACTTGCTCAACCTCAACGTTAGTAAACTTTTGAAAAAGATTTTTGACCAAATCAAGATATGCAATCATCTTAGAATCTTTAGCAGCGTACGTACCATTGATTTGGTTTGCAACCAACAAAGAGTCTATCTTTACCTTTAGATTCTGAACCTTCATGTCCAGACACACATTCAGTCCTGCTATCAGTGCCTCATACTCGGCTTCATTGTTGGTAGTCCTGAACTCACAGGATACAGCCTGTACTATCTTGTCCCCCTGTGGCGACTTCAGGACCACACCTAGTCCAGGACTTCCACGATGTTGGTGAACCATCATCCCGAGTTCCCAGTGCATTGTTTCTGGTCCAGATGGAAGATTTCTTTGGTTACCTGCTCTTCTAGTGTGGGAGTGAAGTCAGCCACAAAGTCTGCTAATGTTTGAGATTTGATTGCTGTTCTGGGCTCATAGGATAGATCATAGGTGCTCAGCTTCACTGACCATTTTGACATACGACCTGAAAGTTCTGGTCTAGACAACACTGATCTTACAGGAACATTAGTACGAATGATAATATGATGCGCCTCAAAATATGGGCGCAACTTGGTACAAGCAACTGTTAAAGCCAAAACAAATTTTTCCAACACAGAATACCTGGTCTCAGCATCCAGAAGACTTTTACTTACATAATACACAGGATGTTCTTTGTCCATCCGTTCTCTTACCAGGATCGCACTTACAGAGGCTTAGATTCTGAGGCATGTACAAGACCGGTGACTCTCTGGTTCAGGCTTGGGCCAGTGGAGCCGATGATAGGTATACTTTCAGGTCCTGGAATGCTTTCTCATGCTCTGTCCCCGGTTAGGCGCTTGTTCTTTCTCGTAAGATCCTAGAATGGCTTGCACCTTTCGGAAGATCCGAGATGAACACGTTCGTATTTTACTCTTCCGATCAATTTACGGGCGTCTTTCGGGTTCTGGGGCTGAGTTGATTATTCTTGAGATCTGTTCTGGACTAGCCTCTATGCCTCTTTTCGTCACCATGTAACTTAGGAATTTTCCTGCGGTGGCCAAAGTGCATTTAGTAGGGTTTAATTTCATATTATAACTTTCCAGAATCTCAAACGCTTTTTCCAGGTCCTGGATGTGATCCTCAGCTTTCTTTGACTTCACCACCATATCATCAATGTAGACCTCCATTGTGTCTCCAATCTGATCCTTGAACATCATGTTTACTAGCCTTTGATATGTTGCGCCTGCATTCTTTAGTCCAAAAGGCATAGCTTTGTAGCAGTAGATTCCTCTGCTGGTCATGAAACAGTATGTTCTCGGTGCAGGGTGCATCCTGATCTGGTTGAACCCACTTGCTGCATCCATAAACGTCAGCACCTCATGTCCTGCAGTAGCATCCACCATGGCATCTATGTGTGGAAGTGGAAATGAATCTTTTGGGCACGCCTTGTTCAGGTCTGTATAGTCCACGCAAACTCTCCACTTGCCATTCTTTTTCTGGACCACAACTACATTGGCCAACCAATCTGGGTACATCACTTCTTTTATCATGTCCATGTCCAGCAATTTCTGCACCTCCTGGTTCACAATCTCATTACGTTCTGGTGCAAACTTCCTGCGCTTCTGTTTCACAGGCTTAAAACTTGGGTCAATATTTAATTTGTGCGTAATAACGTCTGAACTTATACCAGACATATCAAAATGGGACCATGCAAAACAATGCTCTTTCTGCCTCAGAAAGTCAATTAGAGCAGGTCTGATTACCTCTGGGCGTCGAACCAACCGTAACCTTCCGCCAGGTCTCCCTTTGCCAAAGCGATTTCATCTGTCTCCATGCGTGGGACAGATTCTCAACAGAACTGACAGTCGCTTTAATTGCTATCACGAGGGACTTACAGGCGAGAAGGTTTGGTACATCTGTAACATTCCTGTGCGATCTGCCGCTTCTCCTCGATTCTTTGTCCCCCACTTTGTTGGGATCTTGATGCTTGGTGAGTACGTTGAAGGTCTGACCTTGAGGTTGTGGATCCAGGGTCGCCCTAGGATCACGTTGTGCGAGGATAAGCGATCTATTACGCAGAACTTTTCGAAAGAGGTGACTCGCTTCTACATAGGTTGGCGGGTGATCTCTCCCGGTGTGCTTTGTTTCTCCATCAACCCTACCAGGACGCCGACTTCTTCGTTACATCGCATTCTTTCGGCCCATAGCTTCAAAGGCCTCCATCATGATGATGTTGGTGAATCGCCTCCATCTACCAGGACTCTTGACCATGCAGTTCCAATCTGGACCTTGATCACGGACCATCGTGGTGTGGCCGTGCACTCCTTGTAGGTCGACTCATCAAACACAATCTCCTGGCCGACTCGCTTGTCTCTTTGGACTGTTTGTCCGTGGTGGTTGCTGTTCTCCAGAGCCACACGCTGCGTGAGAATACGTTAGTCCACAAATATCTGAACCACCGTAAATAAATTTTACCTCATGTGTTGGCGGTGGTGGTGGAAGATCTCTGGGCTCATCTCTCATCTTTGTTCCTCCTGTTCTGGGCGGGATATCCTTCAGGTGACCATTCTTTAGTAGATGAGCTATCTCCCTCCCGAGAGCTATGCAATCCTCGTGGTATGTCCAATATCATAATGGTACTCACACCACTTGGTCGTGTCGCCTTGGATTAGGCTTTTCACTTGCTTTTGGCCATCATTGCTGAGCCCAACTTGTCCGGTTGTTGATCGGGCTGGCGAGTCTAAAAGCAATACTCAAACCGGAGGTGGAACCACAGGTGCATCGATCTGTTCATCCACGGCGTTGGCCTCACTCTGTTTGGCCTCTGGTATGGACCAGGCTGTTGTTCTTTGTCTTGGATTGGGTGGTGACTTTACGTTCATTACCTTACAGTCCTGATATCGTGCCTGAATCGCTGGTCCTCTTCTACCTCGATCCGGGCGAGCCTTAGCTCGCACATCCTCAAAAGTAGAACAAGGGTAGCGAGTTAGTTCAACATAAAGATCAGAATCTCTAACCAAACCTTGCCTGAAGGCCTCGATGGCCGTGCCGATGTCGCATCTGGGGATGGACACTTTCTCCTTGTTGAAACGGTGCAAGAAGTCCCTCAGAGACTCGTTCTCATTCTGGACCACCCGGTACAGATCACTGGTCTGCTTCTCCAACAATACGCTCTTGTGGCGGGCGGGCGTTGAAAAGGTTGATCGACTCATGCAAGGACTTGATGGTCTTGATTGGCGAGGTTGATGTACCACCGGAGGGTGGACGATCAAGGTTGAACCAAAGCTTTTGCACATGCAAGCCTCTCTTCTCTCTGCTGGGATAGGAACGTTGAACATCCTCTGCCTGTATTGAGCAACGTGTTCCAGAGGATCTGCTGTCCCATCATAGAGTTTTAGGTTGGGCACTGTGTACTTCTTTGGCATCTCGACCATTGCAATGCAATCATCGAAGGGTGAATCAGAGTAGCATCCTGGGGTTGCCTCCTCTATGGGTGGTGGGAGCCACGGAACCTTGCACCAAATCCAGGGAGTTACTGCATCTCCATCATCATGTACTGCATGACCTCGCCTGCACCAACTCCCTCTGGTGTCTTTGGGTCTCCACTTCCTCCTGCAGCATTGTTCTCTGGATTCTCCTCCACATTGAGTGGATCGTCTTTTGATCCTTTTGAACCTACAGAAGAGAAAGTAGAGAAGTCAAGTTGTTTGATCACATCAGAGAATGGTGTACCTGGTGGGATCCTGGATCCTGAGGCTTTTTCCGAGCGCAGGTCTCTAGTTGTTTCTTGAGCGACCTCGGCCTCGCCAGTCTTGCAGCCTCTGCCTTAGCATCCTCTGCTGCTTTCTTGGCTTGCTGCAGTTCCTCCTGTAGTTTGAGTATGGCCTCTGTACTTGGATCTGCCATCTTTCACGTTGGTTGGACTTTGTTGATTTGGAAAACTTTGTAGGATTAATAAACTAGTATCCCCACAGACGGCGCCAAACTGTTCGGGGTGATTTTCTCACACGGTTCGATTTAGTGATTGTGGGTCTACTAGTATTATCCTTTAAGTTTAGCTTTATGTTGTATGTGATTTTGGGACTAGAATGTATAAAAGACAACGAAAATAGAACAAGACACACGATATGGTTACGTGGGAAAAACCCTTAAATGTTAAGGGAAAAACCACGGGCGCCAAGCCAGGAGAGGATCTTCACTAGTTCAGAAATAGGGGGTACAGACTCTGGACAAACTGGTACAGGAAATAAAGACGTGAACTAATTATCAAGTGTTTGAATGTTGTTGAATCGCGTTGAATGAAGTGAATTTGAGTAGTGTGTCTTGCGTAGAATAATGAATCGCCTTTTCCTTCTGAATTCTCCTTCTTATATATTGTCTCTAGCTTCAACGGTCTCTTCCCTTGGTTGTAGGTAACCTCTCCAACGATTTCAAGTCGTCCCTATCTTCAAGGCCGAGTTTCAGCATGCTTGACTGAGTCTTCCAACGACTTCCTCTAGGGTTGATGCCTAGTCTTTGGGCTTTCTTCTTTGGTGTTTTACTTCCTTTGTTGGGCCTGGCCCATCTTGGCTTTTCCTCTCCTGACCTGCACCTTTGCTTTGTCTATCTTTATGCAGTCTTTGTCATGCGTTACGGTCTGGTGAGAATCCTGTACCCGTCTAGGCCTGGCCCAGGGTTCTGGACCAGCCTGGGTTTTTGGTACCAACAAATACATTTTTTTTTCAAAAGGAGAATTCCTTTAGAAAAATCACTTCTAGTAATAAAAATATTTCTTGGGAAAAACCAACATGTAAGTTCCTAAAGCTTAATTTCGATGGCTCCAAATTAGTTGATGGTAAAGCGGCGTTACGGTTTTGTTTAAGGGATCACAATGGTAATGTTCATTTACTAGGCGCCAAAGCATGTGGCTTTATTAATAGCATTCTAATTGGAGTTAATTGCCAAACACGACCTTTAAAAAAAGCATTTTGTCAAACACCACCTTTAAATAAAAAACTTGTCAATTTATCACCTTTAAAAAATAATTTTTGTCAAACACCACCTTTTGGCTTGAGTTTGACTTAAATCAACTAAATTCCGACATTTTTTTGTCACTGGAGTATTTTTTTTTTTAAGTTGAAAAGACAAATTTCTAGGTTTTAGTGGTTAAATTCATGGTTTTAGATGGTGCATTTTGGGTTTTGAATGATGAAAATTTGAATTTGAGGGAAGTAAGAAGATGGAAATGAAGAAAAAACGTTAATTCCGGTAAGTCAACGTCAGAATTTGGTCAACTCAGGCCAAAAGGTGGTAGTCGGCAATTTTTTTTTTAAAGGTGGTAATTGACAATTTTTTTTTAAAGGTGGCGTTTGACAAAAACTTGTTTTTTAAAGGTAGTGTTTGACAATTAATCTTTCTAATTGTCGCAACGTTTGCATAAAAAGAAGGTATTTTAGCCGCAAAATCTTTAGGAGTTTCGAAACTCATTAGTGAAGGCGATAACATGTGTGTTATTAGCGCACTTTGAGATACTTGGCAAGTTACATGGAAAAATTCAAATATTGTCCTACAAGTAAAATTTGAAATACAATATTTTCAGACCATATTTATTAGGAAAAATTCACAAGAATAATCCCAACTATTACCCATCCTCCAAAAATAATCCCAACTCAAAATAATCCCAAAATAATCCCAATTATTGAAAGTTATTCCAATAATATACTTTCGTCAATTTTAACCGACTCAAATAGATACAAAAGAAGGTTAAACCGGTTTACAATTTTCTTCACTTTTATTTTATCTAAAATTAAAATCTGTTTGACTTTCTTTTATATCTATTTGAGCCGGTTAAAATTGACGAAAGTATGTTATTCGAATAACTTTCAATAGTTGAGATTATTTTGAGTTGAGATTATTTTTGGAAGATGGGTAATAGTTGGGATTATTCTTGTGAATTTTTCCTATTTATTAATCATTGTTTTCGGGAGGCAAACAAAGCCACAAATTTTATGGCAAATTTTGGACACTCATGTCCGATTAATTCGCAATGATATGAAAGTAATTGGTTACCATTTACCTTTTCTCATCCGTAAAGATAAAATCATACTCTCGTGAATCAATTTAGTTTCTTTACCTTATAAAACAAAATATTATAAAAATGAAACTCTAGTACACATGTGGCACATTGATTTTCACTTAAGTGCATGTGATCATTAAAATGATTGTTGCGACGAGTATTAAGTAAAATATAATTATTTTTACGCTCAATTTGTAATAACTACCTTTTATATTTTTTAAATTACTACTTGTACCTTTTATGAACCTGTTCTTTACAAATCGATACCTATTTGCATCTCCGACCAAATTAATTAATACTTTATGGCAAAATTTCACATTTTCCTCTAAAATCTATCATTTGATCGCAACATATTCCTAAAATACCCTTCTAAAATTTTTGTAAATCATGTTTTTCGATATTTTCTCTTCCGCTTTCATCTCCATTTTCTCCTTCACCTTCTTATTTTCCATCTACAATTTTCTCTATACTTAATGATTCATGTCTTCACTCTATCTCGACGTCTTAAAACTTATAAAAGAAATGATTTTTTAAAAAATTTTATTCAGTATAAATCAAGTGGTAGCGATTTGTAAAAAAAGTCTGATAAAAGGTAGTAAATGGTGAAAAAGTATTTTTATAAGGTAGTTAGTAACAATTTTCCCTTATTTTTACTCAGCAATGACCCTAATAAACATCATATATGTGATCACTTTATGTGAAAAAGAATAAGATTGATATTGAGTCTTCAACCTTCATCTTAATTAAGCTTGTGGTAGGGTTAATTTTCATGTTTTATTAAAGCCATGTAACTAGAGAGTTCGAATCTCACCATCACTCACTTATATGTAAACTTGGCCATGGGTCGGGCTGGCCCGCCACACACCACGTCTGTTTAGCACGACCCAAAATTGGCACGTGACGGGTCAGGCCGGGCCTCAAACATCGAAGCTCAGGCACAACCTATTAATTGCTTGAGCAGGCCGGGTCGCACAAATGGTCACTACTACTCATATGCTTGGGTCAGGGGATGTTAAAGAGTATAAAATTGTTCTTGATTGTTAAACTATTTGCTAAAACTTTTGATTGGATTAAATTTTGACACTCTATACATACGTATCTTAATTATAAACATCCGGCACAGACACATATATAGGCGTAGTAAGATAATTGCTCCTTAAATTGATGTTAGTTGTGGCTGGTGGACGAGTTGATTGCTGGAAACAGTGGAAATGTAAGTGTGTGATGAACCCAAACCCACACTAGAATAGTGTCATACATTCCAACATGAAAAGATCCTTCATACATTCCAACATGAAAAGATCCTTCATCCAATTCATTGCATATCATATCATATCATATCATGTCTTTCACTTGTCGTTTTGATAGCTACTTACTGTGTGTGTTATACGGAGTACAGACTCTTTTAAATTTTATATGTACAAAGTAGTCCAAGGTATATATCCTACACTAAACATTGTATGTGCAACACTCATGTGATCCTTTTCGTTACGTGATTCCTTTTATTTTACTAGGTGAAAAAGTAGCTAAAAGTTAATTGAAAGCTAAAAAGGTGGCTGAAACTAAAAAGGTAGCTGAAATTAACAGACTGGTAAGCTAGCTGAAACTAATTATATTGTTTGGTAAAACAATCCGAAATAGTAACTGAAATAAATTAAATGACGTAAAGGGACATGATTATTATTTTATGTATAAATTTACAAAGGTATAAATAGTAAATAAACTTGTAATCAACTAACTTATTTTTTTATAAGCTACCTGAAGTAGCTTTTTATTTCAGCTAGCTGAAACTTTATTTGAGCTAGCTGAAATTTTGGTCAAACCAGCTAGCTGCTCAAATAAGCTAGCTGATTTGTTCAACTAAACAGAGCCTTAGACCTGGAAAAAACAACCCGAACTATAAAAAGCTTCTGAAAATCTATGGACCGATAACAAGTCAAACACCTGATATGAATAATCTAAATAGTGCCCGAAACCTACTTAAACACGAATTAAAAAGAAATTGAACTTAGCTGAAGGACACCCGAATATGAATATATCTGAACTAATAAGAAACAATTCGATTAACCTGAATTACAAATATTTATATATCGTAAATACACCCTTTTTTATGTTTTTTTGTGAGCTGTTTTTTGCTTATTAACAATTTTTTAAACTTTTACATTCAAATTGTAAAATAATTTTCATTAAAGATGGTTATTTTACCCTTAGCTCATAAAGTCTAAGACGTAAAACTCAACTGAAATGATGTTGACCCACCTCGAACCGGTAACTGACGCGAAATAGTATAAATCGATTTAAATGGTTAATCAAAATAAACTCGCACAAAATCAAATTGAATCGGAAAGTATAGTATACCGATTTTTAATCGAACCATTTAACCTGATTAGAAACTTGACTGTGAACTCGCCCGAGATGAGAATGCTAAATGCCTTAGCTGTGAACTATAAGAGCTTGAGGTGGACTTAAGGACGGGCAAGAACGACTAAATAATGAAATGGTATAGAGATCGCCACTACTGCCACTTTGCAATATCATTTTCCAAGTCAAAATGTAATACTCGAGGTTGTTCAAACACATAATTCGCGCTGGTACCCCATTGAAGATGCTTATGTAATAAGCTCAAGTGACGTAGTGCTTAAAAGTTTTGAAAGTACTACTCGTACCAATAAGATGCATCTTAATTTCTGGTGGCTCATCCTAAGAACTATTAAGTTAAGTGTGCTTGATGGAGAGCAATTTTAGGATAGGTGACTTCCTGAGAAGTTTTCCGCCTTGATTCACATGAGTAAGAAGAAAGTGCGCTGAAAAATACTTGTGCTAGAAAAGACTTGTGAGTAACATTTTGGTCTTTAGTTGGTGTTCGTGTGTAATTAATGGTATCAGAGCAACCCTACGGCTGTGTGGAGATCATGTGTCTTGTTGGCCAAATACGCACTTTACGGGGGAGGATTCTAGGATATCGAAAACACGAATGATATGGTTAAAAAGCCCAACCCACCACCATCATAACATACTGTAATATAATTAGGATGCCCACATTTGGGCCTGTATTGTCTTTACTTAAACTCAAAATTGAAACCTTGTTACTAAGGTGGTGATGGAATCTTTTAAAAAGAAAACAAATACTCTTAACTCCTTCGATGTGGGAGATCCGAACATGTGGGGTATTACAAACTTCTCACTTAAAGAATACAACGTTCCCATTGTGCCTTAGAGCTGACCGCCTAAGCCAAGCCCATAATCTTTTCCCCACCCTACTAGGTGGTTATCATTGTCCACATAACTACCAAACTCACCTCACGGTCGCATAGGTTCTTCTGATACCATGTATAATGCTCGACTCTTCACCATCGTAACACACCCCAATATAATTCGGATGCCCACTTTTGGGCCCGTTCTGGAATCTCTTATGAACATATAAACTTCTCTTAACTCCCCCTATGTAGGACATCGAAACTTGTGGGGTATTACAATGGTTGTTTTCGACTTAAGTAGAACGAATGTTACGCATATTAAAAGGGGCAAAAACTAAACTTGGGCCATATGCAAAGGGGGAGGATGCACTCGTATCATTGTACCAAGTGTAGGATTATATCGGTATATAGTCCTTTAAAAAACACAGGATTATAATGAAAATTTTATAAAATTTATAGTCATAAAATAAAATTGCATAACATAATATAAAGATTTAAGAATTAACCTTTTAATCCTTTAAATTTGGCCTAAGAACAATACCAAAATTATGGTATCTCCTAATTATCACACCCAAGATGAGATGAGAAATGCCCTTAGATTTGCTAGAAGAATTGGAGAAGAAAACTGTTTCTTTTCTCTCAAGTTTTATGTTGTTAATGTGATGAATCAATTAAGAAGGAATGAATGAGCAATTAGAATTGAAATAAAATCTCTCCTATATATTCCTAATAGCCGGCCACTTTGATGTATTTGGGGAGAATATAATCTCCTCAAAATATATCGTATTGACCAAGAAAAACATAATGTATCTGGACACTTCTGTTTTGGTCATTTTAGCTTTTAATATATAATGCAATATATCACTAGTGTCATCTGTATGGACCGACTATAATATATCATTAAATATAAATATTCTTATATTTATAATTTGCTAATTAATTATAACGGTTTATGTTCAATTAGCTTGCATTATACACAACAATTAAATATAACATTTTATATTCAATTCACGAATTACATTTAATTCGTCTCAGTTAATATTATTTAATCTGTATTAAATAGCCGTATCACCATTATACTGGCTAACATTTTAGTCAGTAGCATCATCACACTGACTAACATTTTAGTCAACAACACTGACTAACATTTTGGTCATTAAGAAAGGCATCGATATGATCATTTTCTCAAATAATCACATCTCTCAAACGCATCCTTTAGGTGTGACTCTTAGGGACCAGTTGATCACCGCCATCTGTATGACAATAACGTCAAACTTATCTAGCAAGCCAACCGTTATTGATAAACGTGAATCAACTGATTAAATACAAAATGTACCCTGTGTACCTTAAGAGATTTATTTATGTTGTTGCACTAACTGTGGAGGACACTAGCTCCAACAATCTCCCATTTGTCCGTACAAGTGTATGTGCGATAACCGATTCTCATATCCAAAATAAATTTCTCCCACTCAATGTAAACCAATTTGCAAAATCTGCATTCTCAAAGGTCGTAGTTTACAAGTGATCAGAATCAAGAGTAGTTTTCCCGACTAGAGAGTAACTTAACTGATAAACGAATCATTATTCGAGCATGGCCATGCATGCATTTTCAGTTACAACTCCTCGAGTGGCCCTGAGAAAAGTATTATAACTCGATAGAAGTTGGATATTTTCCTCAACTCGAATCCTGCAGATTAAGCGCAACATGAAATGACCCAGTGAAAATCTACTTGGCCTCCTGTTACGGTCGACCGTGAGAAAGAAACCAAAGCCACCCAAAATCTGCCTTAATCTCAAGAAACAGTCGATAGTCAAAAGAATCAACTCTAGGAACCCTATGGATGTCCTATCCACGACCCGGCACCTAATGTTCTGAAACATTTAGGACTCCATGTAGTCGTCACAAAAATGTCTGTAGCGATTTGAAACCCGCATCTGTGATCGATTAGTCAACAGTTTGACTTATGGCTCGTTGAACTCACCATCAATCGACGTCACAAAATAATTGCCTGAGTTATCAGCTCGTGTAGGCGATCACGGACCAAAACAAAATATAAAGCAATTCAGTTCACTTTGAGGTGTTCAACGTTGTCTGCACAACCCTCATGAAAAACAATATATAAAACAAAACGATGATTTTATTAGAAGTTTTAGGAAAAATACACGTGTTAATCCATACAAACAACTAATACAACTCAGGAACACGCTTAATTCCCACGGAAATAACGTGCCCTTCATGCTTATCATGTCTCAACGGTTTAGTGAGAGGATCTGCTACGTTATCATCCGTAGCAATCTTGTCAATCACTATCTCCTTCTGCTCCACGTAATCCCGGATCATGTGAGCCCTCCTTTGCACGTGCCGAGACTTGTTGCTGGACTTCGGCTCCTTTGCCTGGAAGATGGCACCACTATTGTCGCAATAGATGGTGATCGGGTCATTCGAACTTGGAACTACAGTTAGTCCTTGTAAGATCTGATGTAACACCCCGGCCCCAACTAAAGGCCGAGACGTCACTCACGGTAGCTCGCCAGGCTGCGTACATCGCCCACAGACCAACACGAGTCCTTTCCAGCGCACTTTGTCCTCACTCGTGCACATCCTGAGAACTTCCCAGGAGGTCACCCATCCTAAGACTACTCTCCAGCAAGCACGCTTAATTGAAGAGTTCTTAAGATAAGCCACCAGAAAAGAAGATGCATCTTGTTGATATGAGTAGTACTTACAATCCTTTTAAGCACTATGTCACTTGAGCCAACACATGAACCTCTTCAACGGGGAACCCGGCCCGAATAACCTCGGACAACACCGGGTGTTACAACTGACGCATCCATATAGCTTCCTTCGCAGCCTCTAAAGCAGCATAGTACTCGGACTCAGTCGTGGAATCTGCTATAACTGTTTGTTTGGAGCTTTTCCAGCTGACCGCAGCGCCATTTAGAGTAAAAACGAATCAAGATTGAGACTTCGAGTCATCTCGATCCATTTGGAAACTAGCATCTGCGTAACCGATTGCGCATAGCTCAGTGTCTCCTCCATAAGTCAATACCCAATCTTTAGTCCTCTGTAGGTACTTAAGAATGTTCTTTACAGCCATCCAGTGTGCTTCACCAGGATTGCCTTGGTATCGGCTCGTCATACTCAATGCATATGCCACGTCTGGACTTGTGCATATCATGGCATACATGATCGATCCTATAGCAGATGCATAAGGAATCCGACTCATGCGCTCGACCTCTTCCGATGTCTTTGGTGCTTGAGCTTTACTCAATTGCACTCCAGAGATCATTGGAAGGTTCCCCTTCTTGGAGTTGGTCATGCTGAACCTCTCAAGAATCTTATCTATATAAGACTCCTGACTGAGGGATAACATCCGTCGTGATCTATCTCTATAGATACGGAGCCCCAAAATTCGTTGTGCCTCACCCAGATCTTTCATCTGGAAATGGTTCTTTAACTAAACTTTTATCGAAGTTAAGAGAGGTATGTCATTCCCAACTAAAAGTATGTCATCGATATACAGTATTAGGAAGACAATCTTGCTCCCACTCGACTTGATATATAGACATGGTTCCTCGACCGATCGAGTGAATTCATTCTCTTTTATCACTTGGTCGAAGCGATGATTCCAACTCCGTGAAGCTTGCTTAAGTCCATAGATGGAACGCTTAATCTTGCAAACCTTTTTAGGATTTTCAGGATCTGTGTAACCTTCGGGTTGTACCATGTACAACTCCTCCTCCAAATAACCGTTTAAGAAGGCGGTTTTCACGTCCATCTACCAAATTTCATAGTAATGAAAGGCGGCAATCGCTAAGACAATCCGAATGGAACGAAGCATGACTACGGGTGCAAAGATCTCATCATAGTGCAACCCTTGCACTTGAGTGAAACCCTTTGCCACTAGTCGTGCCTTGTATATATCTGGTTGTCCTTCTACAGATCGCTTTATCTTGTAAAGCCATTTGCACTGAAGAGGCCGGGCCTATCAGTAAGTCAACCAGATCCCATACATTGTTCTCATACATAGAGTCCATCTCGGATTGCATGGCTTCTTGCCATAGCTTTGAGTCAGAACATGTCATGGCACCTTTATAGGTTACGGGTTCGTTACTCTCAAGGAGTAAAACGTCGTCTCTCCCATTCTCGTCGACCATACCGATGTATCTGTCTGGAGGAATGGAGAGTCTATCCGACCTCCTGGGTTCCAAGGGAATATTAACCACAGCATACGAAGAAGGAACAGTTTCCTCCATTGGTTGCTCGGTTGTTGGTTCAGGAATCTCCGACAGATCGAAGGTTCTATTACTTCTCTTGTCTTCGAGAAACTCTTTCTCTAGGAACTTCGCACTAGCCGCAACAAAAACTCGGTGTTCGGTAGGCGAATAGAAGTAATGACCAAACATTCCTTTTGGATAACCAATAAAGTATGTCTTGACCGATCGCGGGCCAAGCTTATCCTCGTGTCTCCACTTAACATAAGCCTCGCACCCCCAAACCCGAATAAAGGACAAGTTAGGGACTGTTCCCTTCCATAAATCGTATGGAGTCTTGTCAACAGCTTTAGTCGGACTTCGGTTAAGTATAAAGGCAGCTGACAAAAAAAGCATAGCCCCATAATGAGTCAGGTACAACTGTGTGACTCATCATGGATCGAACCATATCAAGTAATGTTCGATTTCTGCGTTCGGACACACCATTCAGTTGTGGTGTTCCGGGTGGAGTTAATTGTAGTACTATCCCGTGGTCTTTCAGGTGTTGATCAAACTCAGTTGAAAGATATTCGCCACCACGATCTGAACGTAGTGCTTTTATCTTTCTATCCAGTTGGTTCTCAACCTTATTCTGGAATTCCTTGAACTTGTCGAAGGACTCACTTTTATGCTTCATTAAGTAGACATATCCATATCTACTCAAATCGTCCGTGAAAGTGATAAAATACCTATAGCCTTCTCTAGCGTTGATTGACATAGGTCCACGCACATCAGTATGTATGAGTCCTAATAGGTCAACAGCGCGCATTCCAACACCTTTGAAGGAAATTCGAGTCATTTTGCCTATGAGACATGATTCACACATGCCAAAAGATTCATAGTCAAATGGAGAGATACTCCCATTATCAATGAGCTTTTGCACGCATTTTTCAATAATGTGTCCCATACGGCAATGCCATAGATAGGTTTGATCTTTGTCTCCAACCTTTGTTTTCTTGTTACTCACATGCATAATTTCTGTGGTTTGATCTAAAACATAAATTCCGTTCATGGACTGCTTTACCATAAATCATTTCATTCAAAGAGAAAATACAGCTATTATTCTTTATTAAAAATGAAAATCCTTCTTTATCAAGAACGGATACAGAAATAATGTTTTTGGATAAACTAGGTACATAGTAACAGTTATTCAGAAATAACTCAAATCCACTCGGGAGTTGGATTACATATGTTCTTACTGAAACGGCAGCAACTCTTGCTCCATTCCTGTAACACCCCGTGTTAATTTAAACTAATTATAATTAGGAAATCAATAATTAATCATCCTCGCTCATTAAATTCCTAATACAATACCCTACAAGTCATTTTCATACCTAAACTAAAACCATTTTGAATTACTTTGATTTTGAACTTTATTCTTTCATATTCAAACTCGATAAATCAAATAGAGACTATACGACAAATTTCCCAACAACAAATTTTGGCACGCAAATCGAGGTAAAATTTAGAAAAGTGGTTTGAGCCACATAGGATGATTTAAATCACCTAATTCTTTTCCTAATCTACTTACTCATAATCCTAATCTCACAAAAATGGTTAAGGCCTAATCAATTTAGATTAGTACTAACAAAACATATTATAATAATATAAGATTACTATTCCTTTTTGATTTAACTAACACTTTCATTAAAACTCGATATAATGAGCTACACTTATTCGAAACTGATAAACTTTTTGACGTTTGAGCATTATGATTTATTTCAATGACATTCAACGAAAAATATATATATTTCGATCGAGTAAGATTTTATTTCAAACTTGCGAGGAATCTAATACCCAATTTTTATTTTGATTTCGTTTTGAAGTTTATTTCCATTTTTTATTTTTGATCCTCCTTCTAAACATTATTATTAGACGATATATTTCATTTCGAGACTTTTCGCGTGCGCGTAAATCGAAAATTTCAAAAACGTAAAATCGGACCAAGTTGGCCAAAGTGGCCGAGATTGTCAAGCATGCATGCATGCTCTTGGCTCACTTTTCTTCCTTCCTCTTACACCACCCTACCTTGCTTTACCTCCATGTCTAATCTATCTTACACCCTACTAATTCATCATCACTTATTAACTAGTTCATTACTTTGCATTCATACCTAAACTTACAACCAAAACAAAACACAAACTACTCCTACAATATATACATACCACACGCACAAACACAAACAAAGACACAAACACAACTCAAAAATTCTCTAAGTCATTTTCTCTCTAATAAACTCAACTTAAGAACAAGTAAGCTTGTTCTTCATGCAAGCTCAAGAACACATCCATATTCATCCTCTTTAATTCTTTTCCTTCTTTAATCTTTCATTTTATTTACTTAAATTAATTAGCACACTTAAATAAGCTCTTCATCATTTATATTTAGTACTCACTTGCTCTATATACATACAATTAAAATATGAACATAAATCGAAATCATTTAAAATGAAAACAACAACTAAACTAAAAACAATACTACACATAAATTTTATTAGTAATGTTTAGCTAGCTTAGTAAAATAAATTACTAACTTTCTTATTTTCATTTTTATGTACTCTCCTAATCAAAGACGAGGAGCAAGGTGGTGAAGTCGACTTAAGCCAGTTTGACCATATTGTCGATCCTGACAACTGCTAATCTTTTCATTCATAACCTAATCTAAGGTGCCCCCGCACACTAGGTTTTAATTTTGTTAATCGCATGAAATAAATGTTTATGTGTTATATTTATTGTGTTTATGAACACCTAGCATCACATGATAAATTAGGAGACAAAAATCGAAAAATAGAATTTGTTACTCATTAACAAAACCCACGGCCACCCTATTATTTTTCACTTAATTTTTCGTTTTAATTTTTGTAAATTACATGCTTAAAATACTAAGGCTAGTAAGTACATGAACATATAATTAGTTTTTTGTTTAGGACTTAAAATGAAATTGTTATGAATTTAAATGTGTTGAAATGTTTTATTGTGTTCTTGAAGTATTATTGTTATTCTTATGTTATAATGATTTTTCTTTTGTGTGTTAATGTTTGTAGTTGTCTTTCACTCATGATTAAATGTATATATGATATAGAATAAATTAGTTGTTGAATTAAAAGTATAAAAATCAAAAATCAAAATTTAGGAACATATATATATATACACGGCCTACATGGATTATTTAGACCAAATTTTAGTTTTAATTTTTCTAAATAACATATTATGATTAGTCTAGTTAAATTAGACTTGTATGAAAAATTTGAGAAAATTATATAAACATATAAAAATTTGACTAAATAATGTTCATATTAAAAACATTAGTGTTCTTTACATCTTCAATGTGTTCTTCATAATATGACTAAGTTTTGATTTATAAATTTTATAAGTTTTAGTATTTATCGTTTTTGTTTACTAGTTTAAGTCACCTTAGTATAAATTAAATAATTAGTATATAAAAACTTTAAGTCAAAAAGCAGATAAAATTAGAAAAGCGAAAATAAATCGCTAAGTAGTTAAGTGCCACGGCATTTAGGTCCATTTTTGACTAAAAATGAATTTGTCACTTTTATTTTTATCACTTAGGTAATTTAAATTAGTTAAAGTATTGATTTATTAATGAAAAACAAAAAAAGAAATCAATTGCTATGTATAAATAGCTCACGGCATTTTCACTTTATTTTGGTCAATTTTGGTCAAAATGAATTTATCACTTAGTCCATTAAATTTGAATAGTAATTAGACTTATATTTTATTGTGTATTAAATCGTTAATAAAAAGAATCAACCAAACCGCTCAGAATAAACGTTACATATATTAAAATGAATCACATCGTGTGTTACTACCTATGCTTAATTGTGGATGTGGAGATACGGACTATTTAAAATGAATTACGACAACCTCGCTAAAATTTGAAACCGCTAAAATTTTAGCTAAGTATACGACTAAATCTAAACCGAGTTTTACTTTTGAAAAATCATTTAAATCACCAAGTATGAAAATGAACTTAACCACTTTGATTTAAATATGTTTCAAAATCACTAAATACAAAATGAACTTAACGAGTTCAATTAAAATATATTTCAAAACCGCTAAATGCAAAATGAACTTAACAACTTTAAAACTAGACTCCTAAAATATTTCCAAAAATCACTAAGTACAAAACGAACTTAACGACTTTAAAACTAGAATTCTACACTTAGAAAATAATAAGCTTAGTTTAAAGTCTAAATAAAATACTAAGTATAAATAAACGAATAAAATACTAAGTATAAATATACGAATAAAATACTAAGTATAAATAAACGAATAAAATACTAAGTATAAATATACGAATAAAATACTAAGTATAAAATACGATGAATAGTAAAATACGATGAATAGTGGAATACGATGAATAGTAAATACGATGAATAGTAAATACGATGAATAGTAAATACGTGAATAGTAAAAATATTTAAAATTTACGATTGAACTCCAAATAAATTATTTAAGTTTCTATGTGCTTCCGTTTACCTGAAGAGCTGCTAGAACTAAAATTTTCATTATACAAGTTCGACGTTATTAATTATTATGAACTGTCACTGGAGAAATAAAGGAACGAGAAAATGATAAAGAATGTACTTGTTAAATACTCGGGTGTCTGTCATGTTGCGAATCTATTGTGCCATCGTTAGAAAGGTAGCCGCGTATGGGGACTCTTTCACTCTCAGTGCTGACTGAGGCGTTCTAATGACTCTCATAGTCTTTAGGCAAGCAGGCGTATACAACCCTTGAATGGGCATAATTGTTGCGTTTTGCGGTCCATACGAGGTAACGGAAAATGACCATCCCTTTGGGGACCTTGTCGTTAGGTATTAATCGTTTTGGTTAGGAAAAGCATACTCTCTCGAGTAGCGAGGGATCGTGTCGTTTCTAAGTGAAAGTGTGTGCACACATAAGATAAGGGATTGAATCGTCCTTCTTACCTAGTGGTATACTAGCATTAAAGTCCGTTGATGTACCCGGCAGCTTATGAGCAGGCCTTGCTTTTGTAGGGTTTTGCATGCTTCCATCCTGACTTGTTCTGGCTCATGGGACAACATATGATAGATTATCCATGTTGTATTGGATATTAGGTAGTTATCACGTACGCTACTTAGTGTTTGATCTGATGTACGAGTCTGAGCAGCATGTGCACTTTGATAATTACCTATGAGAGTACACAAGCCGCTCTGTAGTCAAGACTCGCGAGTTATGTTACTATTTGAATAATTGAAAAGGGTCGACTACCCCGAATATGATTGAGATGTAATGAATTGTTGGGTATGATTGGTTATGAGTGTGGTGTGTTATATGACTTGATCTATTCTCATGTTTGAATCATCCTGATATCCTTATGTGATTTTGCCTGCCTGTTTGTCATTTATTTTAATTG
The DNA here is from genome assembly GCA_023091065.1 of Dianthus caryophyllus. Lineage (NCBI taxonomy): Eukaryota > Viridiplantae > Streptophyta > Magnoliopsida > Caryophyllales > Caryophyllaceae > Dianthus > Dianthus caryophyllus. The sequence goes on along the minus strand of CM041522.1, from coordinate 34,871,467 downwards.
TCATGTATATCGTACATGTCTATAATTGCTATACTACATGATTTATTTGATGTGTTTAGATTGTGTTGGGGGAGAAAACACTAATACGAGATGAACTGCAGGTACCCCGAGGACTTATATTTATCAAATGCTGGGGATGGTTTACCTTATTTTGTACTTCGTCGTTTTGGAGAGATTTGTAATAAAACATATACTCTGTTTCATCCTAAGACTCGTACTATGTATATAGAGTTTTAATACGATAACAGCTGGTTTGTAATAAATAGACTTAATTAATTTTCCGCCTTAGTTTAATTAAAGTCACGAAAAACCAGGTTATTCTGATTGGTATCAAAGTCAGCTCTTGCGACCGTGAATGACTTAAAGTTATCTCACATAGCGAGGCGACACCTGGGCCAGACATTCATATCGTATGTCAGGCATAGACTTATAGGACCAAATAATAAATTAGGAATCTCTAGATCGCTAAAATAACAAATTAGATCATTTTAAATTGTGAGAAAGGGTAGAATCTTGGGACCAGGCCTAATAATAATAAACTAGTTAGACGAGCGATAGAATCTGAACTTTATGAATCTTTACTTGCTATTTGCTCTGTGGCTAACTCTAGTTTGACAAAGGCCCTTAGGATGACGTCCTTCAGTTACACCCGTAACAATTTACCACAACGTCCACCGATGATGCTACTAGGAGAGTATATACGTAGCCATTCCATCCACATAGAGCGATATGTGGAAGCCCATGGAATCATGACGGGCAGGATCTACCACACGAGGGGCATTGGCATCAGTTTGACCATGATTGAGAGCTTTCATCCGTACGATGAGTTTTGGGCACCTCTAGGTTTGCGACTTCTCTCCGATTACGAGCTGTACATGGATCGCATGTACCATCCAGATCCACTTCAGAGGGTGGAGGGACCACCTGCGTGGATGGAGTATGAGGAACTACTCGACAGTTTGATGATTCAAGAATATGAGCGCGACTACCCTCCATTTTCACCCAACGCCATCATACCCCCAATCATATGGGAGAGGGATCTCACCTCTGGGAGGCTCTTGAGGGTTGCAAATCATATTTAGGGTCATTCGACTCCAGTTTGTAAAATATTTGTAACCGTATTTTAACCATCCTAAGAACGATCTTAATATCGTCTTCTTTTCCTACGGCTATGGATGTTATATTCGGATGTGACGTTTGGTGAACTTATGTATTATATTCCATTGAAATGTAATATTTTACCCGTGTATATGTTTATATACATGGAGACGTTATGTTACTACCTAGCCATGTGCTTTTCTTAATTCATTATTTTAAAATTTTACATACATGTTGTACTTCCAAATCTCATTTAAATTACCTTATCTAAATTGATTTCAGATGAGACTACCGTGTGGTAAGAAGTACTCTGAGTGGACACCAAAAGAGAAAGCTCGCAAGAAAGCCATCGAGGCCTACGCGCGACGTCAACAATTGAAGTCCTGGAAGAGATCACAGGACCGGAGCAATTCGGAAGTCGACTGGAAGACAAGGGCACTTAAAACTCCGTATATGGAACATCGAATTCCTGATCATCTTCGCCGATCCTCAGAATATACAGATGTTATCGAAGCATTCATGCAGGGAAAACCTGAGACATTTGAGGGAGTCAGTGGGACACTATACCCATGGATCAGGAGTATGAACGCGAGGTTCCTAGAACACTCCGTTAGAGAGGAATGGAAAACCTCCCTAGCAGCTGCGTGCCTTGACGAGGAGGCCAAAGCATGGTGGAGGCGACTACGCTCCCCAGCTATACTTGAGGGTGAGTACTACCTAAGCTGGGAGGATTTCAAACTTGGTTTGAGCGACGTGACTTATGCTGTTAAGTATAAGCATAGCTTCGCGGAGGAGGAGCATCGCTACTCAAAATTTGCCTAGGATCTAGGGCTAATCTTTTGTCATTCTCGATCCAATTTCATAACTCTTGAGAATGTATTTAAACTTTTATGTTATTTTGCTGAACTTATATCTAAGTTTTCACCTTAGTTCATTTCATAGAGAATGTATTAGGAGGCTTGTAACTTTTTGATGTAACCCTTTTACATTATCAATGAAATGTCTTTTACCTTGCATTTTATACTATGTCTATCTTTGATCTACTCAAAATTTATACAGCCTTGTCCTTATGTTATTTTATTTCAGAATGGCTGCAAATGATATTCAAGATGATGACCTTAACCATGCGTTCTTAGAAGAAGAGGCGAGAAGAAGAGGCTTTGAGGATGCAATAATGAAAATCGCTCAGGGTACACAACAAAACCGTGGGGGCGGTAACAATCAGTCAGCGTTTGAAAGATTCTCCAAACACCGTCCTTTAACATACTCTGGCTCCGTCGATCCTGTGGTCCTAACTGAATGGATCGAGGAAATGGAGAAACTGCTGGAGCTCAGCAAGATACCCCCCACAGAAATGGTGAATGTGGTGGCTTATTACTTGAAGGGAGAGGCGAACAGTTGGTGGCGCCTAATCAGATCTAATTTCCCACTCAGAATCTACAACTGGAGCGAGTTCAAAACGCTTTTAGAGAGCAAGTATTTCGGACAGGAGCTCAGGTGGAACAAAGAAGAAGAATTCAGGAATCTGAAACAGGGTAATATGCAACTGCAGGCATATACCGAAAAGTTCCAGGAGTCGCCAAAATTTGCTCCCAAGATAACGATCGATGAGGAAGAACTCGCCACCCGATATGTTCTGGGAATGACCTCTGATTTACAATTGATCATGAGCGGGTTCAATTGCGAAACTTTCTTTGAAGCCTATGAGAAGGCAACAGTATCCGGGCGTCAATCCGTAAGAACGGCGGAGGAGAAAGGGAAAAAGAGAGTTTTTACGCCTTCTCGTGGCGGCCACTTCATTCGTGGTTTAACTACCAACGACCTTTTCTACCAAGGCCTAACCCAAAGAATCGGTTACCAAAACCTACAAACTTCGCTCGTAACACCACCCGTAACAAGCCAAGGTTTACCCCCAACCCACCAGGGCCTCCACCAAGATATCGAGGCCGATAAGTGTCGGTCCTGCCTACAACGACAACACCCGGGAAAACAATGCAATGGCGCACCAATCACGTGCTTCATATGCAGGGAAGTAGGCCATAAGGCCAACGTCTGCCCTAAAAAAGGAACACTGGGTAGAGGAAACACGGGACCACCGCCGTAGTAAGAGTTCAGGAGGGTATATGTCTTTGTCGAGAGAATGATGGTGATGCCGAGGGTGTCAGGATGTAGACGTCGTCACTGGTAAATTTTTGGTTAACTCCGTACCTGCCTTTATTTTGTTCGATACGGGAGCATCCTTATCTTTTATCTCAACAAAATTTCTAGCAAAATCCAAACTTACAAAACCTGAACAAATACGCACTAACATATCGCTACCAAATGGCAAAAATATATCTTGTTCTGCAAAGTATAATAACGTACAAATTATGATTCACCACACGAACTTTCTTTCCGACCTGATTCTATTCGACCTTCCTGAATTCGATATAATTTTGGGAATGGATTGGTTAACTCGTCATCATGCTACGTTCAAGTGCCGAGACCGGAGAATTACATTGAAGGGTCCTAATGGAACGGTGGTGACTTACCAAAATCCGCTTTCAAAGGAAAAAGTGCGATTCGTGTCTGCCATGAAAATTCAGAGCATGGGGAGAAAGGGACATCAAGTATTTCTGTGCAGCATCAACAAAATAGAGGACGAGAAAAAGATTGAGAACATTCACATTGTAAATGAATACCCGGATGTGTTTCCTGATGAACTGCCAGGCCTGCCGCCTGCACGAGACGTAGAGTTCTCAATCGACTTACTGCCAGGCACCGCACCAATCTCAAAGGCACCCTACCGAATGGCACCAGTTGAACTCCAGGAACTTAAGAAACAATTGGAGGAGTTAATAGATCGAGGCTTCATCGCACCAAGTGTCTCGCCAGAGCGCTCTATACTTTGTGAAGAAAAAGGACGGGAGTATGCGCCTATGCATCGACTACCGTGAACTCAACAAGGTTACAATCAAAAATCGTTACCCTTTGCCAAGGATAGACGACCTATTCGATCAACTCAAGGGAGCAGGTGTTTTCTCCAAAATTGATTTAAGATCGGGTTATCATCAGATAGGTGTACGAAAGGAGGACATACAGAAGACTGCGTTCCGATCCAGATACGGCCACTATGAGTTCAAAGTGATGCCTTTTGGCCTCACCAACGCACCTGCAGTGTTCATGGATCAGATGAACAGAACCTTCCACGAATATCTGGACGTTTGCGTGGTCGTATTCATAGATGACATCCTAATCTACTCAAAGACTGAGAAGGAACACGAAGAACATCTACGCACTGTGTTGGAGATTTTAAGGAAAGATAAATGGTATGCAAAATTCTCTAAGTGCGAATTCTGGTTGAGTGAAGTGGCATTCCTGGGCCACGTGATTTCGAAAGAAGGAGTAATGGTAGACCCAGCAAAGATAGAAGCCGTAAAGGAATGGGTCGCACCAAAGACCGTCACAGAGGTTCGAAGCTTTCTAGGTTTGGCTGGTTACTACAGACGATTCGTACCCGACTTTTCAAAGGTAGCACGCCCAATGACTAAACTCCTACAGAAGGACTCCAAATTTGTGTGGAACGAAGACTGTGAAAAGGCGTTCCTAGAACTCAAAACAAGACTGACTACCGCACCTGTTCTAGCCCTACCAACTGACGGGGATGAATACGAGGTGTATAGCGATGCGTCCTTAAATGGACTAGGATGTGTCCTAATGCAGCAGGGCAAGGTGATCGCTTATGCATCTAGACAACTCAAGGTGCATGAAAAGAACTATCCAACCCATGACCTTGAACTCGCAGCAGTTGTGTTCGCTTTGAAGATTTGGCGACATTATCTTTATGGAGTCAGCATAAAGTTCTACACTGACCACAAGAGTTTGAAGTACATATTCACGCAGAAAGAGCTGAATATGAGGCAAAGGAGGTGGCTAGAACTAATCAAAGACTACAAGATCGAGCTGCTCTATCACGAGGGAAAAGCAAACGTCGTAGCAGACGCTTTAAGTCGTAAGACTCCACGCTCACTGAATAATATCTGGGAGATTCCATCCGACCTCGTTCAAGATTTGAGAAGATTGGATTTGGACTTAGTACAGTCCGATGATACTGATTTAAATGCAATGGTAGTGGAACCCGAGATACTCCACGACATCCGAGCACTACAATGGGAAGACCCTGAACTAGTAACGATTCGAGGAAGGATTCCGTCAGAAGGGACTGAAGGATTTAAAATTCACCCTGACGGGAGTCTTCGATTCAAAGAGAGATGGTGTATACCAAACAATGAGGCGCTCAAACGCAGAATTTTAGACGAAGCACACAGTACCCGATATTCCGTACATCCTGGGTCAGACAAGATGTACCAAGATTTGAAATTACGATTCTGGTGGATCGGGATGAAAAAGGAGATAGCCGAACACGTGGCTAGATGCTTGATTTGTCAGAAGGTGAAATTCGAGCATCAAAGACCGGGAGGACTCCTACAACCGTTAGAAATCCCACGAGGGAAATGGGACTCAATCTCAATGGACTTCATTATGGGACTACCGAGGACCTCGAGTGGTAAAGATGCAATCTGGGTCATCGTGGATCGATTAACAAAGTCTGCCCACTTTATCCCGATAAAAGAGACGTGGGGATTGGATGATTTAGCAAAGGCCTATGAGAAAGAAGTAATCCGATTGCATGGTGTGCCCCTTGATATTATTTCTGATAGGACGCAAGGTTTACTTCCCATTTCTGGAAGAAGTTGCAAGAAGCCTTAGGTAGCCAGTTGAAGATGAGCACCGCATTTCACCCGGCTACAGATGGCCAAACTGAACGAACCATTCAAACCTTAGAGGACATGTTGAGGGCTTGCACGATGGAGTTTAACGCTAACTGGGAAAAGAGTTTGCCATTAATCGAGTTCTCCTACAACAACAGTTACCATGCTAGCCTCAAATGTGCCCCTTTTGAAGCTCTTTATGGAAGGAAGTGTCGAAGCCCAGTGTGTTGGGACGACGCTAGTGACAATGTGGGCACCGGACCTCAGACTATCCAGGACCAGATCGAACACATTAAAATCATCCGAGAGAGATTACAGGCAGCCCAAGATCGTCAGAAAAAGTACGCCGACGAGCATCGTAAACCTATTGAATTCCAAAAGGGCGACAAGGTATTCCTGAAAGTGTCGCCCATGAAAGGGGTAAAACGATTCGGCTTAAAAGGGAAACTGAGCCCGAAGTATATAGGACCCTACGAGATACTTGAGCGAATCGGAGAAGTGGCGTATCGACTTGCCTTACCGCCTAATTTATCAAGAGTACACAATGTTTTCCACGTATCTCAACTACGGAGGTATCGATCTGACCCAAGCCACATCGTTTCGCCCGATGTCATCGAGATCGAGCCTAATATGTTGTACTCTGAGAAACCGGTAGAAATCTTGGCACGGGAAACCAAGACCCTGAGACGAAAGGCAATACCCTTAATTAAAGTCCTTTGGAGGGGTCATAACACCGAACAAGCTACTTGGGAAACCGAGGCGTCACTGAAGGAGAAGTACCCAGAGTCGCTCAAATGCAGTAACCTTAATCACCTAGTTAACTTTAAGTTTCGGGGACGAAACTTCTTTGAGGGGGGAGGATTGTAACACCCCGTGTTAATTTAAACTAATTATAATTAGGAAATCAATAATTAATCATCCTCGCTCATTAAATTCCTAATACAATACCCTACAAGTCATTTTCATACCTAAACTAAAACCATTTTGAATTACTTTGATTTTGAACTTTATTCTTTCATATTCAAACTCGATAAATCAAATAGAGACTATACGACAAATTTCCCAACAACAAATTTTGGCACGCAAATCGAGGTAAAATTTAGAAAAGTGGCCGAGCCACATAGGATGATTTAAATCACCTAATTCTTTTCCTAATCTACTTACTCATAATCCTAATCTCACAAAAATGGTTAAGGCCTAATCAATTTAGATTAGTACTAACAAAACATATTATAATAATATAAGATTACTATTCCTTTTTGATTTAACTAACACTTTCATTAAAACTCGATATAATGAGCTACACTTATTCGAAACTGATAAACTTTTTGACGTTTGAGCATTATGATTTATTTCAATGACATTCAACGAAAAATATATATATTTCGATCGAGTAAGATTTTATTTCAAACTTGCGAGGAATCTAATACCCAATTTTTATTTTGATTTCGTTTTGAAGTTTATTTCCATTTTTATTTTTGATCCTCCTTCTAAACATTATTATTAGACGATATATTTCATTTCGAGACTTTTCGCGTGCGCGTAAATCGAAAATTTCAAAAACGTAAAATCGGACCAAGTTGGCCAAAGTGGCCGAGATTGTCAAGCATGCATGCATGCTCTTGGCTCACTTTTCTTCCTTCCTCTTACACCACCCTACCTTGCTTTACCTCCATGTCTAATCTATCTTACACCCTACTAATTCATCATCACTTATTAACTAGTTCATTACTTTGCATTCATACCTAAACTTACAACCAAAACAAAACACAAACTACTCCTACAATATATACATACCACACGCACAAACACAAACAAAGACACAAACACAACTCAAAAATTCTCTAAGTCATTTTCTCTCTAATAAACTCAACTTAAGAACAAGTAAGCTTGTTCTTCATGCAAGCTCAAGAACACATCCATATTCATCCTCTTTAATTCTTTTCCTTCTTTAATCTTTCATTTTATTTACTTAAATTAATTAGCACACTTAAATAAGCTCTTCATCATTTATATTTAGTACTCACTTGCTCTATATACATACAATTAAAATATGAACATAAATCGAAATCATTTAAAATGAAAACAACAACTAAACTAAAAACAATACTACACATAAATTTTATTAGTAATGTTTAGCTAGCTTAGTAAAATAAATTACTAACTTTCTTATTTTCATTTTTATGTACTCTCCTAATCAAAGACGAGGAGCAAGGTGGTGAAGTCGACTTAAGCCAGTTTGACCATATTGTCGATCCTGACAACTGCTAATCTTTTCATTCATAACCTAATCTAAGGTGCCCCCGCACACTAGGTTTTAATTTTGTTAATCGCATGAAATAAATGTTTATGTGTTATATTTATTGTGTTTATGAACACCTAGCATCACATGATAAATTAGGAGACAAAAATCGAAAAATAGAATTTGTTACTCATTAACAAAACCCACGGCCACCCTATTATTTTTCACTTAATTTTTCGTTTTAATTTTTGTAAATTACATGCTTAAAATACTAAGGCTAGTAAGTACATGAACATATAATTAGTTTTTTGTTTAGGACTTAAAATGAAATTGTTATGAATTTAAATGTGTTGAAATGTTTTATTGTGTTCTTGAAGTATTATTGTTATTCTTATGTTATAATGATTTTTCTTTTGTGTGTTAATGTTTGTAGTTGTCTTTCACTCATGATTAAATGTATATATGATATAGAATAAATTAGTTGTTGAATTAAAAGTATAAAAATCAAAAATCAAAATTTAGGAACATATATATATATACACGGCCTACATGGATTATTTAGACCAAATTTTAGTTTTAATTTTTCTAAATAACATATTATGATTAGTCTAGTTAAATTAGACTTGTATGAAAAATTTGAGAAAATTATATAAACATATAAAAATTTGACTAAATAATGTTCATATTAAAAACATTAGTGTTCTTTACATCTTCAATGTGTTCTTCATAATATGACTAAGTTTTGATTTATAAATTTTATAAGTTTTAGTATTTATCGTTTTTGTTTACTAGTTTAAGTCACCTTAGTATAAATTAAATAATTAGTATATAAAAACTTTAAGTCAAAAACCGATAAAATTAGAAAACGAAAATAAATCGCTAAGTAGTTAAGTGCCACGGCATTTAGGTCCATTTTTGACTAAAAATGAATTTGTCACTTTTTATTTTTATCACTTAGGTAATTTAAATTAGTTAAAGTATTGATTTATTAATGAAAAACAAAAAAAGAAATCAATTGCTATGTATAAATAGCTCACGGCATTTTCACTTTATTTTGGTCAATTTTGGTCAAAATGAATTTATCACTTAGTCCATTAAATTTGAATAGTAATTAGACTTATATTTTATTGTGTATTAAATCGTTAATAAAAAGAATCAACGAAACCGATAAAAATAAACGTTACATATATTAAAATGAATCACATCGTGTGTTACTACCTATGCTTAATTGTGGATGTGGAGATACGGACTATTTAAAATGAATTACGACAACCTCGCTAAAATTTGAAACCGCTAAAATTTTAGCTAAGTATACGACTAAATCTAAACCGAGTTTTACTTTTGAAAAATCATTTAAATCACCAAGTATGAAAATGAACTTAACCACTTTGATTTAAATATGTTTCAAAATCACTAAATACAAAATGAACTTAACGAGTTCAATTAAAATATATTTCAAAACCGCTAAATGCAAAATGAACTTAACAACTTTAAAACTAGACTCCTAAAATATTTCCAAAAATCACTAAGTACAAAACGAACTTAACGACTTTAAAACTAGAATTCTACACTTAGAAAATAATAAGCTTAGTTTAAAGTCTAAATAAAATACTAAGTATAAATAAACGAATAAAATACTAAGTATAAATATACGAATAAAATACTAAGTATAAATAAACGAATAAAATACTAAGTATAAATATACGAATAAAATACTAAGTATAAAATACGATGAATAGTAAAATACGATGAATAGTGGAATACGATGAATAGTAAATACGATGAATAGTAAATACGATGAATAGTAAATACGATGAATAGTAAATACGTGAATAGTAAAAATATTTAAAATTTACGATTGAACTCCAAATAAATTATTTAAGTTTCTATGTGCTTCCGTTTACCTGAAGAGCTGCTAGAACTAAAATTTTCATTATACAAGTTCGACGTTATTAATTATTATGAACTGTCACTGGAGAAATAAAGGAACGAGAAAATGATAAAGAATGTACTTGTTAAATACTCGGGTGTCTGTCATGTTGCGAATCTATTGTGCCATCGTTAGAAAGGTAGCCGCGTATGGGGACTCTTTCACTCTCAGTGCTGACTGAGGCGTTCTAATGACTCTCATAGTCTTTAGGCAAGCAGGCGTATACAACCCTTGAATGGGCATAATTGTTGCGTTTTGCGGTCCATACGAGGTAACGGAAAATGACCATCCCACCCGGGGACCTTGTCGTTAGGTATTAATCGTTTTGGTTAGGAAAAGCATACTCTCTCGAGTAGCGAGGACTGTGTCGTTTCTAAGTGAAAGTGTGTGCACACATAAGATAAGGGATTGAATCGTCCTTCTTACCTAGTGGTATACTAGCATTAAAGTCCGTTGATGTACCCGGCAGCTTATGAGCAGGCCTTGCTTTTGTAGGGTTTTGCATGCTTCCATCCTGACTTGTTGTGGCTCATAGGACAACGTATGATAGATTATCCATGTTGTATTGGATATTAGGTAGTTATCACGTACGCTACTTAGTGTTTGATCTGATGTACGAGTCTGAGCAGCTAGTGCACTTTGATAATTACCTATGAGAGTACACAAGCCGCTCTGTAGTCAAGACTCGCGAGTTATGTTACTATTTGAATAATTGAAAAGGGTCGACTACCCCGAATATGATTGAGATGTAATGAATTGTTGGGTATGATTGGTTATGAGTGTGGTGTGTTATATGACTTGATCTATTCTCATGTTTGAATCATCCTGATATCCTTATGTGATTTTGCCTGCCTGTTTGTCATTTATTTTAATTGTCATGTATATCGTACATGTCTATAATTGCTATACTACATGATTTATTTGATGTGTTTAGATTGTGTTGGGGGAGAAAACACTAATACGAGATGAACTGCAGGTACCCCGAGGACTTATATTTATCAAATGCTGGGGATGGTTTACCTTATTTTGTACTTCGTCGTTTTGGAGAGATTTGTAATAAAACATATACTCTGTTTCATCCTAAGACTCGTACTATGTATATAGAGTTTTAATACGATAACAGCTGGTTTGTAATAAATAGACTTAATTAATTTTCCGCCTTAGTTTAATTAAAGTCACGAAAAACCAGGTTGTTACAATTCCCCACTCGCAGGTCTACATCACCTCTTGCCAGAGTTTTGATGTTTCTTAGGCCCTGCAAATGCTTACACAGATGAGAACCACAACCTATATCAAGAAACCAAGTTCCGAAACTTGCATGGTTAATCTCAATCATATGAATAAAAGAAGACATACCAACAGGAGCGACGCGGCCTGCTTTAATGTCCTCAAAGATACACGGACGATTCGCCTCCAATGCCCAGACTTGTGGCAATGGTGGCACTCCATGCTTTGCTTTGCTTTTGCCTTGCCTTGTGAGCTACCGTTAGAATCACCAGGCCCACTCTTCGCAACCACTGGCTTTTTAAACTTTGGCTTTCCTACTGTTAGGTTAGCCGGAGCCTTACCCTTACCCTTGTGCTTGTTGCCTATCATGAGAACATCTTGCTTCATGCTCCCACTCAAATTCAGATCACTCTCCGTCTGTACGAGGAGTGAGTGAAGCTCATGCAGACTTTTTTACATGTCATTCATGTAATAGTTTGCCCTAAAGAGGGCATACCCATCATGAAGGGAGTGGAGCACTCGATCAACGATGATCTTCTCATCGATCTTGCAACCAAGCTCCTCCAGTTTTTCGACATTCTCGATCATGTCGAGAAGGTGTGGACCAATCGGTTGGCCCTTCTGGAGTTTCGCTTCAAAGAAGCGAGTGGTATACTCGTAACTCTTGATTCTCGGTGCTTTCGAGAACTCCTTTGTTAGAGTGGTGAAAATCTTGTTTGCACCTTGGGTTATGAACCGCCTTTGCAAATTTGATTCCATTAAATAGATGAGTACGTTCTGTATCGCACCCGCCTCCATCATAAAATCACTATAAACATAGGCTTCATCTGCTCCTGCATCGGGAGCTGGTTTAGCCTGCAGAGTGGCTCGCCAAGTACTTGAGCTATCGGCCCGATGGCGGCATTCCGTAATGCAGCCTCCCAATCAGAAAAATTGGACCCATCACTCTTCAGTCGAGTGGACTGATTCATGCTGTCCATAAAAATTCTAAGCTATGATTCGCGTGTTAGTGTGGCACTTGGCATTGGTTCGTCAGTAAGTACAGCCATTTGTTATAGTAGTTATATCTGTATATAACGAATTCGAAACTGTGAAAAGAAAGAATAAGAGAGAAGATAAGAAATCATGGTTTTAAAGATTTAAGTCGTAAGCAATAACGATTTAAAGCAATGACTCGTGCACTCATATAATCGACCTCCCTCGAGAATTATATTAGTGATCCCAAGACTCAATTTCCTTAAATTGATAATCCAACTTCTTAGCTAATTCTACTGTTAGAATTCTTGGTCGATAGATTTCAGTAAATCCTATCTTTTAGTCCATCATAACTACGAGATATTAGTCTGTGGATACCCATATCCGTACCCTCCCAAACAAAACCCTGTGATGTATCACGGACTTTTATTACGCACGCTTTAACGTTGACTTATACGGTTCTAACTAATGTCGAATTCATTTTGAGTCGTTTTAAATGTTAAAATGTTTAGGTCGCTTCACATCGCACTTAAATAACGTTCATTTTGTCCATTTGGAGTCTAGCTAGGTCCTTGTCCTGCTTCATTTGGCATGAGCTTCGCATTTGCACTACAATTAGCCCTTTTACATTAACAAGGTCTAATTCAGCATTCCTAAATTCCTAAATTTAGGCCCGGTGGCTAAATCTTCCCTTTAGCCCCCTCTTACACAAAATACGGCTTCACGTCTTACCTTATTTCACAAAATCTATGCAAATACACCCTTTTCACATTTTCGGTCTCTGCCCAAAACCGAGCCCAAACCCACCTTTGGCCCGCACTCCAATGCCCTCAACAACTCCCTAGAAGATCATACTAGGCCTTCTTGCGGCACCAGCAAGCAGATTACACCGAATATTCCCAAGATTTAGCAATTCGGATTAAGGAAATACGAAATCTCGAAGTTAAAACCACACCAGCAAACCGCATAAGCTTATGCGGCTCATGGTGCAAACCGCATAAGCCTATGCGGTTTGCCCACCAAACCGCATAAGGCTATGCGGTTTCCCAGGCTGGCTTTTTCCCCTGTTTTCCTATTTTCTCTCGGCTATTCTCCTATATATACAACCCCTCGCACGACCTATTCACACAAATTTTCCACACAAGAAAACCTCTCTTCTCACAACCTCTCTTCCTAGTTTTAGCACCCACACATGGGTCCCACAAAATATACCGTCTAGCACGGTATACACCTAAAAACATTCACAAAAGCCTCACGCACTCAAATCCTTGAGTTCAACACACCATCCCGTGTTGAATTCATCCTCCTTTTAAGTTCAAGAAGCGAAGCTCTGCCCAGATCTGAAGCGTCAGGACAAGGTAGGTACCGATCCACTTGGATCAAACCTTTTTCTTATTTTCTATGGACTAACAAAGGGGTCTACACTTTAGCGCCTCCCGGCTTTGGCACCCAGTAGCCGATCCAAGTGTTCTACTTACTTCGGGTACACTCCATATCCGATGACACGCCAAAGTCGCATAAGCAACCGACCTTATAAAATAAACCAATGGACAATTGAACTTTATTTTATTTGCATGCATCTTGCACCTTCTTATTTTGCATTAAATCAACTTAAACAATGAATTCGACCTTTAACTGAACCGTTTTCGTTAACAAGTTAAACATGCTAAACTGAGGGTTTTAATCAATCTTTTTGCATCTGCATCTGCATTCTTTTACAAACTTATCGCACTTGTACGTAGCGATAACATTAGCTCAAATATCATCTTACAAGGATTGTTCTAGGTCAGTAGAGGCTATTTTTACATAGGCTTTTCTAAAAGGTTTTCATAAATCATTATTTGAATTAACTCTTTTTCTAAAGTACCCTCACCCCGAATCCAATCTGGTTTCACAAGCCTTAGATCTAGGGGTGTCATGCTCCAAAATTTAGGACATGTTTTTAACTTAGAACATGGTAGCAGTTCCTAATTTCCGCGATAATTAAGTGGCGACTCCATAACAGCTTCTAAAGGTTTTTCCAACTTAATTTTTAACTTTAAAATCCGCCCTTAAAGACGCCGAGTTGGGTCCCTCCTGTTCCACAGTTTGGCGACTCATTGGGGACATCTTATTTTTAAAACTTAAAACTAGCCTTTTCTTTTTAAAAATAAAGAGGTGGAACTCAAAGCCTTGAACAATCCAAGTATACATATTTGAGCTATGCACATTCGCTAGAGTCCATTCCTTTTGGAATCTAGGCACCCTTTGCACCCTCGAGAGGTGGTTCCCACATGCAGGCTTGTCCACTCGATAAAGCACATGCCGGACTAGCTTTCCTCTCGCCCCTCCACGGCTTGCCGTAAACGGCTATCTCGACCGCCCCAGTGCTCCTTTCAGAAAACCTATCGCCCCGGCGTAAGGAAATGAAGGGGTTAAGTATCTGCCAAAGCGTACTCGAGGTAGTTGGAGGTGTACCCGACTGACTCATTTTCACCCCTTTTGAGTCATACGTACAAGTTCGAGGCTATGCACTCCATGGTCTTTTTCAAAACGAGCACTTGCATTCATATCTTCGAAAACTCGCTTGAAACGTTTCAAAGATAAATGAACCTAACATCTAACAAACTAACACTTTTCAAACAAAACTCTCGCGGATTTTTGAAATAAACTTTTTCAAAATTTCCTTTTTCACTAACAAGCAAAAACCCGAGCGAGGACTAAAACCCGAGCTCGTGGATTTCGATCCTCTAGGTCACACGGCCTAGACTCTGTTTTAACATCCTCGACTCGACTTGTTAACCACTCTCGAGTCGAATCCTTCTTCTTTTACACATCCGACTCGAGCTCACCTCGGCAAATCGCCGATACTAGTTCGACGGGTACAAATACAAAACGTTTTAACATCGAGGCGAGATGTGCGCACACATCCTCGTCTCAAAAGCTTTCCTTTAGCTAAAACTTTTTCGAAAATCTCCTTTTTCAAGCTTAAAAGGTCTTCATAAACAAAGAAATGAGCTAAAAATGAACGCTTAAAATGAACGTTGAATCTAATAGGACTAACTAGATACATGTCACACAAACCAATCCATTCTCAACATCCTCGACTCGACTAGCTAACCGTTCACGAGTCGAATCCTTTCCGTGCATCTAGGCTCGAGCCCTTAACGATGAACCGTTAACATGGGCTCGACGAATGCAAATCAAACACATTTCAACGTCGAGACAAGATCCGCACACGCGTTCTTGCCTCAAAGACTTCTTAGGCACAACATTGCTCCTAAAGCAATACACTCTCATTTTTGAAACAAGCTCTCTTCAAAAATCTCCTCACTTTTACAAAACAAGCAACACACTCCCATTTTTGAAATAAATTCTTTTCAAAATCTTCTTATTTTTACAAACCAAGCAAAACACACCCGCTTTTGAAATGAGCTCTTTTCAAAAATCTCCTCACTCCTGCAAAACAAATAACGACATTCTCTTTACAAATCTCTTTAGGCCAAACGGCCCAAAGTCGACTCGTTTCAGCAAAAATTGTCTTTTTCAAGCAAACAAAACCCGAGAATGGCCAAGCCCAATCTCGCAGACTTTTCATTAGACCAAATGATTCATAACCATCTTGGCCCAAATCCTCTTACAAACTACTTTCACAAAATCCTCATCACGTATTTGAAATAACCTTTTTCAAAAAAATCCTTCCTTCGAACCGAATGACCCATAGTCAGGACGGTTTGATCTAGACAAACAGTCTCCTCAAAACACCCGAGAATAATCACTTTATTCTCGTGACATTCCAAAACATAAATGAACTACATGACCCGCACTCATTGTAACCCATTTATTACCAAACATTTTCAAACCCGAGAATGGACCTTTTCTTGAAAACAAATCCAGCAAAATAAACATTTTCGAAATTCATGATTCAAAATGGCCTACCGCCATTTTAATCCAAACATCTCTTTTCACAAAACAACAAAACCTAGGAATGAACTAGCATCATCCCGCAAATCCTTCATGGTTAGACCAAGTGGCTCATAGTCGCTTTAATCTAACCCTCTTTCAAACCGAATGTATGAAAACAGTATAACCGTCTTCATCACATTTTCAAACACCCTTGATTCGGATAGCCTATCGCCACTCCGAATCGATTCACACTTTCACCGACAAGCCACTAACACAAGCTTATCGGATTTGATTTCAAAACGCCTTTTACATCGAGCCAAAATGTGACAACACATTTTGCTCAACAAAACATCCTGCTTTTCGCCGAAAACAAAACTTTTGCAAAATCAAAGACAAATCTAAGTATGCATGAGCCAAGTCCCGACGCGAGCATCAACCCCATCCGAGACATGTGCGTCTCGAGCACCCAGCGACGAATCCATCAAGGCGCCACCGACGATCTCACGGATCTCCTCAAGAAATTCGAGTCTTTTCAATACGGGTCGAGTTTTTAAACATTGAGTCAATCTCTGACAGTCTAGGGCAATCGAGTCTCCGACGTATGACATTTTTAACAAATCGATAAAGGAATAAGTTTGCGTACAACCCAGCTTCCTTTTTACACACTTTTCCCGTAAAAAACACAATTCTACACCAACATACATTGCATCCCAGGAACAACTATCCTAGGGAGATCTAGGCCGGGTACGAAGGTCCAAGTCAACAACTAAATCAAGGACACGAAGACAAGAAAGCTTCCGACGACTAAACACCTAAGGTTCACTAGTCTGCTTGTGGTCTACTACTCCGCTGTTTTTGGAGGAGGATCCATTAATTTGGAGCTCCACAGTGGTCATGAATTTGATCACGACCAAAAGTACGAGTATTCTTGAATCGTCCTCCGCGTACTCGATCGCGTGCCTAATAAGCAAACGAACTTGTCAGAGGAGCCCGGCGTGATAGACACACGATCACGAGTGACCACCGAGCCACAGGGTTTTAGCAGGGTCCGAGCTCAAGCCCAAGCCATACAGGGCGTGGGATATTCTCAAACCAAACGGGAATACAAGGTACAAAGGTCAAAAAACCAAAGTCACCAAAAAGCAAAAGTCTCAAAAGCTCCGGAACAAGGGGCAAAACAACTAAGCAAAAGCTTAAGAAGTCAAAAGCTTAAGAAGTCAAAAGCTCAAGAAGTCAAAAAGCTTAAGAAGTCAACAAGCTTAGAAATCAATAAGCGAGGGGCCGAAACCACAAAGGCAAGAAGTACCGAAGCCCAGAAACGAGTGGCCAGGTCTTTGAAATTCCAAATTGAAGACACAACAGAAGTAGCAAGCAACCAGCCTAGATCAACCAAGGAGAACTCACCCTTGGGATGCAACGTATCAAGGTCAAACACATAAACACCCCCTGGACCGGCGGGTCCCTAAACACGCACCTTTCCACAAAAACAAACCCACCTCCCAAACCGGTGGATCCTTAAACACGCACCTTTCCACATAAACACCTCATGCACGCCCTTAAACACCCCTTTCGGAACTACGCTAGGTTTGATTCCGTAACCACGGATACGTAGGCCGCTCTCCCGAGCTCAACCAACCTTTTACAAAATATTCCTCGTCCAAAGCTTTCCATGCTAAGGATGTGTCCACAAAAATTCACAAAGCTCAAAGGCAAACTATTTCTTTATCGAGGCGACTAAAACGAATTCGTCAAGGCAAAGTTGTCATAGACTTAGGAGTAGTACTACGCTTTTGGTCTAACATCGCTTTGCAGAACAACAAAGATCCCACCGCAGACAAGCAAGCACCACTGGGGGCTCCACCAACGCACGTGTTCCCGAATATGGCAACCATGCAACCGTCGAGTCTCAAACCACGCATACGATTCGTCTTTATTTTGCAAACTTTTCGGCATTTTAAGCATCGACTCACGTGTCGAGTCAATCCTCTTCCAATCAAACAATTTAGCGACATTTAAACCGCTCCTTTCAAAAACTCTCCAGTCTTCAAAACGCTCCCACGGAACGACGCGCTTTTTCAAACTTACACGAGGCAATGCACCCTCAAATTAGCTAATCACCTTTCAAAATTAACCCAATACTCGAGTTAATATGAAAGCACTTTGCAATTCACTTTTTGCAAACACACCCCTTCGCAAACAAAATGTACCTTTCGAAAATGCATCTCAAATCCTTGAAATGCATCTCGAATCTTCGAAGTCTAAACTTTTCCAAAAAATTAACTCGGCACTCGAGTTAAGACATTTTGAGAAACAGCATTCTTCGAATTTAACTCACTCGAGTTAACACATTTTGAGCGAAAGCTCTATCGAACTACGCCGGTTTGATTCCACATTCGTGGATACGTAGGCAGCTTACGCAAAGCACAACCGAATCTAGCACTACATCCCACTCCGTGTTGTCATGAGATTTCCCCGAATTCTCATCCTCGACAACTGGGGGCTTTTCAACCTTTGCACTTAAATGACCCTCCACGGTCTTCACAACTCTAACTTGAACCTACAACGTCTAACACCCCTTCATCTTGCACGAAGCCTTACAACCGACATTTCTAGCATTCGTTTTTAAAGCTCATTTCGACAACTAAAGTGAATCTTTTACAAAAACGATTTTTCAACAAAAAGCTTTTTAATCCAAACATCCCAATCGGAAATCATTTCACTTTCAAATCCAAGCCTACTAACTACGCAGGTCCACGGAAGCACAATACAGCACGGAAGCGAAAGACGACAGAAGTAACTACAAGCTCAAGCCAAGCTACAACCAACAGTCATGTAACGAAGGGTTCACACAATCCTTATTACACAAGACAACTAAGGGTGCAGACGACAGAACTCATCAAAGTCACGCTGAACCCGAGCCATCTCAGCGCAACTCCTACTCCACCCACGCTACATTATTCTCCATTTTGCCTTAATTTCAATCAAATTATGCCAAACTACGGGGGAAATTTCAAAACCAAACACCATACTCTTCACTTCGACTCAGTTTTCATTCAAAACTTAGTCAAACTCGAGGGGGTAACCCAAAAACTCCTTCTCCAAGTACACATCCCATTACACTTTGACTCAGTTTTCATCTAAAAACCTAGTCAAACTCGAGGGGGTAATCCAAAAGCACCCTCATCATAATACAACCCATAGCCTTTTACATAGTTTGATCATCGCTATATTCCATACCTCGATCAAACTGGGGGCTTACATACACCGGCACCATGACCAAGACAACTGGGGGCTGACGCTTCCTATCAAGGATCAAGCCTTTACAACATCAAACCTTTACAACGAAAAATGGGATAATTTTTCGCATTTTTGAAGACACCCTTGCTATGAATACCCACATCAACATAAGCATCTACGGTTGAGCGACACCTCCAGAACCGCTACAAACATGAACATGCACACTAAAAGCATAACACTTTCATGTGTGCACCAGACAAGCAACACCTGAACGTAGGTCCAAGCACCAAGTACCCTAACATATCCAAGAAACATCCCAAGCACCATGCATTCCAAGTCCAAGAGACATGTATCATACGAATCCAAACGAATCGCAATGATACCACGTCTCATGGTCGAAGCAAGCGAAATTGAAGATCTCGAAAGGAAAATCGCGAGTTTGAATTTTTCCGGGTTCGAAACCGCGACATGTGCGAATGAGTTCAAGCTTAAAGTCGCCAATAGATGAGAGATTCCCCGGAAGAGTCACTAGTCTACAGGCAATTTCCAGAGCATGTTCTGTTCCACGTTTTCCCCTCATTTTTCTTCATACACGCAAGCTTTCATGGTTAAGGCGTCACCTACAGTCCGCCACAAGCACTAGCACATACATTATGCGCTATGCCTTGGTTAAGGCGTCACCTACAGTCCGCCATACTCGTGTGCTAAGCATTTAATACACTGCATGTAAGCGGCTAAACACGAACACTCTTCGCGAGTCCTTACACCCTCTTACACGTCCCTGTGGAGTATTACTTCCTCCCCATGGAGTCCACACACCTATACAGACATTTCCCACGGAGTCCAAGACATATCCTTCGACTTCCCCAACAAATCGCTAACCTCTGCCAGTAGCGAATACACCTCTACAAAGCATCCTGAACGAGTCACCCATCAGCTTCGGAGCATAGACACCAAGCGTCTGCATCAACACATCCAACAAGTCCAAGCATCTAACTACAAGACAAAAACACTTGAGCACATACACCTCAGACCATAATCCCCGGCGAATATACACCTACACCTACGCTCCTCGGCGAGACCATACATATACACCCTTCCCCAGCAAACTAGTACTTCTCCAGCAAATACCACACTAAGCACCTGCACTCCTCGGCGAGATCCAGCACGACATCAGCAACGGCATCAGCATCAACAACGGCATCGGCGCCGGAACGCGGCATCGGCATCAACAACTGCAGATCGATCAAGAACGCGATCAAAGATCAACGACAGATCAAAGACAAGCAACGACATCAAAGAACACGACGACGGCTGGGCACTGCAGGCCGGCAGGCCCTTATAGTATGCACGGACCGCCAAGTCCTCAAAATGCGCACGCCCCTCCCCGCTAAGCCCGGTTCGAAGTCCTCGTCTCACCCATGGACACACACTTCGTTCCGCTGACTGTATCGAGACTTTTAAGTTCAAGATGTAACAACCTGGTTTTTCGTGACTTTAATTAAACTAAGGCGGAAAATTAATTAAGTCTATATATTACAAAACCAGCTGTTAATCGTAATAAAACTCTCAGTACATAGTACGAGTTTAGAGTAACAGAGTATTTAGATTACAAGTCCTCTCAAAATAGATTACAAAATAAGGCCTTCAATCCCCTGATAGATCAACGGTCAAGACTCGGGGTACCTGCATTAAACTCTCATCATTTTCCCGCACATTCTTTCGATACATGCAATTCTAAAACAATATGCAATAGGAATATTAAATAAACAAGGAAAACAAATAGCAAGCATGCAAGTAAAACACATAAGGAGATCATGATGATTCAATACGAGTATAAACCAATCAAATAACATACCACGCTCACAAATAATCATACTCAACGAATCACACTCCAATACTCAACCAAGTCATTCCGATAATCATCAAACAAACAAGGAAATTCATTCAACATGTGATAACAAATGAGTCTTCGTTAGTAAGGCGGAAGCATGCAGACATAATCCGCGCGATAGCGATCAGGGCCAACATAACTTGGACATGACTGACAGGATACCCTTGTCTAATGTATGCATACACTACCTATCGAGGATCATACTTATTCGCTATTCAAAAGGTATCACCGACGAAAAAGTTCGACTATCACCAGAGATCTACCCCGGATGGGTCAAGGCGTTTCCAATTACTAATATATGGGCCCACGGAGATATCAAGGATGCCCCATCTCTGAGGTTGTATATACCGTGTCGAGTAGCGATCTTAAGATCGTTATTTCGCCTTGGGCAACTCTGATAGGGAGCCCAAGTCCCCATATACAGCTACCTCGTTAACTTCGAATTTCAAGAGTCGCAACATGGCGAACAATCCTAGTATTTTATTCAAGTACTCGTTTTCTCAACTTCTCATTCACTCGTTCACAAATATTAATAATGACAATCTTGTAATATAAATATAACGTCGAACTTGTATAATGAAATTTTAATGTAATGATTCTTGAGTAAAACAAAACACATAGAAAAACTTAATTATTTATTTTGAGTCCGTTCGTAACTTTTAAATATTTTTCACTATTCATTATTTTACTATTCACCGTATTTACTATTCACCGTATTTACTATTCATCGTATTTACTATTCATCGTATTTACTATTCCTCGTATTTACTATTCCTCGTATTTACACGTATTCGTATTTTCGTATTTCGTATTTGTACGTATTTTTATACTTCGTATTTTATACGTATTTTTATACGTATTTGTATTTTTATACTTAGTATTTATTATCATATTTTCTTTATACTTAGTATTTTTATTATATTTCATTTATACTTAGTATTTTTATTATTCTTATACACATTATTTTACTTAGGAATTTTCTTTAATACAAGACTAAATTTTATTTTCTAAGTACAAAAATCTAGTTTTAAAGTCGTTAGGTTCGTTTTGTATTTAGCGATTTGGAAAATTATTTCGGAAGTAAAACTCAATATAATCTAAGTACAAAATTCTAGTTTTAAAGTCGTTAGGTTCGTTTTGTATTTAGCGATTTGAGAATTTATTTTAAATGTGAAACTCGATTTCAACTTAAGTATAAAATCTAATTTCAAAGTTGTTAAGTTCATTTTGTACTTGGTCAATTTTAATAACATTTCAAAAGTAAAACTCGGTTAAATTTAGTCGTATACTTAACTAAGATTTTAGCGGTTTCCATTTTTAGTGAGGTTGTCGTAGTTCATTTTAAATAGTCCGTATGTCCATATCCAATTTAAGCAAAGGTAGTAACACTCGACAACATTCATTTTAATACGTGTAACGTTTATTTTTATCGGTTTCGTTGATTCTTTTTATTAATGATTTAATACATAAACAAATATAAATCTAATTACTATTCAATTTTAGTGACTAAGTGATAAATTCATTTTGACCAAAATTGACCCAAAAATAACATACATGTCGTGAGCCTTTATTTATTTTAGCTATTTATTTCTTTTGTTGTTTTTATTAATAAATCATTACTTTAACTAATTTAAATTACTTAAGTGATAAAAATAAAAAGTGACAAATTCATTTTAGGTCAAAAATGGACCCTAAACCGTGGCACTTAACTACTTAGCAATTTATTTTCGTTTTCTAATTTTATCGGTTTTCGACTTAAAGTTTTTATATACTAATTATTTAGTTTATACTAAAGTGACATGAACTAGTAAACAAAAACGACAAATACTAAAAACTTATAAAATTTATAAATCGAAACTTAGTCATAGGATGAAGAACACAATGAAGATGTGATGAACACTAATACTTTTAATATGAACATTATTTAGTCAAATTTTCATATGTTTATATAATTTTCTCAAATTTTTCATACAAGTCTAATTTAACTAGACTAATCACAATATGTTATTTAGAAAAATTAAAACTAAAAATTGGTCCATGTAATTTAATTTGGCCGTGTATATGTATATGTGTTCATGATTTTTGATTTTTGATTTTTATACTTCTAATTCAATAACTAACTTACTTAATATCATTTATATATTCAACATATATGAAAATCATATACAAACATTAACACACATAAATAAAAATCATTTAAACACAAGAATACACAAAATTTCAAGAACACACATAAACATATCAAAACACTTAAAATTCATAACAAATTCATTTTAAGTCCTAAACATAAACTAATTATATTTTCATATACACATTAGTCTTAGTATTTTAAGCATGCAATTTACATAAATTAAAACGAAAAATTTAGTGAAAAATTGAAGGGTGGCCGTGTGATGTTAGTGTGTTACACTAATATTATTTTTCGATTTTTGTCTCCTAATTTAACATGTGATTACTAGGTGATAAAGATAAAACATACATGCATCAAAAACAATAACATATAATCAAATTCGAGGCGCTTATCATATAAATGTGCGGGAAGCACCTTAGGTTAGGTTATTGAAAATTATCCTAGCAGTTGTCCGGGTCAATGATGTGATCGAACTGGCTTAAATCGACTCCTCCACCTTGCTCCTCGTCTTTGGTTAGGAGAGGTACATAAGAATGAAATAAACAAGTTAGTAATTTATTTTAAAACTAAACTAACTATACTAAAATTTTAAAGTGTAGTAGTATGTAGGTTTAGGTGATGTTTTAATTCTTTTTATGATTTCAATTCATGTTCATATTTTAATTGTATTGTAAAAAGAGTAAGTGAGTACTAAATATAAATGGTGAGGATTTATTTAAATATGCTAATAAATTTAAGCAAATGAAATGAAAGTTTTAGGGAAGAAATGAATTAAAGAGGATGAAGATTCATATGGTGTTCTTGAGTTGTATAAGAAGATGGCTTACTTTGTTCTTGAGTTAGGTTTTTATTAGAGAGAAAAAGAGTTAAGTGTTTGTTTGTGTTTTGTGTGTTGTGTAGTGTATGTCGTGTAGTAGTAGTAGTTTATAGTAGTTGATGTGCTTTGTTTTTGGTAGATAGTTTAAGTAATGAAATGTGTGAATGCAAAATGAAATCAAGTTGTACTAATAATATATAATCTTTAATTAAAAATAAGCTATAAGTGATGATGAATTAGTATAGGTTGTAAGATGGATTAGACATGGTACAAAAGGAGGTATGGTGTGTAAGAGTAAGGAAGAAAATGGAAGAAGCAAAGTTGGACCAATGGTCCTCAAATATCTCGGCCACCTCAAGCACACAAGTCCCGATTTTTACGTTTTTGAAATTTTCGATTTACGCGTACGTGAAAAGTCTCGAAATGAAATATATAGTCTTAAAATAATGTTTAGAAGTAAGATCGAAAATAAAAATGAAAATAGACTCCAAAACGAATTCAAACAAAAATTGTGTACTAGTTTTCCTCGCAACTTTGAAATAAAATTTTATTCGATCGAAATATATATTTTTTTCGTTGAATGTTATCGAATTAAATCATTAAACTCAGACGTCAAAAAGTTTACCAGTTTAGGCTTAGTGTAACTCATTATATCGAGTTTTAGTGAATGTGTTAGTTAAATCAAAATGAAATAGTAATTTGATATTATTATTATATGTTTTGTAAGTAATAATCAAAATGTTTAAGCTTAAACTACTTTAATTAGATTTGGATTATGATTAAGTATATTTAAGAAAAGACTAGGTGACTTAATCACAATTAGGTGGTGTGGATACCCATATCCGTACCCTCCCAAACAAAACACTGTGATGTATCACGGACTTTTATTACGCATGCTTTAACGTTGACTTATACGGTTCTAACTAATGTCGAATTCATTTTAAGTCGTTTGAAATGTTAAAATGATTTAGGTCGCTTTACATCACACTTAAATAACGTTCATTTTGTCCATTTGGAGTCTAGCTAGGTCTTTGTCCTGCTTCATTTGGCATAAGCTTCGCATTTGCACTACAATTAGCCCTTTTACATTAACAAGGTCTAATTCAGCATTCCTAAATTCCAAATTTAGGCCCGGTAGCTAAATCTTCCCTTTAGTCCCCTCTTACACAAAATACGGCTTCACGTCTTACCTTATTTCACAAAATCTATGCAAATACACCCTTTTTACATTTTCAGGGCTCGGGCCCAGAACCGAGCCCAAACCCACCTTTGGCCCGCACTCCAAAGCCCTCAACAACTCTCTAGAAGATCATACTAGGCCTTCTTGGGGCACAAGCAAGGAGATTACACCGAATATTCCCAAGATTTAGCAATTCGGATTAAGGAAATACGAAATCTCGAAGTTAAAACCACACCAGCAAACCGCATAAGCTTATGCGGCTCATGGTGCAAACCGCATAAGCCTATGCGGTTTGCCCACCAAACCGCATAAGGCTATGCGGTTTCCCAGGCTGGCTTTTTCCCTGCTTTCCTATTTTCTCTCGGCTATTCTCCTATATATACAACCCCTCGCACGACCTATTCTCACAAGTTTTCCACACAAGAAAACCCTCTCTTCTCACAACCTCTCTTCCTAGTTTTAGCACCCACTCATGGGTCCCACAAAATATACCGTCTAGCACGGTATACACCCAAATACACTTACAAAGCCTCAAGCACTCAAATCTTTGAGTTCAATACACCATCCCGTATTGAATTCATCCTCCTTTTTAGTTCAAGAAGCGAAGCTCTGCCCAGATCTGAAGCGTCAGGACAAGGTAGGTACCGATCCACTTGGATCAAAGCTTTTTCTTATTTTCTTATGGACTAACAAAGGGGTCTACACTTTAGCGCCCCCCCCGGCTTTGGCACCCGAGCGCGCTTGCCTTCCAAGTGTTCTTATTACTTCGGATACACTCCATATCCGATGACACGCCAAAGTCGCATAAGCAACCGACCTTATAAAATAAACCAATGGACAGTTGAACTTTATTTTATTTGCATGCATCTTGCACCTTCTTATTTTGCATTTAAATCAACTTAAACAATGAATTCGACCTTTAACTGAACCGTATTCGTTAACAAGTTAAACATGCTAAACTGAGGGTTTTAATCAATCTTTTTGCATCTGCATCTACATTCTTTTACATTCTTATCGCACTTGTACGTAGCGATAACATTAGCTCAAATATCATCTTACAAGGATTGTTCTAGGTCAGTAGAGGCTATTTTTACATAGGCTTTTCTAAAAGGTTTTCATAAATCATTATTTGAATTAACTCTTTTTCTAAAGTACCTCACCCCTAATCCAACTGGTTTCACAAGCCTTAGATCTAGGGGTGTCGTGCTCCAAAGTCTAGGACATGTTTTTAACTTAGAACATGGTAGCGAGTTCCTATTTTCCGCGATAAATAGGTGGCGACTCCATAACAGCTTCTTAAAGGTTTTTCCAACTTAATCTTTTTAACTTTAAAATCCGCCTTAAGCAAGACGCCGAGTTGGGTCCGATCCCTGTTCCACAGTTTGGCGACTCATTGGGACATCTTATTTTAAAACTAAAACTAGCTTTTTCTTTTTAAAAATAAAGAGGTGAAACTTGAAAGCCTTGAACAATCCAAGTATACATATTTGAGCTATGCACACTCGTTTAGAGTCCATTCCTTTTGGAATCTAGGCACCCTTTGCACCCTTGAGAGGTGGTTCCAACACGCAGGCTTGTCCACTCGATAAAGCACGCAGGACTAACTTTCCTCTCTCCTCCACGGCTTGCCAGAACGACTATCTCGACCGCCCCGGTTCTCTAGAAAACCTATCGCCCCTGCAGGAAATAGAGGGTTAAGTATCTGCCAAAGCGTACTCGAGGTAGTTGGAGGTGTACCCGACTGACCCTTTCACCCTTTGAGTCATACGTACAAGTTCGAGGCCATGCACTCCATGGTCTTTTTCAAAACGAGCATATGCATTCATATCTTCGAAAACTCGCTTAAACCTTTTCAAAGATAAACAAACCTAACATCTAACATCTAACACCTTTTCAAACAAAACTATCGCGAATTTTTGGAATAAACTTTTTCAAAACTTCCTTTTTCACTAACAAGCAAAAACCCGAGCAAGGATTAGAACCCGAGCTCGTGGATTTCAATCCCTTAGGTCATACGGCCTAAGTTCTACATTTAACATCTTCGGTTTGACTTGCTAATCACTCTCGAGCCGAATCCTTTCTCTTTTACACATCCGACTCGAGCTCACCTCGGTAAATCACCGACATCAGTTCGACGGGTGCAAAACAAAACCTTTTAACATCGAGACGAGATGCGCGCACGCATCCTCGCCTCAAAAGCTTCCTTTAGCTAAACCTCTTTCGAAAACCTCCTTTTTCAAGCTTAAAAGAGTTTTCTTAACAAAGAAATGAGCTAGAATGAACACTTAAAATCAACGTTGGTCTAGTAAAAATGCAAATCTAACCCACACAACCTAATTCATTCTCAACATCCTCGACTCGACTAGCTAACCTTTCTCGAGTCGAATCCCTTTCATGCATCTAGTTTCAAGCCCTTAACGATGAACCGTTAACATGGGCTCGACAAATGCAAAGCCAACACTTTTCAACACCGAGACGACATGCTCACACCTATAGTCACCTTAAGAGTCACTAGGCACAACATTGCTCCTAAAGCAATACACTCTCATTTTTCAACTAAGCTCTTTTCAAAAGTTTCTCGCTTTTACAAGACAACCAACAACATTCTCATTTTAAAACAAGCTCTTTTCAAAAATACCCTTGTTTCCTACAAAACAACCAAAGCTTCTTCATTTTGAAACAACACGCTTCAAAATTCTTTCAACTTCAAATAAATGCTTTGAAGTTCGGGTCGAACCAAATAGTTCTCCACTATTTCGATTCAACCCACTAGGCATCCTCACGAATCACTCTGAATAATCACTACATTCCCCAAACCTTTCAAAACGCCAATGGCCACATGACTCACGGTCATCGTCTGTACGATTCCTAGCAAAACATTTTTCAAATAAAACACTTTACAAATCTCTTCGCCAAACGGCCCAAAGTCGATTCGCTTCAACAAAAATCATCTTTTACAAGAACAAAACCCGAGAATGGCCAAGCCCAATCTCGTGGACTTTTCATCTGACCAAATGATCTTGGTCCATTCCCTCTTAAGCAAAACACGTGGACGCAAACCCGCCCATATCCCACCTTCACATTTTCAACCCAACTAGCTTTTCGCTATCATAGGTTCACCCTAAGCAATCTACAACCGCCCACAACGACATACCGTTAACTTAGGCCAATCACACTCTTCAAGGTCAAGCCGTAAACGTGTCAACACGCCTCTAGCTCAAACTCTTTCCAAACATTTTGTCAAACCACAACGAGCTACTTTTACAAAATCCTCATCACGTTTTTGAAATAACCTTTTTCAAAAATCCTGCCTTCGAACCGAATGACCTATAGTCATGACGGTTTGATCTAGACAAACAGCCTCTTCAAAACATCCGAGAGTAATCACTTTATTCTCGTGACATTTCCAAGACATAAATGAATCACATGGCACACAGCCATCGTACCCCATTTATTACACAGCATTTTCAAACCCGAGAATGACTACCTATTCTCGTGGACCTCTTGTTGAAAACAAAAATCAATCACCACGGCTTTTTAACACCCCTTTCAAAATAAACTTTTTCGACATCCATGATTCAAAATGGCTGCGCCATTTTAATCCAAACATCTCTTTTCGCAAGACGGCAAAACCTAGGAATGAACTAGCATCATCCTCAAGAATCCTTCACTGTTAGACCAAGTGGCTCATAGTCGCTTTAATCTAACCCTCTTTCAAACCGAATGTATGAAAACGAGTATAACCGTCTTCATCACATTTTCAAACACCCTTGATTCGGATAGCCTATCGCCACTCCGAATCGATTCACACTTTCACCGACAAGCCACTAACACAAGCTTATCGGATTTGATTTCAAAACGCCTTTTACATCGAGCCAAAATGTGACAACACATTTTGCTCATCAAAACATCCTACTTTTCGCCGAAAACAAAACCTTTGCAAAATCAAAGACAAATCTAAGTATGCATGAAACGAGTCCCAACGCGAGCATCAACCCCATCCGAGACATGTGCCTCTCGAACACCCAGCGAAGAATCCATCAAGGCGCCGCCGACGATCTCACGGATCTCCTCAAGAAATTCGAGTCTTTTCAATACGGGTCGAGTTTTTAAGCATCGAGTCAATCTCCGTCAGTCTAGGATAATCGAGTTTTCGACGTACGACATTTTAACAAATCGATAAGGGAATAAGTTTGCCAACAACCCGCTTTCCTTTACCCTTTTTACTCACAAAAACATTTTGCACCGACATACATCAGATCCTAGGAGTAGCTATCCGAAGGAGGTCTAGGCCGGATACGAAGGTCCAAGGTAACAATTAAGTCAAAGACACAAAGACAAAGAAAGCTTCCGACGACTAAACACCTAAGGTTCACCAGTCTGCTTGTGGTTTACTACTCCGCTGCTTTTGGAGGAGGATCCATTAATTTGGAGCTCCACAGTGGTCATGAATTTGATCGCGACCAAAAGTACGAGTATTCCTGGATCGCCCTCCCCGTACTCGATCGCGTGCCTAATAAGCAAACGAACTTGTCAGAGGAGCCCGGCGTGATAGACACACGATCACGAGTGACCACCGAGCCATAGGGTTTAGCAAGGTCCGAGCTCAAGCCCAAGCCACATAGGGCGTACGATATTCTCAAACCAAACGGGAATACAAGGAACAAAGATCAAAAACCAAAGTCACCAAAAAGCAAAAGTCTCAAAAACTCCGAAACAAGGGGCAAAACAACTAAGCAAAAGCTTAAGAAGTTAAAAGCTCAAAAAGTCAAAAGCTCAAGAAGTCAAAAGCCTAGAAGCAAGAGCTTAAGAAGTCAAAAGCTTAGAAATCAATAAGCAAGGGGCCGAAACCCCAAAAGCAAGAAGCACCGACGCCCAAAAACAAGGGGCCAAGTCTTTATAAGTCCAAATCAAGACTCGACAGAAGCAATAAGCAAATTCTAGATCGACCGAGAGAACCTACCCTTAGGATGCAATTATCAAGGTCAAACACATAAACACCCTTCTGACCAATGGTCCTTAAACACGCACCTTTCCACAAAAATGAACACCCCTTTGGACCAATGGTCCTTAAACACGCGCTTTCCACATAAACACCTCTTTACTAAAACAAACACACCCTTTCTAACTACGCTAGGTTTGATTCCAGTAACCACGGATACGTGGCCGCCTCCCGAGCTCAACCAACCCTTTACGCAAAACATCCCTATGTCTAAAGCTTCCAAAGTCAAGGACATCCTCACAAAATCCACAAAATTCACGAAGTCCAAAGGCAAACTATTTCTTTATCGAGGCGACTAAAACGAATTCGTCGAGGCAAAGTTGTCATAGACTTAGGAGTAGTACTCGCTTTTGGTCTAACATCGCTTTGCAGAACAACAAAGATCCCACCGCATAATCAAGCACCACCTGGGCTCCACCAACGCACGTGTTCCCGAACATGGCATCCATGCAACCGCCGAATCTCAAATCACGATACGATTCGCTCTCTATTTTGCAAACTTTTCGACGCTTTAAGCATCGACTCATGTCGAGTCAATCCTCTTCCAATCAAACAATTTAGCGACATTTAAACCGCTTCTTTCAAAAACTCTCCGCCTTCAAAACGCTCCCTACCTGAACGACGCGCTTTTTTTTTTCAAACTTACACGAGGCAATCCACCCTCAAATTAGCTAATCACCTTTCAAAATTAACCCAATACTCGAGTTAATATGAAAGCACTTTGCAATTCACCTTTTGCAAACACACCTTTTCGCAAACAAAATGTATTTTTCGAAAATGCATCTCAAATCCTTGAAATGCATCTCGAATCTTCGAAGTCTAAATTTTTCCAAAAATCTAACTCGGCACTCGAGTTAATACATTTTGAGAAACAGCATTCTTCGAATTTAACTCACTCGAGTTAACACATTTTAAGCAAAAGCTCTATCGAACTACGCCGGTTTGATTCCACATTCGTGGATACGTAGGCAGCTTACGCAAAGCACAACCGAACCTAGCACTACATCCCACTCCGTGTTGTCATGAGATTCCACCGACAACTGGGGGCTTTTCAACCTTTGCACTCAAATGACCCTCCACGGTCTTCACAACCCTAGCTCGAGCTCACGACGTCAAAACACCCCTTTCATCTCGCATGAATCCTTACAACTGACATTTCAAGTGTTCATTTTTAAAGCTCATTTCGACAACTAAAATGAATCTTTCTCAAAAATGATTTTTTTCAACAAAAAGCTTTTTAATCCAAACATCCCAATCGGGAATCATTTCACTTTCAAACCCAAGCCTACTAACTACGCAAGTCCACGGAAGCACAACACAACACGGAAGCGAAAGACGACAAGAAGCAACTACAAATTCAAGCCAAGCTACAACGAACGGTCATGTAATGAAGGGTTCACACAATCCTTATTACACAAGATCACTAATACAACTAAAGGCGAAGACGACGGTAATCCAAACACCATTCTCTTCACTTTGACTCAGTTTTCACTCAAAACTTAGTCAAACTCGAGGGGGTAATCCAAAAACTCCTCCTACCAAAGCACATCCTGCACCCCACTTTGACTTAGTTTTCACTCAAAACTTAGTCAAACTCGAGGGGGGAACCCAAAAACACCTCCTCCCAAACACATCCTTCCTTACATTTTGACTCAGTTTTCATACAAAACTTAGTCAAACTCGAGGGGGTAATCCGAAAACTCCTTCTCCTAACACACAAAAACACCCTTATCCTAACACCTAACAAATTTTCACATAGTTTGACTATCGTTATACATCATAACTCAGTCAAACTGGGGGCTCACATACACCCATCCTCAATATCACGAAAAATAGGATAATTTTTCGCATTTTTCGCATTTTTCGCATACACCCACCTGGGGGCTCACATACACCGGCACCATGACCAAGACAACTGGGGGCTGACGCTTCCTATCAAGAATCAAACCTTTACAACGAAAAATGGGATAATTTTTCGCATTTTTGAAGACACCCTTGCTATAAATACCCACGTCAACATAAGCATCTACGGTTGAGCGACACCTCCAGAACCGAACCGCTACAAACGAACATGCACACTAAAAGCATAACACTTTCATGTGTGCATCAGACAAGCAACACCTGAACGTAGGTCCAAGCACCAAGTACCCTAACATATCCAAGAAACATCCCAAGCACCATGCACTCTAAGTCCAAGAGACATGTATCATACGAATCCAAACGAACTACCAGATACCACGTCTCATGGTCAAAGCAAGCAAAAACTGAGGATTTCGGAAGGAAAATCGCGAGTTTGAATTTTTCCGGGTTCGAAACCGCGACATGTGCGAATAAGTCCAAGCTTGAAGTCGCCAATTGATAAGAGATTCCCCGGAAGAGTCACTAGTCTACAGGCAATTTCCAGAGCATGTTTTGTTCCACGTTTTCCCCTCATTTTTCTTCATACACGCAAGCTTTCATGGTTAAGGCGTCACCTACAGTCCGCCACAAGCGCTAGCACATACATTATGCGCTATGCCTTGGTTAAGGCGTCACCTACAGTCCGCCATACTCGTGTACTAAGCATTTAATACACGGTACAGAAGCAGAAACACGAACACTCTTCACGAGTCCTTACACCCTCTTACATGCCACTGTGGAGTATTACCTCCTCCCCATGGAGCCTACACACCTATACAGACATTTCCTACGGAGTCCAAGACATACCCTTCGACTTCCCCAGCAAATCACTAACATAAACACCAAGCGTCTGCGTCAGCACATTCAGCACATCCAAGAAATTACACGAAGCCGTACACTTGAGCACATACACCTTCCTCGGACCATAATCCCGGCGAACATATATCTGCACCTCTAACAAGACGAAACATCATCACTCTCCCAAACAACCACAACTACACCTACGCTCCTCGGCAAGACCATACATATACACCCTTCCCCAGCAAACTAGTACTTCTCCAGCAAATACTACCCTAAGCACCTGCGCTCCTCGGCGAGACCTAGTACAACATCAACAACGGCATCAACATAAACGACGGCATCAGCAACAGTGTCAGCAAAGGCATCAGCAACGACAACGGCACTACACGACAAACGAACATTTACATCACCTTCTCCTCAACGAAAGGCAATCAACTGCAATAACTACACGTATTACGCACACTCTCTACGAGCCCAAGGATAAATACTCTACAAGATACCCAACTACAAGCACCCTCCAACTACATAGACGCTCCTCGGCGAGTTCAAGCACAAGTACCGCACATCCAAGCATTGCAACCTTTACAAATGCGCTCCTAGGCGAGATTAGACGTTCCTACACCCCAGCACTTCAACCCTTACGTATATGCTCATCGGCGAGACCAACGTTTACACTTTACATATGCACTTCAAATCCAACTTTACCTTTAACCTCACACATTACGCCCTTACACCTGCACTCTTTCACGAGACCACATGCTACATGAAGACACCAAGCACCAGCACCAAGCATACGAAGACAAATGAACACGTACGACGATATGACACGACGACGAGCACGACGAAGACATTCAGCAGGCCGGCAGGCCCTTATAGCATGCACGGACCGCCAAGTCCTTAAAATGCGCACGCCCCTCCCCGTTTAGCCCGGTTCGAAGTCCTCGTCTCACCCATGGACACATGCTTCGTTCCGCTGACTATATCGAGACTGTAATGGTCCGGATATGGTCGTGGAGTTTGACTAGCGCTCTAGTCCGAGCTCAGTCAAACTGGGGGCTCTGTGGATACCCATATCCGTACCCTCCCAAACAAAACACTGTGATGTATCACGGACTTTTATTACGCATGCTTTAACGTTGACTTATACGGTTCTAACTAATGTCGAATTCATTTTAAGTCGTTTGAAATGTTAAAATGATTTAGGTCGCTTTACATCACACTTAAATAACGTTCATTTTGTCCATTTGGAGTCTAGCTAGGTCTTTGTCCTGCTTCATTTGGCATAAGCTTCGCATTTGCACTACAATTAGCCCTTTTACATTAACAAGGTCTAATTCAGCATTCCTAAATTCCAAATTTAGGCCCGGTAGCTAAATCTTCCCTTTAGTCCCCTCTTACACAAAATACGGCTTCACGTCTTACCTTATTTCACAAAATCTATGCAAATACACCCTTTTTACATTTTCGTGGCTCTGCCCGTAATCGAGCCCAAACCCACCTTTGGCCCGCACTCCAAAGCCCTCAACAACTCTCTAGAAGATCATACTAGGCCTTCTTGGGCACAAGCAAGGAGATTACACCGAATATTCCCAAGATTTAGCAATTTGATTAAGGAAATACGAAATCTCGAAGTTAAAACCACACCAAAGAAACCGCATAAGCTTATGGCTCATGGTGCAAACCGCATAAGCCTATGCGGTTTGCCCACCAAACCGCATAAGGCTATGCGGTTTCCCAGTCAGCTTTTTCCCTGCTTTCCTATTTTCTCTGGCCATTCTCCTATATATACAACCCCTCGCACGACCTATTCTCACAAGTTTTCCACACAAGAAAACCCTCTCTTCTCACAACCTCTCTTCCTAGTTTTAGCACCCACTCATGGGTCCCACAAAATATACCGTCTAGCACGGTATACACCCAAATACACTTACAAAGCCTCAAGCACTCAAATCTTTGAGTTCAATACACCATCCCGTATTGAATTCATCCTCCTTTTTAGTTCAAGAAGCGAAGCTCTGCCCAGATCTGAAGCGTCAGGACAAGGTAGGTACCGATCCACTTGGATCAAAGCTTTTTCTTATTTTCTTATGGACTAACAAAGGGGTCTACACTTTAGCGCCCCCCCCGGCTTTGGCACCCGAGCGCGCTTGCCTTCCAAGTGTTCTTATTACTTCGGATACACTCCATATCCGATGACACGCCAAAGTCGCATAAGCAACCGACCTTATAAAATAAACCAATGGACAGTTGAACTTTATTTTATTTGCATGCATCTTGCACCTTCTTATTTTGCATTTAAATCAACTTAAACAATGAATTCGACCTTTAACTGAACCGTATTCGTTAACAAGTTAAACATGCTAAACTGAGGGTTTTAATCAATCTTTTTGCATCTGCATCTACATTCTTTTACATTCTTATCGCACTTGTACGTAGCGATAACATTAGCTCAAATATCATCTTACAAGGATTGTTCTAGGTCAGTAGAGGCTATTTTTACATAGGCTTTTCTAAAAGGTTTTCATAAATCATTATTTGAATTAACTCTTTTTCTAAAGTACCCTCACCCCGAATCCAATCTGGTTTCACAAGCCTTAGATCTAGGGGTGTCGGCGTGCTCCAAAGTCTAGGACATGTTTTTAACTTAGAACATGGTAGCAGGTTCCTATTTTCCGCGATAAATAGGTGGCGACTCCATAACAGTTCTTAAAGGTTTTTCCAACTTAATCTTTTTTAACTTTAAAATCCGCCCTTAAGCAAGACGCCGAGTTGGGTCCGATCCCGGGTTCCACAGGTGGCTTTGTCATTTAGTCAACGTTTGACCTCGATTTGCGTGCCAAAATTTGCTGTTGAGAAAATTGTCGAGGATTCTTCATTTGATTTATCGAGTTTGAAAATGTAGAAATAAAGTTCAAATTCAAAGTAATTCAAAATGGTTTTAGTTTAGGTGCAATATTAATTGTAGTGCATTGTTTTTTTTTTTTTGAAGAATAAGTGAGCGAGGATGATTAATTATTGATTTCCTAATTATAATTAGCTTAAATTAACACGGGGTGTTACAAAGAAGCGAAGCTCTGCCCAAATCTGAAGCGTCAGGACAAGGTAGGTACCGATCCACTTGGATCAAAGCTTTTTCTTATTTTCTATGGACTAACAAAGGGGTCTACACTTTAGCGCCTCGACTTTGGCACCCAAACGCTTGCAATCCAAGTGTTCTACTTACTTCTGTACACTCCATATCCGATGACACGCCAAAGTCGCATAAGAATCGACCTTATAAAATAAAACCAATGGACAATTGAACTTTATTTTATTTGCATGCATCTTGCACCTTCTTATTTTGCATTAAATCAACTTAAACAATGAATTCGACCTTTAACTGAACCGTTTTCGTTAACAAGTTAAACATGCTAAACTGAGGGTTTTAATCAATCTTTTTGCATCTGCATCTGCATTCTTTTACAAACTTATCGCACTTGTACGTAGCGATAACATTAGCTCAAATATCATCTTACAAGGATTGTTCTAGGTCAGTAGAGGCTATTTTTACATAGGCTTTTCTAAAAGGTTTTCATAAATCATTATTTGAATTAACTCTTTTTCTAAAGTACCCTCACCCCGAATCCAATCTGGTTTCACAAGCCTTAGATCTAGGGGTGTCGGCGTGCTCCAAAATCTAGGACATGTTTTTAACTTAGAACATGGTAGCAGGTTCCTAATTTCCGCGATAATTAGGTGGCGACTCCATAACAGTTCTTAAAGGTTTTTCCAACTTAATCTTTTTTAACTTTAAAATCCGCCCTTAAGCAAGACGCCGAGTTGGGTCCCTCCCGGGTTCCACATAGTCGAACTATAATGTTGAGGTAAAATAGGTCAACACGTACTACTTACCCAACGTAGAAGGGGTCACGTGGAGAGTGAGGTCCTACATGCCTACCGACGAAGAAGGGGCTCATAGCAGCTTTTCCTATAAAGACTAATCTCAATTTTAAATAGAGGAAGGTCCCATCATCTCATTTTAATTCATTTTAAGTGAACAAATATCTAGCATTTACGTGAATGATTAATTTGAGGTGACAGCCCTAAAAACGAGTGACATCCGTATGTCCATTATATAAAATGCAACTATATGATCCATATTCATGCATATTAGGTGGTTTGGTTTAGTTTAGGCGGAAAATGATGATACTATCTAACGTGTGAATGCAATGAAAAACGGTAAAAGAAAACGCAAAAACGAAAAACACCTAGTGTGACCTATCCCTATGAAAATAAAGACAAAGTACAAATTTGAGTCCATCCATGGACCCTAAAACTTGTCTTCATTCTTCATCTTGGGCTTTAAGTGGGAGTTGGGCTCTCCATCTTGAATCTTCTCATATTACATTTTGAATTACAAAATAAACCTATTTACATTCTAATTCAAAATATGCTAAAAATAATAAAATTACAAGATGAGAGATTCGAGATCTCAAAAATACAACCAATGATTATGTTTCCTTCATTACGAAAACACAATCTTCTAAGGCTACACTAGTAAATACAACCTTTTGTACAAAATTAATGCGAAAAATTTAAACCATTCAAACATACATTCAAAATAAATAGCATCATCTAAACAAAATAAAAACCAATGCATACGAATTAATTAAAATCCAAACCACCTCTTTATGAAAGATTAAAATTATGCAACAATTCCTTAATTGTTCATAATACCTTTTAAT
The DNA here is from genome assembly GCA_023091065.1 of Dianthus caryophyllus. Lineage (NCBI taxonomy): Eukaryota > Viridiplantae > Streptophyta > Magnoliopsida > Caryophyllales > Caryophyllaceae > Dianthus > Dianthus caryophyllus. Next base: position 34,833,674 of record CM041522.1, on the reverse strand, counting down.
CAAAACATAATCCAAAATTTATATTATCAGTATAACATAAATTAGGTCCCAAAAATATTTTAAACATCTTTAAAATATTTGGTATCAAATATTATGAACCTTTTCATAATCACTTAATATATGTTATCTTTATAACAAATATAACAAAGATTTTAAATTTCCAAAAATAAAAAAAAAAACACAAAACTTTCGGCCAAAGGGAAAAACAGGCCGAATTTTTTATTTTATTTTATGTTATGTAAATTCACGGCCAAAAAAAAAATAATACACCAAAAATTGGAAAAATAAAATCGGCCAACAATGGAAAAATGAATTAAACAGTTTTAATTCGATTATGCTAATAATAAGATCAATACCAACTTAATTTTAATCCGTATTAAACATTGATTTTTTAAGAGATTCAAAGTAACCTTTTAAATTAAACATCTTAAAACTGATAGATCTAAAGATTAGCAAACAATATGTTCATTAACATACAAGATTTTAGTCCTTTTATGTTTTAATCCAATCGGTATTGAATCAAAATTAATACAAATTCATATGTGATAGATTTAACATCTTAAACATCGATAATTATGAGTCAATCGGACCAAAACAAGCCAAAAATAAACAAAAAACTCACGGCATACAACCCAAAAAAAAATTCGGCCAAATAAAAATACAAACCGTGGCCTTTTAAAATCGATTTAATTAAAATCATACAAATTCGATTTTTTATGAAAACCATATAAAAATTTCATGTGCCCTAAGGCTCTGATACCACTTGTAGGATTATATCGGTATATAGTCCTTTAAAAAAACACAGGATTATAATGAAAATTTTATAAGATTTATAGTCATAAAATAAAATTGCATAACATAATATAAAGATTTAAAAATTAACCTTTTAATCCTTTGAATTTGGCCTAAGAACAATACCAAAATTATGGTATCTCCTAATTATCACACCCAAGATGAGATGAGAAATGCCCTTGGATTTGCTAGAAGAATTGGAGAAGAAAGCTGTTTCTTTTCCCTCAAGTTTTATGTTGTTAATGTGATGAATCAATTAAGGAATGATTGAGCAATTAGAATTGAAATAAAATCTCTCCTATATACTCCTAATAGCCGGCCACTTTGATGTATTTGGGGAGAATATAATCTCCTCAAAATATATCTTATTGACCAAGAAAAACATAATGTATCTGGACACTTCTGTTTTGGTCATTTTAGCTTTTAATATATAATGCAATATATCACTAGTGTCATCTGTATGGACCGACTATAATATATCATTAAATATAAATATCCTTATATTTATAATTTGCTAATTAATTATAACGGTTTATGTTCAATTAGCTTGCATTATACACAACAATTAAATATAACATTTTATATTCAATTCACGAATTACATTTAATTCGTCTCAGCTAATATTATTTAATCTGTATTAAATAGCCGTATCACCATTATACTGGCTAACATTTTAGTCAGTAGCATCATCACACTGACTAACATTTTAGTCAACAACACTGACTAACATTTTAGTCATTAAGAAAGGCATCGATATGATCATTTTCTCAAATAATCACATCTCTTAAACGCATCCTTTAGGTGTGACTCTTAGGGACCAGTTGATCTTCGCCATCTGTATGACAATAACGTCAAACTTATCTAGCAAGCCAACCGTTATCGATAAATGTGAATCAACTGATTAAATACAAAATGTACCCTGTGTACCTTAAGAGATTTATTTATGTTATTGCACTAACTGTGGAGGACATTAGCTCCAACACCAAGAGTCAGAAGATGATTGAGCTTAGAGAGCTTAGAAAGACTGAATTAAATCAGTAGGTTGAGGCGATATGGTATCCATGATGTAGGCATGTCCTTGAGTGCATGACTAGTAAACCCTACGGAAAAATAAAAAAGACGTTGAGGAGAAGCTGCAAATGGAGGCCACGGTTAAGCCCAACCAAGGTAGGTAGAGTATGGACATATGGTTGGTGTCCAAGAGGAGGGCCAGGCAGTAAACGGGGCCACATAGTGGCGAGTTGGGAAGACTGAGCAAGGGTGGTAGACGACCCTTGGTTTTGTACATAAGTGTGTTCAATAAAAAGATCGAAAGTGTTGATTTGGTAAACGATTTTATGTGTTTTAATACGGGAGTTGATGTTCATTTGATATGCGGTTAAGAGAAAGTTTTGTTGGGGTGTGAGTTTTGATTTTTTATGCAGTTGATAAGCCGATGAGCTCCACATTTCTAAATGCATTTACCACATTTTTACCCTCTTAACCCGAGCCCAACATTATAACCCCTGGAAACCTCGCTCGATGTGATTTTGAGATGTTTTGGGTCAAGACATGCTTAGTTTGAGTAGTTTTCGTAACTATCGAGTTAGTGGGATTATTTATAGTCTTAGTGGATGCATACGGTCGAAATTCTTTGCATGGAGTTTACGCCATTTTGTTCCGTCGTCGTTTATAAGTTTAGTTTGCTCCCTAACTCTTAAAATTTATTTGAAGAGGAGGCGAGTATTGTTTTGATTCACTTTTGTATGAGACGACGATGCTTGTGACGATGAATTGCGATTTTCTGTGCTCGCTTGTCTTTAGATTATGTACTTATTGTTGGGTAGTTTACTTGAGGACAAGTAAGGGTTTGGTTTGGGGGAGTTTGATACGTTCATTTTATATGGCTTTTATGCCCCTAGTTAGTCGTATTTTAGCTCGCGCTTACTCGCATCTTCTACGTTATTACGAGCTATTTGCTATGCATTGTGGTACTGCTTCTTTCTGTTTATATTTTGCAAGTTTTGACGGTCCTCCTGTCCAACTTTGCCCATCACCCTTATCGCAAGACACTTTGCGTTTTGGAGGGTGAACCGCAAAGTACCTTGCGGTCACACCTCCGGGCATTTCCCAATTTTCCAAATTTCTTCGAGCCTCTATTATAAATACCCTTCAACATCCGACACAGTTCATACGGTTTTACACATCAATACACACGAAACACAACACATCCAAACTCACAAAAGCCTCACTGACTAATACTCTGAATTCATCACACATCTCTTGTGTTGAATTCCTCCCATTTCTGAAGCGAAGTTCTGCCGGTTTTAAAGCGCGAGACAGGTAGGTATTGATCCTAACATGGATCAAAGTTTTGTTTTGTTTTGTTTTAGACTAACAAAGGGACTACATTAGTACCCAACTCGACTTTGGTTTGCGAGCTCGTTTTTCATAAGGCCATCTTGCGACTAGAATGCATTCCCTTCGTTTTATACTCCATCAAATGTCACATAAACCAACGACCCCTCAAAATAAACAAACGGACTTGATTATAAGTTTATGCATTAGCAATCCTCATCTTGCATTAAATAAATTTAACAATGAATTCAACATTAACTGTACCGTTTTCGTTAACAAGTTTAAGCATGCTAAACTGAGGATTTTAAACAATGTTTTTGCATATGAATTCATAAATCTTTTTACAAACAATATCGCACTTGTATGTAACAAATTACTTTAGCTCAAATATCACAAATGGATTGTTCTTAGGCTAGGAGTGACTGTTTTTAAAATAGGCTTTTATAAAAGTTTTTCATAAAACAAATTGAATAAATCTTTAGGAGAGCACCTTCATCCCGAATCCAAATCTGGTTTCACAATAGTCTTAGACAGATGGGTGTCGACGTGCCCTGAACTCTAAGACGTTTCTTAGAGCTTATGACACCTAGGCGGGTTCTAAATTACCGCATAACTTGGTGGCGACTCCAAAGCAGTTCTAAATGAAATGCAAGTCTCACCTGGATATACGTCACACCAAGAACCGCATCAACGTTCATTACATCAAACGCAAATACACCCGCAAAATGGCTGATCCCAACGGCGTTAACGCACTCCGTAAACAAGTGGTTAAGCTCACGAACGACCTCAATAGCTTGTTTTCCAAGCACCAAAATGAAGTCGGGTGCATGGAACAGCGCATTAAGAATGAGGCCGATAAACACGCCAAGAAACTCCAAGCTATGAAGAAGCGCCTCTACGTCCCGAGCAGCTACTCCATACATAAGAAGAATGAGAACATCCCCTCAAGCATTAAGGACGAGCTTCTTAATAAGCTCGCCTTTAGCGATCTCCCTATCTTTCAGGGACATGAAAGCCCAATCATTCACATTCGGGGTTTCAAGTCTCAAATGACCATCAAGGGAGTCCCCTCCAAACATTGGCCCACTCTCTTCTCGCACTCTCTAGCAGCAGTGCCGAAGACATGGTTTTACTCCATCGACCCGCAACGTCTCTCCACATTCGAGGACATCGTGGTCGAATTCGATCATCAATACCGAGCAAACGATGACACTCAACTCTCGATCCGCACCCTCGAAGTCCTAACTCAAAGGGACAATGAAGGTTTCACCGAGTACCTTACTCGGTGGAAGAAGCTTAGCGCAAAAATCCCGAATCGTCCACGCAAGGACGAGCTTTTGCCAAAATTTATCAACAATTTTCGTCCTGTGTACCAACTCTATATGAGGTACAACTGTGGGAATAAATCCGTATACATCCCCTTTAATCATTCAGGATTATAATGAAATTAAGACTATATGATTAATGGTCATAAACGAAATTGCATAATTAAACAAGAGATTAGAAATAACCTTTTAGTCCTTACTTTAATGGCCTAAGAACAAATATCAAAAGCTTGATATCTCCTAATCGTTTCACCCAGATTGATTAAGAAATGCCTAAGGTTTTTGCTAGAAATCCCTTTGTGAAAAGAAACTGCTTCCTTTTTTATGTGTGTTGTGTACGATGATAAATAATAAGAGAATTAGGTTAAGTAAAACTCTCCCCCTTTTCTCCTCTCACACGGCACACCTTATTTATTTTGGAGAGATATTTTCTCCTCAAAATAACCACTTATTGACCGAAAACAGAGTGTATCTGGACACTTTTACTTTCGGTCATCTTAGCTTCTAATATAACGCAATATATATTATAATCGTCATTTGTCATGGACCGACATCACTATAACATATATCGTTAGTTATAAATATCCATATATTTATAATTTGCCAATTAATTATAACGATTTATGTTTATTTAGCTTACATTATACACAACCATTAAATATAACATTTTATATTCAATTTACGAAATACAGTTAATTCGTCTCAGCTAACATTATTTAATCGTTATTAAATAACCGTAGCATCATCACATTGACTAACTTTTTAGTCAAAAACACCGACTAACCTTTTAGTCAATTAATAAGGCATCAATATGATTATTTTCACAAATAATCACATCTCTTAAACACATCCTTTAGGTGTGACTTTTAGCGACCAGTTGATCACCGCCATCTGTATGACAATAACGTCAAACTTATCTAGCAAGCCAATCGTTATCGATAAACGTTAATCAACTGATTATAATACAAAATATACCCTGTGAACCTATAGAGAATTATTTATGTTATTGCACTAACTGTGGAGGACACTAGCTCCAACAACAACAACATCTAGGAATTTAAGCAACTCACTAAGGTCGTTACTCATATCGAGGATGACCTTCGAAGCGGAACTATGGCCAAATTCACCGGCCTCGCCTATCAAGGTAGTTCCTCATGTTCCACTCACACAACTAAAAGCGAGGAAAACCGCGTCGTGATCGACCACGCTACATGTGCGACCTCAACTTTAACTCCTTTTAAGGCTAACAGGACATTTGACCCTCTTTACATGTCTTACACTAAGGCATTTCAGAGGCTAGTCGAGAGAAACTATCTCCAACCCATCGGGCCTACTAGCGAGCCACCCGAGGATAAGAAGCCTAAATCCTGGAATGGTAATGTTTTTTGTGCATTCCACCGAGGCGAAGGACACGGCACTGAGAATTGCTTTCGGCTTAAAAACGTCATTCAAGACCTTATCGACCAAGGTAAGCTTGAGAAGCGGACTCCGAAATCTAAACCGTCCAACAATTAAGGACAACCCCCTATACAACCACGCAATCTTCGTGGGATCATTTCCCATCATAGATTGCTCAAACCTCATCGCACCTAAAAACGACTAAATCAACGGCGTTCGATTTAGCGATTATGACGACAAGTGGCGTCCGGCCAATCAAGTCGTGGCCCAAGTCAACAAAGGGAATTGCTATTTCATTTCACCACCAAAATCTAGCAAAAGAAAAAACAAAAGGTGGAGAAGAAAAGGGCAACAAACCCGAAAATAAGACGGGGGACGAGGTTTCACATTGATGAGGCTAAAGTCGTGTCACCTTATCAAAATAACCTAAGGTCAGCTAACTGGGTAGTTAGTGGCAGTAGGGTCGAGATCCACAGAGAGAAGGAGTAGTCAAAAAGGATGCTTAGCTATCTAGGTCAGTCTCAAGGGTGTGAAAGAGGGTGTTTTAAAGGTCTAGACTAAGAACGATAGGTAAAAGCTATGAAAATATGAAAAAGAGGGAGATTAGGGCATTGGGGTCATGTGACATCGATTCAGAACTCAACTTAGAAGGAAATTCAATCAACTGAAATCATGCAATTGGATTAGGTTTTGGGAAAACGCTCTCTCGAGTCAATTTCAACCTTAAGCAAATTTAGCGGGCTCTCGCTACGTACTAAATTCAACTTATCGATTACGCGTGAGTCTAGTTTCAATTAGGCTTTCGATCTTAAACTGAAACAACCTAAATTCAATTCAATAAGGCGTCCCTAAATTCAATTGATAATTAAAACGCGCAGGAAGAAATCAATTGCATAAATTCAATCAACATAAACGATTAAAACATGTTCTGAATCCAAATCACAATCACCCTAAACCCTAATTGAAGAATTAGCTAGACATGGAGAGGGGAAGAACAAAGCAATAATAATAACAAAACATGATGAAATAAATAAGAACAATTGAAGTTAAACCTGGAGTAATTTAAGAATTACAATGGAAAGATCGAGACTTGCAAGATTAAATATCACTAAACCTAGAGTTTTTGAGAGTTTAAAAGGAGAGAATTCTAATTCTAATCTTAAGCAGTAAAAATATAATCAAAAGCATCCGTGAAACCCTAAGTTCGAATTGCATTTATAGGCCACGAAAATCCGGAGAAACAGGGCAAGCAAACCGATCGGTTCGGGGCCAAACCGATCGGTTCTGGGGGCAAACCGATCGGTTCAACCCTAAACCGATCGGTTCTAAGGAGCTCAGCAGATTCCAACAACTTTTAGCCTTGTTCACGTATCCTGAACCTATAGGTTTCGCTCTGAACCTATAGGTTTGACGTCCCAACTTGTCGTATTGACTCCGAATCGACTCTCGGGCTTCGTCTTGACTTCACGATACTCGATAACGCTCTCTCGACCTCAGGTTTTAGCTCAGGACCGCCAAAACCTGCAAATTACACACAAGGAACGACAGTATCGCAATATAAAGCAAATAGCTACTAAAACAATAGTGAAATCGAGCGAGTGTGAGCTAAATGCAACTATAACGGGGGCATAAAAGCTATATAAATAACATGTATCACACATCTCACACGTTCCGGACGTCCATACCAACACATCTTCACTGACGCTCATACGAAGGAAGCAGCTGCGGCCGAGAGAGGCAAGGCCGCAGTCTAAGAGGAAACTTGTAACACCCCGGCCCCAACCAAAGGCCGAAATATCACCCACGGTAGCTCGCCAGGCTGCGTACGTCGCCCACAAACCAACACGGGTCCTTTCCAGCGCACTTTGTCCTCACTCGTGCGCATCCTGAGAACTTCCCAGAAGGTCACCCATCCTAAGACTACTCTCCAGCAAGCACGCTTAACTGAAAAGTTCTTAAGATGAGCCACCAGAAAAGGAGATGCATCTTGTTGATATGAGTAGTACTTACAATCCTTTTAAGCACTATGTCACTTGAGCCAACAGATGAACCTCTTCAACGGCGTACCCGGCCCAAATAACCTCGGACAACACCGGGTATTACAAAACTCCCTCGAAGGACACTCCATCAACCTCATCTTCAGTGGTCTCGCCACCAAGTACAAGCGAGGGGCTTCAAAATCAACTCGTTCGCACTAAAGCTGGCATCTCCATTTCGACTCTCCTACGAGACTCCGCCGAGCATAGACATGTTTTCATCTGCGCTCTATAAATGGCCGGCCGCGGATCCGAATATCTCTCTCGACCAAATGGTACATCATGTCACTAGAGATTGGCTCTCATGAGCCATCACTTTCTCCGACAAGGACCTCCCATCTTTCGGGTCCAACCACAACCTCGCTCTCTACATTAGCGCGGAATGTAGAAAGTGAACTCTACCCGTGACCCTCATCGACAATGGGTCCACGGTAAATGTCTTACCTCTAACCACCGTGTATCGCCTCGATTTATCCGATAAAGACTTCACCCCTAGCACCGATAGAGTGAAAGTCTTTGATGGGACTAGACGTCACATGAAAGGAACTATTTCCCTTCATGTACACATCGGCCCCATCGAGAGAAAAGTCGAGTTCCAAGTGATCGACATCATCCCGTCTTACAATATGCTCTTAGGACAACCATGGATTCACGCAACGCAAGTCGTGACATCCACTTTACACCAAAAGATAAAGATCTCCTTAACGGTGAGATCATGACCTCAAACGCCTCAAACTTTCGTGCTCTTATCGACACACCGAAGCAGCACAGACGGCCGAAATCGCTACCTAGCCGACAAAAAGACTTATGCGGCTTTTATTTCGAGATAGGCGCCATCACACGTGAACCTATTAGAACTCATAAAGGCTTTGTAACAGAGGACAAAAATAGCCTTTGGCCCACCATGGGCCTAGGCTACAAGCCGAAGGACGATGAACACGACGAAATGGTCAAAGAAACGAGACGGTGCAACTCGACACACAAAGTCACCTTACGACCTTACACCTTCGACATGGACAAGTACTTTACCTTCGGTGGGAAGGTCAATGCAAATACCTCCCTCCGCGATATCCTCTACTTAACCAAAGATTACTTCTCTAGCGAGGATGAGTCGAATGCTGCAAACGCCTCTCCTAGCACCAAGAACGAGGAACTAGTCTCCGTGATCATGCGAGATCGCCGCTTTAACCCCGACCTCCTCATAACCGACGTCCCGAGAAGACTCTCGATGGATGGCTGTGGACAAGGGATTTTGATCCACGCGATGTTTTATTTCAAAAACATTTTCATTTCAAAAGAGAGTCGCCACTAAATTTTTAGGTGGAATTTAGAAACCAATTTTAGAGAAAATGAGTTCGTGTGAGTTTACGTGTTAGCAAGTTTAAAAGAATTTCATTAAATTAACACCTAACTCCGCCCGTTATAAAAACGGTCTCTACTAAGTAAAACCATGGCTATTATGAGTACACATACAGATATGCAAACAGCGTTTTAACCCCAAATAAAATATATCCATTCTACGTCGTTTAATGCACATATAATTTCGTCAAAGTTATTCAACATGGGTTCATTTACTATTCTAGTAAACAAAGAAAAGAAGCAGAAATACTTACCGACAGCATAAGATAGATTAGCAAACGTTAGCGGCAGATAAATAAAAACAATTAACTCGACTAAACTACATACGACCATGAGTGACTAGCATGAATAATCAAACACTGCTCACGAATAAAAAGTAACAAACATACGCACAAATGCAAGCAAACACTCAAGGGCCTACAATAATCAACTGCAACAAATAAGCACACGAGTACAGGCGTATGACATGGCTAATATATGAACGCGAACAAGCAACTAACATGAACAAGCATTCCATACGAATATAAAGAAGCGACAGATAAACACAACCAAACGTATAAACTAATAATCAAGTGCAGCTAAATAGACGTGCAAACATACGCGAATTGTAACAAACACGAACAAACGTACAAACAAACATGTAAACTAAGAAAATTAAATACGACTAAAAAGACGTACTGACAAGCGCAAATAACATGAGACTGACTAATAATCCACTAACCTTCATATACACGCAGACAAGTGTTTAAACAAACAAATACACACAAACATAACCATCACACAAAGACGTAAAATAAACAACTGTAACATGTTCTTAGTGATATAATTGCAACTAAAAAAACACACACAAGTACAAGCACACGACGTGAGTATTTAAACGTATCATGAGAGTCTAAAATATACAAACCTAATTACACAACTTAAGACTTAGCAAACAAAACGAAAACAGCGACGAGCAGAACTAACGAAACCAGCGGTTACACAAGGGTTAAACGATGAAGTAAAAGGAAATCACGAAAGCTAATCTAATAAAACATGAATCACGAATCTGAAAGGAAGACATGACAGATCAGTTTTCAGACAATTAGACATAACTAAATATGGATAGGATCTAGTTGTGTAATAAACTAACGAGCAGACCAAAACTAACGAGGAGTTTTCAAATCATACTTCACCAAGGATTCGAGCATGCATACAAAACAAACGAAGGGTGCAACAAACTCATACATACATATCGGGATCAGGCTAAAAACATGGTTCGAAGACAAACGAAAATAATAACTACAAAGAGAAAACAACAGAGCGACAGAAGGCGATAAAAAAGCGACAGAAGTAATAAAAAGCGATAAAAATAATAATTTAAACAAAGTAAAGTGAGTATTTTGCACCCTCAACTTACATGTATCGTTGACCAAATATCCGAGTCGTAATCGATTGTAAGATTTTATCCCGAGGGGCCGTCGTCGACGAAAACAATTTGTAAATCCGTAGCTTTATACTAAACTGACAGCAATTTTCAAAAGCTTGTAACTTCTTCGTTTCTCAACGAAATTTCGAACCGAAAGATGTTTTGGAATCGTGGTAAAGTGAACTTTAAGATTTTGCAAAGAAATCAGAGTAACTATGGTGTTTTCAACACGAAAAACGAAGTAGAATAGATGATAGCAGCACGAAAATCAGAAAATGTTACTCTGTTTTTCATGCGTCTATCTCCTGTTCTTTGGAGTCTTTTCAAAGGGTTTTTGTGATTTAATTGTGTGCGTGTATGCTGTATCTAATTTGTGTATTTGAATGCTTATGGTGGGTGTGTATATATAGGGTCGAGAGTAGGGTTTTTTGAGAGGGTAAAGAGCAGCTATGCCCCTTTCCTTGAGAGCTGCTATCCACGGTTTTCTTTAGGGTTTTGGAGGGGTTTTCTTGAGGGTTAAGCAAAGGTAAATGGAGCATGTGGATCAGGTATAGGTTTGTGTTTGTGGGCACGAGTTTGATGGCCAGAAAGTCGGGTTTTGGGCTGCGTAAAAACAGAGCACGGGATGGGGTAGTGGGCTGCGGTTGGATGAGCCTTCTGGCTGGGTTTTAGTCTGATTATTCGAGGAAAATAAAGGGTAATAAGGGTAGGATCGTTAGGATACGGGTGGGTCATGGGTAGGTGAATAGGAGTCGGGTTTGGGTCAAATAAGGGCTGATTTTGGGGCCTATGAGGTGCTGCGGATCAGCTCTGTCTTGGGCTACGTTTTGGCTTCTAATGGTGGGTTTAAGTCGTGGTTTTAACTGGGTTTGATCTTGGATATGTGGGGAAGAAAGTGGGTAAAAAGGGCCTCGAAGTTCGTACTAAAACGGGCTCAAAATCGCTCTTTAAATCGAGCTCAAAACGAGCTTAAAACTTGCTTTTACGAAAACGAATTCATCGAATACGATTTAATAAAATGGCTTAAAGACACGAGAAACGACTTTTCAAGTCAAATACTTCCTCCATTCCATTTGATTCTATACATATTCCTTTTTCGGAAATTCCAATCAATTCTATACATTTCTATTTTAGTCTCTACTTTATTAAACTAAAAGACCAATATACCCTTCACTAATACCCACTCAACCCACTTGCAAACAATAAAGTAGGGGTATTTAAGTAATTCCATTATCTACCCCACTTGATTTTCTTCTACCTTAATTACCGTGTTTTGGTTAAACGTATAGAATCAAACGGAATGGAGGAAGTATCAAATTTGTAAAACTGATTTTTCAAATCGAGTTACTTAGAATGATTTTTCAAATCAAAACATTTTATTTTCAATAAAACACATACTTGCGACAAAAATAAAATTTGACAGGGCCAAATAAATTAAATATCCTTTGAATTAATAAACATTTCGCTGACAGCGCCCGGCGTACATCGTAAAACGAACTCAAATAAATGATACGAAAACACGTTGTCCTATCATCATAGGGCATTTGTCGGGTTTTCTATAAATTTCCATATCGATAGATACGGGTATCTACAGAGCCCCCACTTTGACTAAGGCTTGGACAGGCGAAAGTCAAAGTAGACTCTCGAGTCGATCGTAGATCACAACTTGAGAGCCTCACGGGTCGTTTATGGTCCCTTAGACCTGCGTACAAAAGCTCACCAGCCATAAGAAGAAATCATACCTGAAACTTGATCATGGATGCCCTTATTTTCGTGAGAGTGTGGGTTGAGCCTTATCCTTAGGCGCCTACGTATCCGTTGTGACAGAATCAAACCCGTATCGTAGTTCGAGCTCGCTGGCCTGTAGCTTTCTGCTGCTTCGGCCCAAAACAAACGATATTTGTTTACTCGATCGAGTAAAGCCAAAATCTGTATTCTTTTTGGAAGTGTCACTTCTTTTAGCTTCTGCTAGTACTTCTTCATTTTTGAGGATGTCATCCTGTTGTCGGGGTCTAAGGTTGATGACTTTAGAGCCCCCGGTTGGAGCGTTCCTGCTTAATCTTAAAAACAAATCATAGCATACGACTCACATATTGAAATCTGCGACTTTTGAAATAAAAAGAATGGATCATCGATCCGAGCAGCGAATTTTATTCGAAAATGGGTCGTCGACCTGCTTTTTATACAGATAGGATGGATCATCGATCCGAACTTGAGAATTTTAATTTGGAAATGGGTCTTCGACCCGTTTTTTAAACAAAAGGGATGGATCATCAATCCGAACTTAGAATATTAATTTGAAAATGGGTCTTCGACCTGCTTTTTTAAACCAAAGGGATGGACTGAAGATTTTAAATCGCAAATGGGTCTTCGACCTGCTTTTTAAACAAAAGGGATGGATCATCGATCCGAACTTAGAATTTTAATTTGAAAATGGGTCTTCGACCCGCGTTTTTAAACAAAAGGATGGATCATCGATCCGAACTTTAAGTAGTGAGCTAAAATAGATATCGCGCTGGAAATGGGTCATCGACCCGAGCTAAAACCAACATTTGCGTCCTCGATTTGCATTTCAAGTAGATACATGACGGATGGATCATCGACCCCGAACTAAGAAATTAATCAAAATTTTGTGTCCTCGACCTATATTTTGAGATTAAAGAGTGATGGGTCTTCGACTGGAAACCGTAAACATCTTTTGAAAATGAGTCGTCGACCGAAAACCGTAAACATCTTTTGAAAATGGGTCGTCGACCCGCATCTTGGAAAGTGGATGAGTCATCGACTCGAACTATAAACATCATTTGAAAATGGGTCTTCAACCCGCATCTTGAAAAGTGGATGAGTCATCGACTCGAACTATAAACATCATTTGAAAATGGGTCTTCAACCCGCATTCTTACTTAAGTGGATGGGTCATCAACCCGAACTATGTTCATCATTTGAAAATTGGGGCCATCGACCCGTATTTTGAGGAAAAGGCGGATAGGTCATCGACCCGAACTATAATTGTCATTGAAAATTGAGGCCATCGACCTCGATTTTGAAGGAAAAGGTGGATAGGTCATCGACCCAAGCGGAAGACATCATTTTGAAAATGGGTCATCGACCCGAGCGCAAGACATCATCTGAAAATGGGTCATCGACCCCTATTTTGGAAAATGGATAGGTCATTGACCCGCATAGCAAATTTCATTTGAAAATCGAAAGAGGTCATCGACATGAACTTTGGATTTTGAGCATTTCGAATAATTCGGCCATTAACATCGTTTTTAAAATAATATAAAAGACGACTCTAAAAGTGTAAAATTATATAATTAATACACATCCATTTACTCTATTATCAAATTCCCCCCACACTTAGCTTATTGTCGTCCTCGACGATGACAAACCAAGCTACTAAAAAATATCACCATACTTAACCTTATATTGACATATGAACGGTCAACGACAAACTTAAAATATATACTTCAAGATCATTTCAAACAAATCATGTGAATCAGCAGCGCCTACAATGAAATTTCTCCTCCACAACAAACTGTACAATCGATTAATTAAACCACATTATAGATTTTAGACGCTTTTAAATTGAGATTATTAACGAACTTTTCATCCTTCACAACTTGTTTCACTTTCTCTCTCCCCACATATCAACAATTAGACTATGGGTTTCAGCCAAATATTAAGGTCTCAAGGGAAGGGGTTTACTTTCGGCACCTTGTATTACCATTTTAGTGTGTGGATCGTTCTCCCGGTTACCTAAGGTGTACTCGATACCTCCTCACAATATTTTTTTTTCTGTTTTCTTTTTTTCTGATTTTTTGATTATTTTTTTTTTCAACATTCTCTTTTTCAAAATATCTGTTAAGTGACCCATGTAGCAAGCCTCAACCGATGGATCCCGTCCAACTGGACAAGTCATCAGGCATTCTCCCAATAGCTAAAATTGGGTTCCCCTCGGGTTAAGAACTCGAATCACAAGACAGTCAATCACGCTCTTTTGAGGTCAAGTAATCTCCCTGTCAGTCCATTAAAGGAGTCACCACGAAAGTAAAAAAAATAAACACAAGACCGGCTTACACACCACACTATTAATTAGTCAACAATGGGGTTAAGCTCGTTACACAAGTGCTATTATTTATTATCCATTCATAATTCAAATTTAAAAGAGAACTAAAATATGTAATGTCATGAGATTAATCAACTCAAGTTTAAATAAGGAGGAAAAGTTCATGCATTTGCTACTTTAAATTATAAATTCTCAATTTATTCCGAAAAACAATTCAATTCGAGTTTGTCGTTGACTCATCTTAGTCTAAACATTAAACAGAAGGTTCAGGTGCTTGGTTCGAAAGTTACCCCACTTTGGCAACTTGACTTTGACTTAAGGAGAAGAATATGCGACTCAGGTTCAGAAATCGACGCGGTTTCGACACTATTTGTAACAACACGGGATGCAAATGGACTGGACCAGATTAATCATGAAAAGACTCGGAGCTTAACGACATGGTCTACGACCTAACTATGCAAATGCATGCGACGTATGGACTTGAAGACAGACTCACAGTATGGGACTTAGACTCAACTAGACATGGACCCGAAGTAATTAGCTCTTGTTTGGATCAATAAGTTTCAAAACTTCCAAATACCTTAGCTGAGACGTTGTTGTGCCCTGACTCAAAACTAAAAAATTGACATGCATGACTTGGGCCCAAGTGTAAGCCTGGGTGACCCAACTTGGTAAGACCTCTAAGAATTTTAGATGGACTAGACTTACTATACACGACTTAGATGCCAACTAGACTCGACTCGGTGTATTTCATGCTTACTCGCGACTTGAAAAAGAAACCTATTTTTGAAGTTGAGGTTTGAAATGGGCAGCACTTCGACTACAAAAAAAAGCTTACTTGGTTCGAAATTTCAGTTTAACTTGGGCTAGATTTTACCTTTGAAAAACTTCGTTTTGGTTGGGAAAAAAAAAATCTATTCCCAAATGGGTAGCATTTCGAAAGCGTTCGAGATTATTCTAATCCTAAACGTATAGCATTTCAGCTTAAAAACTATTCTTTTTTCAAAAGACGTAGTGTTAAAAATTGTTCGGGATTAATCTAATCCTAAACGGGTAGCATTTCAGTTTGAAAGGATCTTTTTCAAAAGACTTAGTGTCGAAGATTATTCTAATCTTAAGTGGATAGCATTTCGGCTTATAAAAGGGATCTTTTTTCAAAAGAGTTAGTGTTAAGATTGTTCGAGATTATTCTAATCTTAGACGGATAGCATTTCAGCTATAAAAGGATCTTTTTTCAAAAGAGTTAGTGTTAAGAACTGTTCGAGATTATTCTAATCTTAAACGGATAGCATTTCAGCTATAAAAGGATCTTTTTTTTCAAAAGAGGCAATATCGAAAATTGTCTAAGATTATTCTAACCCTAAACGAATAGCATTTCAGCTTAGAAAAGATCTTTTTGCAAAAGAGGCAATATCGAAAATTGTTTAAGATTATTCTAACCCTAAACGAATAGCATTTCAACTTAGGAAGAGATCTTTTTTCAAAAGAGCTAGAATCGGAAATTATTTATGATTATTCTAATCTTAAACGAAATAGCATTTCAGCTAGGAAGAGATCTTTTTTCAAAAGAGCTAAAATCGGAAATTATTTAAGATTATTCTAAATCCTAAACGAATAGCATTTCAGCTAGGAATGGATCTTTTTTCAAAAGATCTAATATCGGAAATTATTTAAGATTATTCTAATCTTAAACGAATAGCATTTCAGCAAGGAAGAGATCTTTTTTCAAAAGAGCTAGAATCGGAAATTATTTATGATTATTCTAATCTTAAACGAAATAGCATTTCAGCTAGGAAGAGATCTTTTTTTCAAAAGAGCTAAAATCGGAAATTATTTAAGATTATTCTAAATCCTAAACGAATAGCATTTCAGCTAGGAATGGATCTTTTTTCAAAAGATCTAATATCGGAAATTATTTAAGATTATTCTAATCCTAAACGAATAGCATTTCAGCTAGGAAGGAGTCTTTTTTTCAAAAGAGCTAAAATCGGGAATTATTTAAGATTATTCTAATCCTAAACGAATAGCATTTCAGCTAGGAAGAAATCTTTTTTTAAAAGAGCTAAAATCGGGAATTATTTAAGATTATTCTAATCCTAAACGAATAACTTTTAGCTTGGAGGAGATCTTTTTTCAAAAGAGCTAACATTGAAAAAAAAAAAAAAAAAAACAAGAAGATTATTCTAACCCTAAACGAATAACTTTTTAGCTTGGAGGAGATCTTTTTTCAAAAGAGCTAAAATTCAGAAAATTATTTAAGATTAATCTAATCCTAAGAGGATGGCATTTCAAATAAGAAAGATCTTTTTCAAAAGAGCTAATATTCAGAAAATATCTAAAATTATTCTAATTTTAGAAGGAAAACGTTTCAGCTTAAAAAAAATCTTTGTTTTTCGAAAGAGATAAAGTGGAAAAAAAATTTAAGATTATTCTAATCCTAAATAAGAGAGCGTTTCAGCTTAACGACATGATTTTTTTTGAAGGAAAGCATTTCAGCTCGAATCAAAAATCTTTTTCAAATGAGGTAGTGTTGGAAAATATTTAAGATTATTCTAATCCTAAAAAGACAGCATTTCAGCTTAAAGAATGATTTTTTTAGAAGGAAAGCATTTCAGCTTAAGTCAAAAATCTTTTCAAAAGAGATATCGAAGATTATTCTAATCCTAAAAAGACAGCATTTCAGCTAAAAGAAATTTTTTGGAAAATATTCGATTGAAAAGATGACAGTTTTGACTAAAAAGGATTAAAAACAAGGCTTTGGAATTCATAGATCATTTAGTCACACGCAGTTCAAGGATGCAATACATGAGCTAGACTATTCTAAGTCTCGAAAAGGGTCCATGCCAATGATTCCACGTTGTTAGGGAACTTACACCCCCACCATAAGTCAGGAACGAAATGGTGAGCGTGATTAGTAACCTCGGCGGAACCACCTTGGTATTTAAACCAGACACAGTGAACGTCATTTCCCTACCTTGAGATCGACCCAAGGGGAGAAATGGTTCGAAACCTAACAGGATGATGCATAAAAAAAGACATAAAACAAAAGGGTACTCTAAATAGCCATCGTTTTACTTTTCAAGCTTCACGTCCCCAGCGGAGTCGCCAAATTGTGGACAAGGGATTTTGATCCACGCGATGTTTTATTTCAAAAACATTTTCATTTCAAAAGAGAGTCGCCACTAAATTTTTAGGTGGAATTTAGAAACCAATTTTAGAGAAAATGAGTTCGTGTGAGTTTACGTGTTAGCAAGTTTAAAAGAATTTCATTAAATTAACACCTAACCACTTAGATTATAAAAACGGTCTCTACTAAGTAAAACCATGGCTATTATGAGTACACATGCAGATATGCAAACAGCGTTTTAACCCCAAATAAAATATATCCATTCTACGTCGTTTAATGCACATATAATTTCGTCAAAGTTATTCAACATGGGTTCATTTACTATTCTAGTAAACAAAGAAAAGAAGCAGAAATACTTACCGACAGCATAAGATAGATTAGCAAACGTTAGCGGCAGATAAATAAAAACAATTAACTCGACTAAACTACATACGACCATGAGTGACTAGCATGAATAATCAAACACTGCTCACGAATAAAAAGTAACAAACATACGCACAAATGCAAGCAAACACTCAAGGGCCTACAATAATCAACTGCAACAAATAAGCACACGAGTACAGGCGTATGACATGGCTAATATATGAACGCGAATAAGCAACTAACATGAACAAGCATTCCATACGAATATAAAGAAGCGACAGATAAACACAACCAAACGTATAAACTAATAATCAAGTGCAACTAAATAGACGTGCAAACATACGCGAATTGTAACAAACACGAACAAACGTACAAACAAACATGTAAACTAAGAAAATTAAATACGACTAAAAAGACGTACTGACAAGCGCAAATAACATGAGACTGACTAATAATCCACTAACCTTCATATACACGCAGACAAGTGTTTAAACAAACAAATACACACAAACATAACCATCACACAAAGACGTAAAATAAACAACTGTAACATGTTCTTAGTGATATAATTGCAACTAAAAAAACACACACAAGTACAAGCACACGACGTGAGTATTTAAACGTATCATGAGAGTCTAAAATATACAAACCTAATTACACAACTTAAGACTTAGCAAACAAAACGAAAACAGCGACGAGCAGAACTAACGAAACCAGCGGTTACACAAGGGTTAAACGATGAAGTAAAAGGAAATCACGAAAGCTAATCTAATAAAACATGAATCACGAATCTGAAAGGAAGACATGACAGATCAGTTTTCAGACAATTAGACATAACTAAATATGGATAGGATCTAGTTGTGTAATAAACTAACGAGCAGACCAAAACTGACGAGGAGTTTTCAAATCATACTTCACCAAGGATTCGAGCATGCATACAAAACAAACGAAGGGTGCAACAAACTCATACATACATATCGGGATCAGGCTAAAAACATGGTTCGAAGACAAACGAAAATAATAACTACAAAGAGAAAACAACAGAGCGACAGAAGGCGATAAAAAAGCGACAGAAGTAATAAAAAGCGATAAAAATAATAATTTAAACAAAGTAAAGTGAGTATTTTGCACCCTCAACTTACATGTATCGTTGACCAAATATCCGAGTCGTAATCGATTGTAAGATTTTATCCCGAGGGGCCGTCGTCAACGAAAACAATTTGTAAATCCGTAGCTTTATACTAAACTGACAGCAATTTTCAAAAGCTTGTAACTTCTTCGTTTCTCAACGAAATTTCGAACCGAAAGATGTTTTGGAATCGTGGTAAAGTGAACTTTAAGATTTTGCAAAGAAATCAGAGTAACTATGGTGTTTTCAACACGAAAAACGAAGTAGAATAGATGATAGCAGCACGAAAATCAGAAAATGTTACTCTGTTTTTCATGCGTCTATCTCCTGTTCTTTGGAGTCTTTTCAAAGGGTTTTTGTGATTTAATTGTGTGCGTGTATGCTGTATCTAATTTGTGTATTTGAATGCTTATGGTGGGTGTGTATATATAGGGTCGAGAGTAGGGTTTTTTGAGAGGGTAAAGAGCAGCTATGCCCCTTTCCTTGAGAGCTGCTATCCACGGTTTTCTTTAGGGTTTTGGAGGGGTTTTCTTGAGGGTTAAGCAAAGGTAAATGGAGCATGTGGATCAGGTATAGGTTTGTGTTTGTGGGCACGAGTTTGATGGCCAGAAAGTCGGGTTTTGGCTGCGTAAAAACAGAGCACGGGATGGGGTAGTGGGCTGCGGTTGGATGAGCCTTCTGGCTGGGTTTTAGTCTGATTATTCGAGGAAAATAAAGTGTAATAAGGGTAGGATCGTTAGGATACGGGTATGGGTCATGGGTAGGTGAATAGGAGTCGGGTTTGGGTCAAATAAGGGCTGATTTTGGGGCCTATGAGGTGCTGCGGATCAGCTCTGTCTTGGGCTACGTTTTGGCTTCTAATGGTGGGTTTAAGTCGTGGTTTTAACTGGGTTTGATCTTGGATATGTGGGGAAGAAAGTGGGTTAAAAGGGCCTCGAAGTTCGTACTAAAACGGGCTCAAAATCGCTCTTTAAATCGAGCTCAAAACGAGCTTAAAACTTGCTTTTACGAAAACGAATTCATCGAATACGATTTAATAAAATGGCTTAAAGACACGAGTAACGACTTTTCAAGTCAAATATCAAATTTGTAAAAGTGATTTTTCAAATCGAGTTACTTAGAATGATTTTTCAAATCAAAACATTTTATTTTCAATAAAACACATACTTGCGACAAAAATAAAATTTGACAGGGCCAAATAAATCAAATATCCTTTGAATTAATAAACATTTCGCTGACAGCGCCCGGCTTACATCGTAAAACGAACTCAAATAAATGATACGAAAACACGTTGTCCTATCATCATAGGGCATTTGTCGGGTTTTCTATAAATTTCCATATCGACAGATACGGGTATCTACAATGGCGCCAAAGTTTGGAGTGGACCGACTCACAGGGACGCAATTATAAGCAAACTGCGGGAGAAGGACGTGTCTTCAACAATGCAAATGTAGAGAAGGACGAGGACGAAGAGGAGATTCTACTAGGAACAAATGTATTAAGTGTCGGGTCACCTGTCGACCCATCTTCCTCTAGTCAAGAGTCTCGTCTTAGCTTAGATTTTCTCTAAACAAATACATTGCAAATCCCTAAACAAATACACTGCAAACATAATGGCACAACAAACGCAGGATCTAATCATCGAGGACACCGTAACCATCAACGTGGGAACCTCCGAGGAACCTAAGGAGTTACAATTAGGCGTCTCACTAAACGAGGATGAACGCGCCCAATTCACACAGCTGTTAACCGAATTCAAGGATGTTTTCGCATGGTCATACAAAGATATGCCCGGAATCGATCGAAACATCGCCGAACACCGCATCCCCATCAAGCCCGGTTATAAACCCATTAAACAAAAGCTAAGGCGAGTACGACCCGAATGGTCCCTTAGGGTGAAGGAAAAAATCGAAAAACAGTGACTACCTGGCTTCATTCAAGTCGTCGAGTACTCAGATTGGGTCTCAAACATGGTCCCGGTCTTAAAGAAGAATGGCAAAATTCGAGTGTGCGTCGACTTCCGCGACTTAAACAAAGCAAGTCCTAAAGACGACTTTCCACAATCACACGTGGACGTCTTAGTCGACAATACCGCCGATCACGCCCTTTTATCCTTCATGGATGGCTACGCAGCCACGCAGGCTACAACCAAATCAAAATGGCTCGTGAAGATATGACAAAACCAACTTTCATTACACCGTGGGGTACATACTGCTACACGGTTATGCATTTCTGTCTCATCAACGAAGGTGCAACATACTAACATACCGTTACAACCCTCCTACACGACATGATGCACAAAGAAGTCGGAGTATATGTCTAGGACATGATCGTCAAATCCAAGGAGAGAGCTAATCATATCATTAACCTCCGAAAATTCTTTACACGTATACGCCAATACAAAATGCGCCTCAATCCCCAATAATGCACATTAGGAGTGAAATCCGGCAAACTATTAGGACACGTAGTGAGCCAAAGAGGCATCGAGGTCGACCTTTTCAAAGTTAAAGCAATAATGGAGATGCAACCCCCTAAGAATCTCGACAAAATCCGAAGCTTCTTAGGAAAAGTCTAATACATTTCACGCTTCATAAGCAAACTCACTATGATATGTGAGCCGATTTTCAAAAAATTAAAGAAGACCGATCATGTTGAATGGGACGACGTATGTCAAAAAACTTTTGACAAAGTCAAGGAATTACTATCCAACCCGCCGGTCCTACGGTTTCCCCAAAAGAATTTGCCTTTGTCCTTATACTTAACAACCACACACACCGCAATGGGAGCCATGCTCGCGCAAGAGGTCAACAGCGAAAAACATGCAATTCATTACATACGCAAAAAGTTTCTCGATTACGAAACATAATACCTGCTCGTCGAGAAAAGTTGTTTGGCATTAGTGTGGACATCGAAAAACCTCTGACACTACATGCTAGCACACCAAATGAAGGTCTACTCGACAATGGACCCCGTTAAATACCTCTTCAAGAAACCCGTACTAAACCGACGAATGGCCAGATGGACCCTACTCCTAGCCGAATTCGACCTTAAGTACGTTCCCTTAAAAGCAATCGAGGGACGAGCAGTTTCTGATTTCCTAGTCGAATATGCAATCATCGAGGAACCCATCATTGACCCCACATCCCTTCCTGACGATGGGATTTATATCATCCAACACGAACACTTAGAGTTATACTTCGATGGCTCGTCCAACTATCGAGGTTGTGGAGTAGGAACACTGGGAGTTTCTGATTTCAGGTATTTCGGCTACTTTTGGGTCTTCCCCTTCTTTGGCTACCCCCGCGAAGTCCCTAGAACCCGAGACTACTCCGCCACCTTACCAAGTCAGGCTTCCATTTTCGGGTTGACAACGCAACACGGTAGCCGACTCTCAGCTATGTAAATTCATGGAAGTCGTAAAGAACTCGCAGGTAAATGTCTTTTTCATTGATTTAATTAAGCAAGTTTATGCGTACGCTAAGTTAATGAAATATGTTTTGTATAGGAAGTGTTCGCTAAATGAGACTGAGAAGGTGTCATTTATGGGTGAGGGTAGTGCGCTTTTACATGGTTATTCAACGCCTAAGCTTAAAGACCCCGTGACCTTTTCTATACCTTGTTCTATAAGGAAGTATGTTGTCGATAAGGATTTATGTGACCTAGGGGCTAGTGTGAATGTCATTCTCTACTCCGTCGGTAAGAAGCTTAATATGACTACCTTTAGCTGTACATCCATAACTTTACAGATGGCAGACTGTTCACTTCAGCACCCTCTAGGCATCCTATAAGACATTCCAATACGGGTTGAAAAGTTCATTATCCCCGTCGACGTTCTTTATCCTCGTCGTCGTTTATATGTTTACTTTGTTCCCTAACTCTTCAACTTTATTTGAAGAGGAAGCGAGTATTGTTTTGATTCACTTTTGTATGAGACGACGATGCTTATGACGATGAGTTGCGATTTTCTGTGCTCGCTTGTCCTTGGATTATGTGCTTATTGTTGGGTAGTTTGCTTGAGGACAAGCAAGGGTTTGGTTTGGGGGAGTTTGATACGTTCATTTTATATGGCTTTTATGCCCCCGGTTAGTTGTATTTTAGCTCGCGCTTCGGTGCATTTCATACGTTATTACGAGCTATTTGTTATGTATTGCGGTACTACTTTTTTTATTTATATTTTTGCAGGTTTTGGCGGTTCTGAGCCAAGTAGCAAGTCAAGTAAAGCCAGCACGAGTACCGAGACTACGAGACCAAGCTCAAGCCGATACGAGAGCTCGGGATACGGGTGAAGACGTGGAGGATCCGAGCTACAAGCGATGAACGAAGCAAACGAACTGAGAAGAAATCCCACAAAGTGGGCCGGATTTGTAGCCAATCCGGCCGGATTGGTCAGGAATCCGGCCTGGCTAGGTCGAGAGCATGGCTCGCTTGGTTTTTGCCCATTAGTTGAGGCCTATTCATATACTTATACTTAGGCTCGAAAATACATCTTTTTACACATTCTTTTTACTTAGTTTTAGTTTTAGTTTTCTCTGCTTTTACAAAACTCTCTCAAATATTAGGTTTAGCATAGAATTATTCTCAAGTTTAATTTCAAATTCGTATTTTGCAAGATTAATTCAGGTTTATTTCAATTGTTATTTGATTATTTCATTATGTTTTTCGTTATTCAATGCTTTATTTTCCTCTTTCTATGTATAGTTAATCCTTCTATAGGGTTTAGGAGAATTTGTGAATGCAATCCTGAACATGATTTAACTGTTTGAATTGAATGAATTTGTGAAAGTCGATGTCTTCCTGCGCATTTTAATTATCAATTGAATATAGGGACGCCTTTATTGAATTGAACTTTAGTAGTTTTGGTTAAAGATCGAAAGCCTAATCGAAACTAGACTTACGGGTATTTGATAAGTTAGGTTTAGTACGTAGCGAGAGCTCGCTAAATCTGCTTAAGGTTAATATTTACTCGAGAGAGCGTATTTGTGCCCTTTTCGACTTGCACAGTTCCATTTGATTGTATTTCTTATGAACTTGAGTTCCTGGATTGTACTCACGATGAACTTGATGCCCTAGTCTTCTGCTTATATCACTTTTACTCGTTTTATTTATAATTCGTAGTTTTAGTCTTCTTCTCATCCACGATTTCGTTACCTAGAGATAGCCTCATTTAGCTAAGTAAGTCATAACTACACCGTTTCTCTGTAGATTCGACTCTGCTTGCCACTAGCTGCTAGTTAGTTGTTCTGTAGGATTTATCTTTGATTGAGGTGATTCGACTAAGCCCCATCAGATATATATATATATGGTTGTTCAATACTAGAATTTCTATATTAACTAGATACTCCCTTTTATCCCAAAATAAGTGTCATCATTTCTATTTTGGGTGGATTTAAGGATTGTTAATTGAAAATTCAAAAAAACCAATCCTTTGTTAATACTTTCTATAAATAGGAAAGATTACACTTATTTTGAGAAAAAATTTAATGTAAAAAGGGACATTTATTTGAGATGGATCGAGGAATTGACAACTAACTAGGAGATATTCTAAGACTTAACTAAGGTAATAATATATACAATAATATTGATTGGCTAAGAGTTGATACTATTGTGTATTCGCTATTCTCCAGGTTTTGGAGGACCTGAGTTGATTATCAAACAGACCAACGAGCAACAACGAGGAAAAAACAAAGTGCAACAGAAGAAGAGCTAGGTTGAAGAAGAAGAAATGCAGAACAAGGACTTGTTTAGGCGCTCGATCGATTAAGCTATCCTAAACATCGATCGAGCGCTATAAATAGCATTGGGCCAAATGTTTCTATCACGTAATGGGATCGTTTTAGTTGATTTCTAATGTGATTTGTGTATGAATAAGAGACTTAAGAAACTTTTGGTTGATTGTTACTCTGTACTTTAAAATTAAAGGCGACTTATATGTAATAACGTGCCACTATTTTTGCATTTTATTATTGGAATCGATATCGATATAAATAAAATGTTCTAAGAAATAAACCACGAATAGATGGTACAAAAACTAATCATAGATGCAAGGAGAACGATGAGGAAGACAGAAACTAATTTAGAAACAAGTCACAATCTTAACAATATAAATCATGCAGTGGTATATATTAATTAAGACAGATAATATTAGTACTGTGCTTAATGAAACCCTGCCATAATACTCAGTCATAAGAATTAAATAACTGCCTGCTTCTGCAATGAATATATATATAGTAATGTAATAAGTTTTAAATGCTAAATTAAAAAAAATAAAAGATAAAACAGAAAATGACTTAAATTAAACATGCATGATAATGAAGGTTGCATTCATACATGGGCTTTGCTTCTTGTAACACTGACACTAACTAAATGAATAAATGAATGAATGATTGAATAAATGAGTGAATGAATGCGTGCGTTATAATACTTCGATAGACATTGATATATATATTTGATTTCATCATCTTGTCTTTTGTCTAATTAATCAATTTATTTCTTTAGTAATATATATAGCACCCATGCAAATATGCAACTTATATAACTACTCCGTATATATTTTTATAAATTATTGGATGATATCTTGAAATAAATATGGAGTAGCATTGAAATATCATAAAAGTGATAAATAAACATCGTCTAATAAGTTAACTAACACAGAGTATTACAAATGGAAACTTACAAAACTAAGGTTGTATTTATATGAAGATATTGTAAATTTTCATTTGTAATTCTACTACGAGGTGGTCTCTATCAATAGGACACACCAAATCAATTAACTTATTACCCTTAAAATTAAAATTTCAATAATCTTGTTATTATTTATCACTCAAATCTCTTACTCATTGATGTTTTCATCATGATTCATCAAGTATTTATCGAGTATCGATATCACATTGGATTATCATTTTTATTTAATCCCTAACAATCATCGTCACCAACCTTAACTAATACTCCGTAGATGTTGTTATGATAATCTACAGGGGCGGACCCATGTTTAGTAATGGTGTGGCAAGTGCCACGCCAAAAAATTTTGAAACTAATTACATATAATTCACAAATCTTAGCAATAATGGATATGTGGTTTGCGTAGTGGTAGACATTTACTAGACAAGCAACTGGTAGGTCGCGTCTTCGATTCTATTTGATGTCATTTTTTAATTAGTCTTTTTTTTTTCCCACCCGCCTTCTTTTTTTGCATTCGTTCCAACAATTGCATTAAGTATAAAGTAATAAATTAGTATTTTCTTTTTTAATTCATGTCATTAACATATTCTTAAATTTTATTATAAATGTTGCATTCAAAATTGGCTACATCATTTTAATAAAAAAATTTAAGAAAAATGTACACTTCAACATATCAATACTCAATAATAATATGCGTAATCGTCTAATCGATATCGAGACAAAGAAAAAGAAAAAGCAATAGCGAAAATTACATACGAAGTATTTGTTAGTAATATATAATGCAACACCAAATAAAAAAATTAGATCCACCCCTAATCTTTATTACTCTACTAAAAGACAGTTTCTGCTGACGTCATAAATTCCACATGTCGCATTTCTATGAGTTTTTTTCCCGCCAAATGCATATGCTTACATCATTATTTATAATAAATTACTCCGTATAAATTAGTATGACTAATTAATAAAAAAAAAATATAACTGATAAAAAAAAAATAACAACACTCATGCTATTTTAGTAAAGATACATTTCATATATTACAATGCATTAATTATTATCAATTTATATTCTAAATAATTTAGTAAAGAATTTTGCCTAGGGTATTGATTTTCCGTATACGGATTTTACTCTCGTTATATACTTTTTTGTTTAGTTTTTCAATTTTACCCTTTTTACTCTAACAATATACAAAAAAAAATTAAAAAAAAAATAAAAAAAAAAAAAAAGAAAAAAAAAAAAGAGAAAGAAAACATGTACGTGACATTCACCACCAGCCCACCACCACCTCCAGCCACCACCACCTCAAGCCACCACCATACCATCTGACCACCACGCCTCACCGGCGGCCCACCCTTGCCGCCGGTCAACGCCTCTCCAACCCCACCACAAACCCCTAATTATTATAAACCACCACACAAACCCAACCAAAATTAACCACCACACACGGCAAACCTGTGCCGCCTGGACTGGGTGGACGAGACCACAATTCCGGCCACCGGCAGACCTACGCCGCGGTTGTTAGCCTCCCGCCGCCTCCCGGAAACCACCCAAATTTCAATTTTGTATGAACCCTAATTTGATTTTTAACCCAAAAATTATCAAGATTAACTCATACAATTAACATAACTTTAAGAAATAAATTGAAATTGAATTGAAATAAATTGAATTGAATTGAATTGAATTGAAATAATTGAAAATTGGATGAATTTAGGTTAAGTAAACTTAGAAAACTAAAAGAGAGAAATTTGTATAGAGAATGAGTAAAAAAGGGTATGAGAGGAAAAAAAAATGAAAAAAGTATATGACGGGAGTAAAATCCGTATACGGAAAATCATATTCGTTTTGCCTATACTAATTATACCTACACTTCTCTACGTTGTAGTCTTGTAGAGACTAGAGAGTATCAATTTTTGCCAAGATGTTTGTAATTATGGCAATGTATAGTGATTACTAATTATGTTCACACTAACGTACTCAAATTGCATTCACATTAATTTGTTAATGAACTACAATACTTATACGGAGTAGTTAATATTATTTTGTGCACATAGAAAAGAAAATAATAAAAAAAAAAAAAACCCAGTCATATTTACATAATTACATTATACTCCCTCCTATCCACCCATTTGTTTGCATCACTTTTTGCACGGTTTTTAAGAAATTTGCACATGCTAGTATAAATTGGACTAAAAGTAGAGATAAAGTAGTCTTTAGAAGAGAAAAAGTTTACCTAAAAAAGAAATACAAACAAATGGATGAATATTCCGAAAATAGAAAGTGCAAACTAATGGATGAATAGGAGGGAGTATTATTTCCCGAAATATAATAACATGCTTCTCCTTCCCCAAAAAAATAAAACGTCGATAAGTCGATAATGTAATATAAATACTTACTTCGTACACAATGCTCCGTCTAAATTTATTACTTTAATCTCTAACTTTCGTATTCAAATTAATTAAACAGAAATATATAATATGATGCGGAGAATAATCATGATTAGACAAATATCTTTAAATAGTTTTTGTCTGTTATTATTCTTCAAATATATATTTATCATAAGGTACTAAATATATTGACTATTTAAAAAAAAAAAAAAAAATTTATTCCGTGATAAAAATAAATGTTGGGCATAGATTTTTTACTTTTGAAGTATCTTCATATATTTTATCTATTTTTTATATAATCTTTATTTTTGAATTATTTATGTACATTAAAATATCATGAAACTAATTAGTATAATATTCTTTCTATTAATTTATTACTCATAATTTTATTAATTAGAAGTAATATAATATCCATGATAACCGTGCATTTATGCACGGGATCTAAACTAGTAATCTACTATAGCGTATTATTTATTATGTTTAAACGTAAACACGTCATATTTATATAGCAACACTTACTATTATTATTCAAAAGTACTCCATAAATATTTATAGTTTATAAATTTTCATTTCAGATTGCTTTTGGAAAATATTTTTTTTTTTTGGGATCCACCACTATTTTTTTATAAGTGATCAGTTGATTATATTTTACGTCAACTTGGTTTGGATGTTAACATTACGTAGTCCGTAACTACGTTGTCGTTCGTTGGTATAAGAAATTCGTGCTTTCTAGATTAGGCAGATCATCATTCTTAAAAGTTAAAAGTGTGTTTCACGGATATAATATGGCCGACGTTTTATAAATACTCCGTAGTAAGTTAAATATTAAATTTAATTATGATTTGTATGGAAATTTAGGACTGCATTTTCTGACTTTTAGAAATTTGAATCGAATCGATTCGAATCGAAATGAATTGAATCGAATCGAATCGAATCAATCGAATGAATCGAATCGAATCGAATCGAATGAAGTTCAAATTTATAACATAGTTGTCTTTGGCCAGAATCGAATGAATTAATCGAATCAGGCCCAATCGAAGTGGCTGAATCCAATCGAAATGGAATGAAAATAAATTTGGAAAGAACAGGTCCTTAATCCAGTCATTGAATTGAGTTAATTTTAAGGGATATTTTTTATGTTATTCTGGTACTTAGTCAAATTACACATGATACCCCATATTCGATGTATGTTTATATAGTATCCCTAAACTTAGTGTTTACGTTACATGCCCTTTTTCTAATCAAGAATTTGATTGTTGCCATAATATTGACAAACTTAGTGTTTACGTTACATGCCCTTTTTCTAATCAAGAATTTCTAATCAAAATTATTGAAATTGTATTGCGGAGTAATTGGAATTGATTCAATTTATTCCATGTTAGTTTAAATTAAAGTCGTCTCAAAATGATATAAATTTTCAATTTCTAATTTTTATTTTTATTTTTTACACTTACGACCAAAAATATATAAATCTAAAAATATTTTTATAAATGTTGTACGGAGTACAATATCTTTAAATTTCATCTTTTTCAAAGAGATATAAATTTTTAACATAATTTTACTAATATATTTAACATTAATTCTCATATGAGACGGAACTCACAATAAGTTTAACTTTAATTATTAATTTCAAAATTAAAATCCAATTATTAATTATTAATTAATAATTTTAACTTCAATTCTACAAGTCGCCAAACGTCATCTTAAAATTAAAATCCAATTATTTTTTTGGTACGATAGTTAAGAGTTTAAGACATTCTCATGAAATTTTAGGTTGTATACGTTCTTAGCGACCTTTAAATATTTGATCTCTAAAAAGGACAAACGATTATCTAAGATAATACTAAATGGGGAGTATTCGCATGAGATGATAACAAATGAACTACTTGTCGGTAATTACCATTTTTAATGAGACAATTACGGAGTACTAGACTATTTTTATATCTATTTCTTAATGTATGATATATTGACACATATATATTAGAAAATTGTTTGCTTTCATAAAAAAATATACTGTATAAACAAAAGATGTATTTGATGACAAAATGTTGTATTTTCTTCAACAAATAATTTTTCAAATTACTGTCTAAAAGCATATAATTTGAGTAATTGATTATATTATGAGGATGTTACGATACCCATTATTATCTATTGAAACATTGAACTATGTTTTAATTAGTAGTTACATAATACGGAGTTTAGAGTATATTTAATTACAGAGTATATATTCTGCTTACTGAAATTTATACTCTTCATTTTGCCCTTACTTCCTCATCGAAGTTACGGAGTATAAGAAACCTAATACTACATCTAATTCAGTCATTTGTTTATTTTATTTTATTTGTTTAAAATAAAAGCCGTCATTTTTGTTTGATTTAAAATAATTGTCGAATCAATTTTCAAACAAAATCACCTATTTATAACTATTATTATATTTTTGTTTCAACGATTTTTATGTATTTAAGTATAATTTTATATAAAAAAAATTGACTATTTTATTTGTTTCTTCATAAATAAGACCGGTAATACTCTAACTCCTTAGATATTATTGGTAAGCAAACAAGTTAACAAAACTTTTTTTTTTTTGGCTAAAAGTTAACAAAACTTTTAGTATGTTACATAATGTATAGTATTGCAGAATTTTCTTTAATTCGTTTTCTTGAATACATTAAGAAAATCAAAATTTTATAATTTTTACCGTCATATAACTATAGATATCAACGATATAAAATGTGCATGGACAAACGTACAAAATGAAGTGATAAATATTGACTAGGACAGATGAAGTATATATATTCACTATCACTAAGTGTTACATGAGGCAGTCTCACCATAACTTATGGTGAGACAAGCCCATTTAAAGGTAATAACCATATTAAAATGTGAAATTACAAAGTTAAAAGTTAAAAGATAAGGTTACAAAAGTTAGGTTCTGAACTTAGAAAGTCAGGTTTGAAATTAAAATGTAAGGTTCTATAGTTTAAACAGAGTTAAGAATTTTTTTTTTTAAGAATATAAGTACAAACTCAATAATTTATTTTTTGGCCAAATTTTCAATTTTGTTTTTTCAAGACATTTATATGGATGTTATTTTGTTGATGGCTACTACAGTAACAATTTTATATATTTTACTATTTAGTTTTTTTTTTTTAATGTAAATGTTATTGGGTCTTTTCTATTGGGCTCGTCTCATAGGAGAGTTACCGATTCTCTATATATTTAAACCGTGACAACTTGACGACATACACAACCCATGTTTCACAACTAAGGCCAATAAATTCTCGGCTTAATTTCAATTTTATAAGTTGAACTCTGTCTTAACCGGAACAATTAACGAACAAAAACATTCACTTCAATTTCTATAAATAAATTCAGCGGAGCTCAAATCCAATAAATTTAACTCTAATAAGGACCTGTTCTTTCCAGCTTATTTTCAAAGACATTTCGATGGGCTCACCACTTTAGTTCAGCCTAATTCACCCATTCGCCTGGGCTTCAGCCTGGGCTCGACTTCGATTGGGCCAAAGACGCTTGGGCCTGGGCCTGGGCCCAAAGACGCTTATGTTATTTTTGAACTTCATTCATTTGATTCGATTCATTCATTTGATTCGATTCATTCGATTGATTCGATTGATTCATCTAAAAAGTCGAAAGAAACGAGTTAAGTCGAAAAGAACAGCTAAGGAAGGGAGAAACAAGTGGAGAAATAACACAAAAAATAATTAAAAAGAGGGATGGTTGAGATGATGTAGGGAGTAGTACAACAAAATAGAGAGTGAAAGTATCGGAAGTAGATAAAGACTTTCAAAGGAAAGAGTATAGTAAGGGGGTAGGCTTAGTTACAAAAGTATAGTAGCTTAGAGTAGTCTAGTGAAGTGAAGGAAAAGGGGGGGACATGTGAGAGAGAGAAAATATTGGGGGGATTTAATAGACAAGTCGCCCGGAAATATAGGGGGTTGTGCGTATAAAGCCTTTTCTCTTCTTTTCTATTTTTAATCTCCTTTGGCTTGCCTACCTCATCCCCCTCTCTACTTCTTCTAATAAACCATTTTTCCACATTTTTTTTATTTTTCTTTGGTTTTCTTCATAATTATCAAATTTTGTACTACTTGTCTACTACTACTCCATTTGCTACCAAATTCATTCATCTTATTGGTTTTGTTATTATTGAATTATTATTTTTTGAGTTGAATTTTAGGAGGAGTACAAATTGGATAAGTGATATTAATTTTTAGTCATGATTATTAAATATTTTGAAACTATCTTTTTATGAGTCCTCTAAAAGTCACAATATAAAAACAATTAACTAATCACATATTGTTTGAATATTAAGAAAATTATACTTTGTACGGAGTATATTTTCTTTATTACAGAGTACAATAGATTGTTTATTATTATATACGGAGTATGTTTTGAAATCTCTCATCTTATAATTATTTGACAAAATATGTCAATGTTCATCTCAAGCCACAATCGAACAACAAGATATTTTTAATCATGATTACAAAATATTTTGAATTATTTTTGTATGAGTCATAACTCATAAATATTTGCTCTAGAAGCACACAATATATAAACAATTTATTAATCACATATTGTTTGGATAGGTATCATACATGTCAATTTAAAATTTATACTCCGTAGTAGTTTTATCTGTTATAGAGTACGTCTTGAAATCTCTCATTACATAATTTGATAAAATAAAAATGTCAATGTTCATCTCAAGCCACCATCGAATTAGGATAAGGAAGAGTTTTTGTAAATTGACAAAGACACTGATTATTGTCATATACTCTATCTATTCCAGTCTTTTATTTCCATATTGATATGACACAGAGATTAATAATGGTAGATTTAAGATGAGATAGAGTTTATAAAGTACGGAGTATAAATTAAGTAACATGTGTAGATGAGATTAGTGAAAATTTGACAAAAATAGAAATGGTAAGAAAAGAGTGAAATTTTCCATTAAAAAAAATGGGAATAAAAGAGTGGAATGAAGAGAGAACACTAAAAGTATAAATGTAACTTCTAAAATAGGAGTAAGCAAATAAATAAT
This sequence comes from Dianthus caryophyllus, assembly GCA_023091065.1. Taxonomy (NCBI): domain Eukaryota; kingdom Viridiplantae; phylum Streptophyta; class Magnoliopsida; order Caryophyllales; family Caryophyllaceae; genus Dianthus; species Dianthus caryophyllus. The sequence goes on along the minus strand of CM041522.1, from coordinate 34,800,212 downwards.
CATATAATAACACTATGTTGAGATAAATGAAATACGGACCACATAATGCCTATATTATGATACAATCTTAGTCTAACAAACATTTTATCATACGGTGTATTTTTTTTTTGGTCAAGATGATCCATCTAGCTCTAATCACAATTCGTATCATTTTGCTTTTTGTAAAATCTTTCAGCTGTAAAAGCAATTAAACCCCTCGTTAGAAAAAAAAATCATCTAACACATGTGGTTTGCACGATATTGCAAGTTCCCAGAGGAATTCAAACTAGTCTTTGATCTCATTTTGTGAATTAATTTCTTTGGCGACGAAGGGTTATTTTCTTTGGTCACCAAAACAATAATAAAGTGATTTTATTTAAAATAGTTGCAATGAGTATAATTTTAAAAGTAAAAATAATTTTATGCAAAAGAAATTACTCCATCCGTTTCAGTGAATTGTTTATAGTCTGACTTTTTTTGTGAGGGAAAAAAAGTCAAACTGTAAACAAATGAGTAAGAGAAAGAGTAATAAGAATGTTAGGACCTGTTCTTTCGGACTTTTTAAATTTGAATCGAATCGAATCAATCGAATCGAATCAATCGAATCGAATGAATCCAGGCCCGAATGAAGTTTAAATTTATAACATACATTGTCTTTGGGCCCATCGAAGTGTCTTTGGCCCAGGCCCAATCGAATGGAGCTAAATCGAATCCCAGGCGAAGTGAATCAGATTGAAATGAATGAAAATAAATTTGGAAAGAACAAGTCCTTATTCCTTTCTAGGTTGTATCAAACAACTTAAATCGAAAATTCTCCAAACTTTTTCTCTTTATATCTCATTCTAATTACTTTTTAATTTTCTCTGTTCATATCAAACGTCCCCTTACATAACGCAACTGATAAAACAAAATTGGGGTAACTAATTTAAAGATAACACAAATGGGTGTCTATCCATACATAAACATAGATGATACATCCAAGCCATGTAGAACAAAAACAAAGAGAAACCAAAGTGTAATATCTGCCACACATAAATCACAAGCATCTTCTCTTCTCTATCAAACACACTTTCATCACTTTCTCACTCTCACTCACTCTCTCTTTTTAACTCAGTAAATTCAGGCAGCAAACACAGCTGCTGCTGCTTCTGCCTTCTGCTTCTCCTGCATCACCTCCCCCTTCCCTCTGCACCTCTCTGCTCTCCCCTCTCTCTCTTTTTCCTTCTTTTCAAAAAAAAAAACAAAAAAAAAAAAACTTAAATTATAATAATATTATTAAAATAATTAAAATAATACTCATAATGAAAATGAACACCATTACTGACCCACATACCAAAACTTGATTAATCTCAAATTCCCCCATTTACCCACCAGTTTTTTCCCTTTTTTATCATTACCCATTTCTTCATTTTCCTCAGATTTGACACCTTATTTCCCAGAAAATTAAATTAAAGTTAAAAATTAGGGTTTTATTTTTCTTTTTTTCCTCTTTTTAGCAATGCCCATTTCATTAATTCCCCCTCTTTTTCTCATGATTTGACACCTTAATTCCAAAATTAAAAAAAAAAAAAAAAGGTTGTAAATTGAATTAATATGTTCTTCCCCAAATAAATTAAATTTTTGTTAAGAATTCCCGTATTTAGCAATGCAGTGTGTTTGCAGGTTAAACACCTGTGTTACCTAAGTTTAGACTTCTTGTAGCAATTTTCACACTTACCCACAACACCTCTCTCTTTTTCTCCCTCTCTCTCTATTTAATTGTTTCTCTCTCCTCTTCAAAAAAATTAAAATCTTCACTTCTCTAGGCTTTATTCTACACTTTCCACAATACACAAAAAATAAAAATATAAAAAAAAAAAAGTATTTATTTTTACCTTTTTTTTTTTTTTTTTTTTTTTTTTTTGGGGTTGGATATGATGGGTGTTCTAATTGACTTGAACACTGTTAACAATGATGATGAACAAGAATCAAACTTTATTTTCAATAATAATAATAATAATAATAATAATTGTAATTCCACAAATATAATAATTCCATCTTCTTCATCTTCTTCGAGTTTCGTTTGTATGGATTTATGGCATGCTTGTGCAGGTCCTTTAATTTCACTCCCTAAAAAAGGAACTTTTGTTGTGTATTTTCCTCAAGGTCACCTTGATGAACAACTTCTTCATAATAATTTTAATAATAATAATAATAATACTAATAATAATGAGAATAATAATATTAATAATAATGGTAATAATTCTGTTGTTTCAATTGATTCCCACAAACAAAATATTCCTCCTCACGTGTTCTGTCGTGTGCTTGATGTTAAGCTTCATGTATGTTTCCCTCTTTGTTAATTAAAACTCTAATTCATTCTTCTTTCACTTTTTTTTTTTTTTTCTTTTTTTTGGGTTTAATTTAGGGATAAAAATGGGTTTAATTCTGGGTATATGCTCATATTTAATTTTGGATTTAAAACCGATGATACGAAGTACAAATCTGTACAAAAAAAAAAAACCGAGGATGTCTTAGCCTGGTGGCTCGTATCGGAAAAAAATGAAGTGAATTAATGTTGTTTGACATTTTAGGCATATGTTTTGCAACATGGGTTTGATTCTTTTTAAGAAAGTTTGGCTTTTTTTAGTTAATTAATTTAACAAGAAAAAATAAAAAATAAAAATATTCTGTGAATGTTGGTTGAATTTGTCATGATTTAGGCTCTTGTATCCATAGATTCTGGTATTTTTGATGATTTGTTTATTCTGGGAATTAGTGAATTTAAGTTGGTTATCTTAATTAATTAATTAATCAAACAAAATCAAATCTTTTGGTCCCCTCAACATTGGGTGTTTTTATTTTATTTAGTAGATGCAAAAAGGGTTTTAATTTTAATTTTTTTGTTGTTGAAATGTGTGCTTTTAAATTGTAGGCTGAAGTGGTTACAGATGAGGTTTATGCTCAAGTTTCTCTGATCCCAGAAAATCAGGTAAATGTGTAAAATAATCAGTATTAATTAATTAATTAATTAATACTTTGATTATTATTATAATTATGTTGTATAATGTAGTATTTGTACTTTCTTTGTCATGTGCACAAGTACTATGCTACTCAACTATGTTAATTAATTCACATTCTATGGTTGTTAATTGAATAAATTAATTAAATTTTAAGGGATGTTTTCTCCTAAAGTTTTGGGCTTTCAATTAAATAATAATGTTGCTTTGCATTGTATTTTTTGGAGTTGTGTGAGACTGTTTTCTTTCGCATTGTCGGTCTTACAATTTGAGAGTTTAAGACGGTCTTATTATGAGTAAAGACGTATTCATTGTGGTTGTAATGTGAAGCAGATTGAGGAGAATTTGAGAGATGGTGATATTGACGGTGATGGCGATGGTGATGACGAGGACTTTGAAGATGCTGTCAAGTCCTCCACACCTCACATGTTCTGCAAGACGCTCACGGCTTCTGATACCAGCACCCACGGGGGATTCTCTGTCCCTCGTCGTGCTGCAGAGGACTGCTTCCCTCCCCTGGTAATGCTTCTGCTTTTCCAAAATACCTTCACGTTGTTTCTGTCGTATCTGCTTCTAAGCTTTTTTATTTATCTATTGCTGGCTTGCTGTTGAATTGACGACAGCATGTTACATTGCTTGGTTTCTGATGTTGTCACAGGATTACAAGCAGCAGAGGCCGTCTCAAGAGCTTGTTGCTAAGGATTTGCATGGTGTCGAGTGGAGATTTAGGCACATCTATAGAGGTACATTGACGTATTTGTTTTGTAGATCTTAATATCTTATGCCCTTGCTTGGGTTATCTAACGAAGATGATTTGTCTGGACTGTGGAATCACTTGTGTCTAAAGTAAATTGTTCAGTAGCGCTACAGAAGGTCGTCAAAGGCACCTACTGCTAGAGCAGTTAAACTTACATATGCACGCTCCTTTACCCCAGCATTAATACGCTATGAGGCTGTTATAAGACGTCCTGTATTGCGTATAACTCCGTATATGAAGAACCAAAATCAGCTTGATGAGCCATTTTGTTTTTGTTTGCTTTTACCCCAGCATTAATACGATATGAGGCTGTTATAAGACGTCCTGTATTGCGTATAACTCCGTATATGAAGAACCAAAATCAGCTTGATGAGCCATTTTGTTTTTGTTTTGTCATATAGCAACATCAAAGAATGGACGGAGACTCGTCGAAAGTACACGTGTATAATGGAAACATGCCTTTTTCGTTTCTACAACGATATAATCCTTTAATACGCTCAATGGCTCCCCGAATGGCTAGGGAAGCAGGGTTGGTTGTACGTACATTGTATATATATGATGTGTGTATTAACAAACACCAAGAGGCTACTGTAAAGAAAATGATAATTTTGTCGAGAACTGTATCAAATGACTTCTTATTTATTTAATTGCTACATTCTCTACTTCACCGACTCAGGCCAGCCACGAAGGCATTTGCTGACTACTGGCTGGAGTGCATTTGTGAACAAGAAAAAGCTCGTTTCTGGTGACGCTGTCCTTTTCCTAAGGTGATGCGGTCATTGTAATACCCCAAAGTTATGTCTGTTTTGAATTCCGTCTAACATCCTTTTTTTTTTCCCTCTAAATGTAGGGGTGCGGATGGAGAACTGAGGCTAGGCATCCGAAGAGCTGTCCAACTTAAAGGACGTGCTGCATTTCCTAGCCTCTCGACTGGTCCTATGAGCAGGAATGGCCTTACTTCTGCGTTTGAGGCTATATCCGCAGGGCGTACTTTTAACGTCTCTTACAATCCAAGGTATTTTTCCATTCATTGCGCCCGTCCTCTTTGATTTTTGACTTGTGTGGATGGAGGGAGTTGTCGGGAAAAGGAGGGATGGAGTTTCATTGAACGTAACTTTTCTAAATGTCAATGGAAATTCTTATTGATTTTTCAGGGCAAGTTCTTCGGAATTTATCGTACCATTGCGGAGGTTCATGAAGAGTTTGAACACTTCGTATAATGCTGGAATGAGGTTCAGAATGCGATTTGAAGTTGAGGACACCTCTGAAAGGAGGTCAGTAGCAATATCTCACAGCAGTAACACTCTCATATGTCCGCTTTTGCTTGTCGTCTTAAAAAGGTCTCCTTCGACAGGTACACGGGAGTAGTTACTGGAATGTCTGAGGTTGATCCTGTCCGATGGCCTGGCTCAAAATGGAGAAGCGTGATGGTACGCATTTTTAAAAGTTGTCTTAGTTCACGGCATTTACGTATTGCTTGGGCATCATCTAATTATCATCGGAAAAAATAAATAAATTCTAAGGTTGCGTGAAGCCTGTCAATCTATCTCTTCAGACTATAAATGATGCTTGAATCTAGTCATCACGATTTCCTGCATTGTCCATGCCTTCGTATCCATGTCATTTCTTTCGGATCGTCTCCTTTATTTTATGGCTGTTATGGTGGCCTATAGGTAAGGAAAGATGAAACATTAGTTAATGCATCTCAGTTACTCGTAGTCTGTAGCATGAATGACATAGTCGTAAGTGATTTATGCTTTACGTCTGCAGGTGAGGTGGGATGATATGGAGGTTAACCGCCATGGTAGGGTTTCTCCGTGGGTGGTAGAGCTAACTAGTTCATTCCCAACTCCAAGCCAAATTATGTCTTCGGGTTTAAAGAGGAACAGGATTGGTTTGCCTTTAAGTAAACCAGACTTCCCGTCTTCTGGTATGTCTTTTTACGAGCAACCTCATGTATTCTGCTGACGTAAAATACGGAGTATTTTGTTTCTGATCCCGGGTTAGGAATGGTTCTGATTTGCGTAGGTGGAATGGGAGTTCCAGACTTGAGGGAATCGTTCGGGTTCCAGAAGGTCTTGCAAGGTCAAGAAAAATCGGGTTCTCACCCCGCTTATGACGGGAATGACAACTCAATGCATCACTCGGTTTCCGATCCGAGGAGATACTTCCCTTGCGGGATTCCACCAGACGACTATGGGAGGTCCAGCAATAAAGGCGGTGTAGGATTTGCGGAATCGTTGCGATTTCAAAAGGCCTTGCAAGGTCAAGAAACACATCGAACCTCGGGTCACATAGACCGGAGGCACGAGTCTTACCCGTCTCAAGTCTTTGAGGGTGTTCAAGTCTCAAGTTATGGAAAAGGTTGGCTCAAGTCTGCTGCGAACTCTAACTCCGACTCATTTACACAAGTGTCGTCTCCGTCTTCGGTACTAATGTTCCAACAATCAACCATTCCACCTCGTACGTTCCCGTCACCTCTATATCATCATAACCGGGTCTCGAACATGGACCATTTGAACTACCCGAACGTTCCAGCATATGGCTCACCTATGAAGAGAGGTGACGATGCGGCTCCTAGGGGTAAAACTAGCTGTAGGTTGTTTGGGTTCTCGCTTACTGAGGGAGAACACCAGGTGGACCCTGAGCAAAAGTTAGGCCCATTCTCGTCTCCCGTGTATCCTGAGACCTCATTCTGGCCGCTCGTAGAAGGGCATCCGTGCTACAAGACGCCTTCGGTGAGCAAGGGTGTTGGGACTAACTGTCCTGCAGGAAATGATCTGTATTCTGTAAGAGACATGCTTCTTGATATTGCTCTCTAAGGTAGTAATTTATGTGTAACTTTCTTTCTTTGTTTAGTAGAGACAAATTGAATCTAAAAAATGTTGTTTTATGATGTTTCTTTTAATTTCATGTTCTAAGTGATGATTTGAATTTGTTTTCAAGTGTAGGATATATTATTTGATTATTTTGTTGGTTGTTCTCACGGAGACACGAATGTATTGATGTAATTTCAATTTCGATTTCGATTTCGATTTAGTTCTTTACAGAATGAGATGAAAGTAGGAATGCCGTGTTACTTTAATACTTCACTTTTGGGGCCATACTTTTGTCTTGAGCCAAAACACGATACGTTATTAGTCCGACACTTCACTGCAATGCTTCACTGCAATGCCAAGCAAGCGATACTCTAAAATTGAACAAATCAACAAATATACGACACATGTATGTTAGAGTATAATATTGATCTTGGGCTTTCGATTATCAACTAAACTTTTGATTGAGTCGGTTTTTAACAATATATAGGTATAGTCTTAGTTGACAATGTTAATAGTTATGCTTCCATTTTATCGGGAATTTACCTAAAATTTTAAATTTGTCTTAGTTTCATTTACTCTTAGACATGTTCTTGTACTTTTTTCTTTCGATATTTGAGTAATTGTAAATCGACTATTGAAATGAATGATTGAATGAATGTCCAGCAACTATATAACGACTATACGAGTCCTCATCGTATATATATGCATTATGCATTATATAGTAGGGACAAAATACCACATTGTTCAAATATCATGGACATAAAACCGTTAACAATTCATATAAAAACTTCAATAATTCAAAATAACATTCTTTGATTACAATGTAATCTTTAGGTAATGAATTGATTACATTCATATGCTTCATTACAATAATTAACATAACTCCCATATATTACTCTATATGGTGATTTTACTCCTTAGTAGCATTTCCGAGGCTAGTCTACACTCGAGAACGACTAGTGCCATGGGGCGACAACTTTATTGGTGAACTCTACAAGTCCAAAGTGTCGTCTCCGCTACCGTCAATGAGAATATTTGCTCCAATGTGACCGTCATATGCATACAGTGTAACGAGCTGTTTATGACTACAATATGTGACCGTTATAGTAGTGACATAACCACTACTACGACAGTCACATCGTACTCTGAAACACCGCGTGGTATCCATACAACGATTACATCGGAAAAATTACTCGATAACGAATGATAGAATTGAAAACGATTGGAGGAACAAAGAGGAAGTGTTCATGGGGGAACTATGAGAAGCCAAAAGGTTGTTGAAGTTTTTGGCCTAATTTTTGTAGGTGACATGTATGAGGTTATTTATATAGATTTGAAAAGCATGCATTATTTTTGCGTCATGTGTTAAAAGCATACTCCGTACATAATAAAGTATAGAAAGTGTTGTTTAAATTCCTTCATTGGTGTAGTACACACACTCAAGTCCAAACAAGTGTTCAACAAATAGTGAAAAAGTATGGCAAGTAGGAAAAGAATTGTGTTTCTATCCACATTTGTGGACTATGTTCATGTGACTTTTTGATGCATTCATCTTTTGGCTTTAATATTACACTTGCCATACTTGCTGACATGACAAAAAATTGTAAGTCTAATGACCTGTTTTTTCCGCTTTTTGAGTGAATTGATGAAATGAATCAATAGAAATTAAGTTGAATCGAACTGAAATAACTCAGATAGAATGAAATGAACTAAACTGAGCTAAGTTCAATGTAATGAAGTTGGTGAATCGAATCGAATAGAAATTTGAATTGAATGAATCGAATCGAATCGAACTGCATGAATGAGAGTTTGCATGAATGAGAGTTTGCATAATGTAAAGTGAAATCAATTTGTTCGTTTTTAATTGAGTCGTTTGTTTTATGCGGTATTGGCGAGGTTTAGACGGATTAAGAATCTGAATTACTACAACCGTATTACGAATACGGGTTCGTCAAACCAATACCGAGTCGGGTTAAAGTAACTCGTTTGTCCGAGTCTAAAAAGTCTAATCGGAAGGTAAAGTTTTTTACCTTACAAATGTAAAGACGATTTTAGAGAGAGAGAGAGATGATAATGGTGTTCGAAGATGTGTGTTATGAATGAGGGTAAGGGTGTGTATTTATAGTAGTTGGCTCGTAAGTATGTATGGCTGTGTGTGAAATCGTCAGTTCACTAGTGATTGGATCAGAAACGCCAGTTCATTGTTATGTAGCAGGGAAATCGCCAGTTGGTGTGAAAAAGGGAGGGAAATACTGGCGATTTCACCACCAATCGCCAGTCCACTGGCGATTTGAGGGTGAAGCAAGGAGATCTGATTGGACTTGGGCTGAAACGTAATGGATTACGTCTTTGATGTACAATGATGATATTCGTTTTGAGTTGCAGGTTTTTGGTCGAGATTCTTTTGGGCCATTGATGGGATTTGGACTCGGTTTCAAATCGTCATCTCGATTTTCGTGTTTCGCGTCTCGGCTTTTGTTGGGCTTCTCGGTTTTGGGCCGAAATGAAATTGCTTTTGTAATGTATTATTTTGTGAAGCGTGTTTTTGTCGTAAAATTTGGTTTTACCATAAATGACTTGGGACTATTTTTGGCCCGTTTGTGTTTAGGGTGTTTTTGTGCGTTTTGGGCTTTTGTCGAAGGCCTTTTTGGTTGGTAAGGGCTTGTGTTGTGTTTCTCGGCTCAAAATAAAACGACTAAATTAATACTCATTTTACGAAATATGTCAATTCAATTTAATGCGTTAAAAGTGACCAACATGTTTTAGATATTTTGTACCGTTTCGTCTATATATAAAACATGCGTAAATGTCCTTTTCATCATAGGGCTTATTTTTGGGGTACGAATACGGATATCTACACCTGGTTATAAGACCAGTCACAAATCCCAACTTTATCTTTGCTGAAAGGGCAAGCTCCATTTGACGTTTCCATGGGCCATAATTTTAAATCCCGGTCAGTTCAAGTGAGATTTTCAGGATTTGTGTACCTTCAAAGGATTATAATACAGGGGATCTAAAGGTGACAGTGTAGTAACTACAGTTCTATCATTACCAGCCATATTTTGTTGGTCTGAGAAAGGATAGGGGTAAAAGTAGAGTACAAGCAAGCAACCAGAACAAAGACGAAAACTTTAAGCAGAAATAACAAACAGACAATGAACAAACATAAAGATACAACCTTTAGTGGTTATTAAGAGCCTATGACTCTGATACGATGAAGATTTCTCAACACATTGGGCGACTGTTTCTTTCCAAATTATTTTCACTATTTTAGTTCGATTCATTCGATTCGATTCGATTCAGACAATTATATTATTTAATTGAACTTCATTCGATTCGATTCAATTCATTCATTCGATTTAGATTGATTCATTTCATTTGATTCATTCGATTGATTCGATTCGATTTAGTGTATTTAAAAAGTCAAAGAAACGAGTTAAGCGTGATAACACAACATCAGGTAAAAGAAAAGGTATCACGACGGCGCAGTAAAAGGGGTGCACGCAGTACGCAGTGGTGACGTCGGAATCGTCTTGAGGATTAAACCCCTCGTCACCAAAAAAAAAAAAAAAAAAAAAAAAAAAAAAAAAATGCATCACCTTCAATCAGACATCTTACTCACAATTTGATCCAAACCCAAACCTAAACCCGATTAGCATGACTACTTGACTAGTAAACAAACACCAACTGATAGCCCGAAAATAGCGCGAATATCACTTCCTTTCTTTTCTACCAAGACAACGAAAAAATATTACTGCTACAACTTTGTGATCAACCTTCCTTTTTTATTTTCTGTCAGGCAAATCATCGAACATTTGGTGTGCACTGATCAAAAAAACCTAACCTTTACCAAAATTTGCAGAAATTTGATCGTCTAATTTGGTTATTAGGGTAACAATTTGAAGTTGAAAGTGATGGTACTTCCATTATTAAAGCTTGGAACCCTTGCATTACGTACGTTAAGTAAACCGATTGCTACTCGTCTTAAACAACAAGCTGGTTTTCATCCCCAATTCCGTCAATTCATCATTAATATTGCTCAGGTATTCTGGGTTTTCTGGGATTTTTCTTAATTCTTCAATTTCCTCGTAATTTAGATTCTATTTATGTGGGCTTAGTGATGTGTGATAGTTTTAATATGACTCGTCTGTTGGAATATATGACCACATGTGAGAGTCCCACATCGATTGTGGAAGAGAGTTTGGTGTGCTTTACATAGTCAATTGGTTTTGAGAAATGTGGATACCTTGGGACTTATAAATTGCGCTCGCTCTCTCTCCACCGTCGTTTAAACGATTAAAAGTCTGTTTCGAAGAACACAGTCGTACTAAGAAGTTGAATTTTAGGGGAAATGGTTTGATGAGGAACAAAAGATGGTACATTTTTCAGTTTGAGTACGATCATTTTCGTAGTATGGTACGAGAGAATCAGTGATGATGTAGTTTGGCGATGTAGGCTAAGATAGACGAATCAAAACTTATGAGGTTCAAGGTCAGTAAAACTATTAGATTTTGCAGTAAACCGCCATAGGTATGGTAAATTAGATTTCAGTTACGACAATTTCAATGATTTGTTTGTTTATTCACGTAAATGGAATAAAGTGATTTGTTTAAAAACTTGTGCAAAGGGTTTCATTGAATTGAGTGTTGATCGAGCACATTCGTTATGTTTTTCCTTCCCCTTTGAGGGGGTTTGCCGTAAAAATATCACGTCACTTTTTGATTCAGTATTAGCGTGTCAACTAGATAAAGTAAGACCCTTTTCGAGGGATCGAAATTATCTAGTAGATGAACTTTTGTTTTTCTGTCTGAACATGTTGCTCTGTGCTCATATGTACCTGTTTCCCCACGCTTCGATATATGTTTAATGTCGTGCTCCAGTTCCTGACTGCTCCACTTTTTTGGGTTCTCAATTGTCTGGTAAACTAGACAAATCATCGATTTACTACAACATTGCAAAGGCGGATTTATGGTCATGCAACAGATGTAGAAATTCGACCTCTAAACGAGGAGAGAGCTGTTCAGGTAGCGTCCGACCTTATTGGAGAGCTGTTTATCTTTATGGTAAGTGATTTGTCCTTGCTATTTATATGCTCCATGGCTGATCTTATCTCCCTTGCGCTATATTTATCATGTACTTCTGTTAAAAACCATGAATACGCATGAAATCAACACAAACTCATGTATAACTAAATCAATGTAATTGAGCTTGTGTTGGTTCTCTATTTGGAGATTTCATTTGTATGCCTTCGTTTGCTGTGACGTCTTATATTAGTAGCGTAAAAGGATCTTCCACTTGCTGTTATTTTGTTGATAACTAGTTAAAATTCCATAATATGTTTAGTATTCATAAGTCATATTGGTTTTATAATGACATATGGAAATTGAAACTCTTAGTTTTGGATTAGCAAAGTAAAGAAAATAATAAAGTCGTTGATATTTATGGAAGTGTTTGCCTTTGATTAGTCGATACCGTGGAGATAAAATGGGTATGTCAATTCTTATAGTCTGCTTTTTTTGGTTTTCAATTCTTAAGATGTCCTTTGATTAACGCCTTTAGTAAACACTTCCACTAACTCGATCTATCGCACCGTCTCAAAATCTTGAAGATGTCATTAAGTAGTGCTTACTTTACTAAAACTTAGAGGCATTATAAACCATGCACTTTCTGTCTTTGAACAATCTTCCAGTTCCTTGATTAAAAACGATATGGAGTACATCCACCAGTAACGCCTAATATGCAGGTTGCTGGAGCTGCCGTGATTTTCGAGGTTCAAAGAAGTGCAAAATCTGAAGCCAAAAAGGAAGAAAAACGAAAACAAGAACTGGAGGTAATGTAAAGTTCCACCGCTGGTAATTAGTTTCTTCTTCCGGTTGATCCTCTGCAAGGATACATAAATTGCGTATCAGTTTGATCAATTTAAAGATATTATCAATGCAAGAACTACGTAAACTTTAATAATGCCTTTGTGTCAACCATTAGTTTATCTTTATATTTTGAGAATGAGGGTGATGCAAACATTTTCATTATTTGAAATTATAATCAAATAGGCGAAAGGAGATTGGTATTGTCTAATGGATATTGGGTTGTTGGGTGAGTAGTGAATCAAACCATATTTTGTTGTAAAACAAGATTAGTCTACACCACAAACCTACAAGACTATGACCACCACCATAACAACCACCACGTCGTCATCCCACCGCCTCCCGGTGGTTGGTTGGATGGGATAAAGTGGGTAGATATTTGGTGTTGATATTCTTTTGATAAAATAAACAAACAAATAACTAAGTTTGGGGTAATCTCATACCTTTTTCCCTCTCTTTCCCTTGATTAAATCCCTTTTCCCTTAGACAAACCAAACGGCAAACGCCTCTGCCTTTCGATTAAAGAAAATGACTAATAGAGTATTTGGTTGCATTGGAAAACTTGTGACCATTGGTATCTATAATACTCCGTATTAGTAGCCTTGTGGCTTTACAGAGCTCATGCATCAAAGAGTTTCCAAAGACACATTAAACCTAGAAAGGGTTGAGCATAGTTTAAAATTTCTCGTCTAGTTTAGAAACCGTGTCAAAATCATTGTTGATTCCACATTTCTTTTTGGCATGACTACTACATTTGCTGGTTCTCCATTAAGGAGGGTTTTCAGCGCCAATTGTATACTATATATAACACGTTGAGCGTGTTGTTCTAGTCATTTGTTTACCATTATTTTGACAGTGAGTGTAGTTAAAGTATTAAACTGTTCTCTTTAAACAAATTATGACTTGGTCCACTTATCACTCAAAATCATTAGTCAATATCAATCCTCTGTCGCTCAATATTTTTGCAGATCAAGTGAAAAAGTCCAATTTAAAATCATTTCTCAAAGAGAAGGAAAACAAGCGACTAAGACAAAGAAGTAATTTATACTGATATTGGTCAATCATACTTGTCATTGGTATAGAATTAGTATGCTTAGGAAAGTTTGTCTCCCTTCTAACTTTGACCTTAATAACTATTTTTAACTGGGAGATCTCAAGAGGTAGGTCCTCTTAGTCAATAGCTATGTTCTCTTAAAAGTTGCTTTTTTCTTTATGCTGTGAGCCTTTGATGGTTGATCGTCGAAATCGCGATTCTAGATTTTTGTCTAAAAAGCCTCTTCTTTTTCGTGAGGAATGATGACAATCATAGATCAGTAGACTCTTTTGCAAAAGGTGTTCCAATATTTCTTAGGGATTCTATTCCAAATGTCCAACTATCTTAAACTTACTTGGAGTAAAAGCTCGTCATAAATGATGCGCCTTCAGTAACTAGTGGTAGACGGGGAGAAGGACGTAGCACGCTTGATATAACAACGCTCAACCTTCTAAGTTAGTATCAAGTACTCCATCCATTTAACTAGTTGGCTCTGGCATTGAAATGGACAACTTTGGGTGCAAAGTGTTTAGCAAATATCTGTACTCTTTACCGACTTGCGTTTTAATTTGGAAACACTTTTTTTTATTATCGTATCATATTATGGACAGATTTTAATTCTGAGAACTGGAATTTTTTCAATGCTGTGTGACTTTTGATTCGGTTTCTTGTTAATGACCTAAAATGGTGTCGTCAACATGATTACAGCGGATGTATGAACATGATGACCTTGTTCGCCAGTTTTTTGCAGCTTCTCTAATGAAATCCCTTTCTCATATTGTCAGACCTTGAGACAAAGAGATGAAGCTTTATCGAAAGAAGTCGAGGATCTGAAACTCAAAATCGTAGAACTCGAGAAGCTGGCCAAGAGCCGCGGCATTACTGGCCTATTCAGCATTAGACATGGTCAACCACAAACTGAAAAATCAGCCACTGCTGCGTAAACTGGCTGTCTGACTGATGATATCTTTCTTGAATAACTCCGTCTTTGGCTTCATTTTTTCCCAATTTTTTGGGTAGTTTATTACCCTCATTTTCTCTGTATAGTTGTATGGGTTATTGGAGTTTGTAGATGGTAATCGTCCATTGAAGTCGCTTCTTTCCGACTTTCTGTACTCGCCATGTCATGCAGTCGCCGGTTTTGACATTGTCCACTTCAGCGATTAGTCAATAAATTAGAACTTGTAAGAGTTGTAACAGCTAGCTACTGATTTTCTTAATAAAGATATATACATCAAGCATCATCTTTTATTCCCTTTTGTGATAAGGGCGCCGCACACATTTGTACATCCGTGCATCACTAATATACCGCTGAAAAATATGTTATGATTCTAGTCAATTAATCTCATTTGACTTTTACAAAGTGACATCTTTTGACGTACGTACAACGGGCGCCCGCATATGAAAGAAGGGTCGAAGGGTCTGCACTCGTCATTTTCCCGTGTCTCTTTCATCGGGTGCGAGGAATAGTATATCATATCGCTCCTGCGGGACTCGAGAATCGAACCTTGGTCCTACGGTCCGCACACCCATATGAATTACATGCTAAATTATGTGGAAATATGTTAAGAAAATATAATAGAGAATAAAAATGTAGGTGTGGGTTGTGGGGTGCTCCTTTATTCGTCTTTTGGAATTGCCAAATGCCAAATTGTGCATTGAATAAGTGGATGGTTTTTATGCTTCTTACTTCTTCTTCTTCTTCTTCTTCCTCTTCTATTGGTTATTGTTTGATCAACTACAACCTCTTATTCATCATTTTTTCCTTTACATTATTCCTTAAGAATAAGCATAACACTTGTCTATGTTGGACTACAAAAGTATGATCGTTAAGGATATAGATATTATATGCATTTTAAAATTGGATAAGGTTTGATTAACTTTATAATTGATTCTTGCAAATATGTAAATATAAATATCTATTTTTAATGGATGTTGTTTCAATCAGACTGACTTTTTTCTCAACAGACTCAAAAAGACATCGTCAGCTCTTCTCATTTTCTCCTCCCAAATTTCAGAAATTAAAAACCCTCTTTTCTCTCCCCTCTCTACATATTCATTTTCACTCCTTAAATTAGACCAAAAGTTCCAACCACCCTGTACGACCCACCCCTACCGCCGTGCACCACCCACCCGCAGCACCGCCATCCCTGCACCCACCACCTGCCCGACCACCCAGATAATAATAATAATAATAATAATAATAATAATAATAATAATAATAATAATAATAAATCTGATAGCGTAATAGCATCAATCTCTTTTATAATGAATCAATATGATAGCGTAATAGCATCGTACAACCATAAATCTACAACCTATCACAATTAAAATCCAGTAAAACTAAACCAGAACATGCACAATGACCAACATTGTCGTTATTGATGTCGAAAAGACGCTTCCTCTTGACAGACTTTTCTTAGACCTGGGTTTTGTCGGATGAATTGCATCAAACACTAACCTCTCGTTAAACAGCCTATATGCATCACCACACCCACACCCTAAACCCACGACCATGACAACCCTAACACACCATCCACTGCCACCCTCTTTATCTCCGGCCATCCCCGCACTACCATGCCTACCACCGTCAAACACCCCAAAAACCCTAATAAAATTAATAAATAAAATATTGGACTAATTAATGAACAAGAATTTAAAAATTGAAAGCGAATTACTTGAAATTTGTCATTATTATTCTCCGTAATCGAAATATTGAACGAATTAAGGAGGCAATTGATTGATTTTTGATGATTTTAGGTTTTTTTAGGGTGAATGTATTGAATGTAAAAAAAGAGAGAATTGTTAATTTTTCCAAGGGCAGAGGCTGGAAATATTATGAGTAAAAAGGTACAACTGAGTAAAAGTCGGGTACAGTTGATCAATTACGTTATTAATTTGTTATGCTGACCGTGATTTAAAAAATCTTGTGTCACTATGTACATATAAGGGATATTATTGAACTATTTTTTCTACTTTGAAAATAAACTGACATATTATTTGTATAGTGTAGTTAATTTTATTAATTTTAAATTGATCAAATATTCGGAAAAGTTGATAAAGATAGTAACAAAAAAGCTTCTCTTATCCCATCATAAAATCTTGGTAAAACTTTACCAATGATTTACATATTACAAAAAATTAACTTATTTATGCAACTTTTCTAATCTCAACATAAATTTTGATGTATTTGAATGTTTAAGTATCTTATCAAGGAAAATGAGATGGAGATTTGATAAAAGTGCGTACGTCGATCGTCTTTTTTAAAAACCAACTCACCAAGTTTTCTCTTTCACAAATTTATAAATAAGGTGCTCTCTTTTCTGTAGCTCTCATTTCCTTCTATTTGCTTACAAAAACCCTGTTAAAATAGAAAATAGAAAATAGAAGGAAATAAGTGAAAATTCTTATTAAGAAAAATGAGAATAAATAAAACTTGATCTATGAAAGGAGTATATATTTTGTTTGCAATGATGCACTGATGCACAAAGTACATTGTAACAAATAATGCACTCTTTTAATTCATTATCTAATACGGAGTATATGAGGTTTTCGTTTTACAAGATGAGCCTTGAACTTTATTTTTTGCGAAAATGAATTAATTAAAAAAAATTATATAAAATTGGAACATAAATTTTCTTGTAAAAATTAAGAACTTTTCGTATAAGTGTGTATTTGTTAATGTTTAAACAAATATTATGAGAGATATCGAAGAGCGAAGTGAGTGTCTTAAAAGTCATATATTAAAAAATCTGAATTAGTATAAGTCTTTGACTCGCTGCAAACACTTAAATATCGTCGCGCTTTTAACTCAAGTTTTCCAATTTTCCCTTTTAGTCGTATGGGGTTGGAACTTTATTCCTAATAGCAAGTGTTTGGTTCATTCATGAATAAAACTAAGTTATCTAATTTTAACGTATAAAGTTTACTCCATTGAGTAGTAAAATGAGAAAGAAAATATAGTAAAAACGAATAATTAATAATACGAATATTGTAAAAGAAAATTACTTTAAAATGTTAAAGTAGTTTTCTCATCTTCATTACAAATAAAATTTTAATAGTGACAAAATGATAACGAAATGACAAAATGATAAAGAAATCCTAAAATAAAAAAGGTTTTTTTTATGGTGTACTTTGAGGTTTTCTGTTTTCTATGTTATACCCTTACCTTTTCTATATTTCCGAAAATTAACTTTTACTACTCCGTAACTTTTTTCTAAATAAAATAAAATAAAATAAAATAACATAGTACGGAGTACTCTGTAGTCTGTATTACCCAAAAAAATTGACAAAATATCCAAATATTTATTGTACAAGTTCACAGTGAATCTAAAAATTAAAGACAATTATTTGGATTTTTTTGGTTGGTGTGTTCATAATCCTTTTTTTTTTTTTTCTTCAAAATTACACACATTCAATTATTTTATTTTTCTCACTTAATTCACTTTTAGTTTTAGTTCACACTTTCTGGATTCTCATACATCAAACCTCTCACCTTTTTTTTTTCTTTTTTTTTTTTTTTTTTTTTTTGAGCATCCATTTTTCCCCCATAATTTTACCCTTTATTATTAATATTCCTTCTTACCCATCTCACTTTATTATTTATATCTTGTGATATTTCCCTATTACACTCATATATTTAATCATACCCTTTTTGCTTATTTTGTGGTTTTGCATATTGATTTTGCTGTAAGTTTAACAATCTTTCAATTGGGTTTTCTGGGTTGTTGATCACTTTCACCTGATTTTACTAATTACCTCCCTTTAAATTTAGGATTATCTTTCATTTTTATTTTTTTGTTTATGATGAGTTTTATGTGATTTGTTATTTGTTTGAATGTTTAAGCTTTGCAGACTTGTTAACTGTTGATTTTTATGGCATGTTTTTTTTTTGTTGCGATCAACTAGTAGATTTCTACTTTAGCCTTATGAAAGACCGTCTTTCACTATCAAATTATCGAATTATTTAGAGCTATAGTTTTCAAAAAACACATTAATTTTGGAACTAGGGGCTTAGGAAATGATGCCCATGACACTCTTTGTTTAGACTCTGTGTCGGATTTTCGATTTATGTGTAAGGACCAACTCAACCAAAAGCTTAAGCCGATGGTTGAAGGTGCAAGATCGTTTATATAATCTAACACGTCTCTTCACGCAAATGCCTTTTGGGCTTGAAGCGTGGACTCAACTACAAGTGAGGGGTGGTGAGATTCGAACCCGTGACCTCTGGTCATAAGGGTCTAATACCATGTCAGGAACCAACTCAACCAAAAACTTAAGCTGGTGGTGGAAGGTCCAAGAACGATTATATACTCTTAACATTATGCCCTCTTGTTCTTTGTATCATTGTGGGTGTTAGTTTGCTTGTGTTGTTTTGTTGAATTGAATTTAGTTAAGAGTTTTGGATTGTAATTTCAATTTTCGTTGCGTTTGTGGTTTACGACTTGTTTCGTTTATTGCATGCCCCCATCTACTGCAGTTGAGATATGAACCATTTCGGGTATCGAGTTGAGCTAGATGTGTTGTTTGGTGTTTTTTGAAGCAAATTTATTTACATCATTTGAATCTATGTAGTCCATCTTTTGAGCAAAGTCTTGTGATTAGTTCTGACTGTTTTGCGATTTCAAATAGTAAGACATGCAAATGTGCTGCAAATAAAGGAATACTTCGTATTATATACGTACTTTGTAGTTACTTTGAGTGTAGAAGGAAATGGTGTTACTCAATTTCAGACATTTGACCATTTTCTAGTACCTTTTTGCTTTTTTCTTCCTTATTGAAAATGTAGCATTTGCTGGTCAATAGAATCGTGAGTGCCTGGTCTTTGATGATGTACAATTACACAGCAAACTCACATATTTGATTTGAATCTAATTGATCGTATGTTTTGAGGTTCTATGTTGCTGTTTCGCTGTGTTTATAGTAGTTTACACATTGGGAAATAATCGTTCTCAATTTCACTGATTTTTAATACACAGGTTTTTGCTATAACGTGGGCAACTTTCAATGAGAAAAGTTTTGAAAAGAAATGGGTGCAAGTCGGCATCTCACCAGCTCTTCAAGGATAGGGCAAAGAATAGGGTGGATGATCTTCAAATGATGTTCTCGGATCTGCAGTCAGCAAGGAAGGAAAGTCGCACTGTCGAGGCCACGGTTCTTGAAGAGCAGGTCTATCAAATGTTACGGGAATGGAAAGCTGAACTTAACGAGCCATCTCCAGCATCGTCTCTACAAGTTAGAACATTAACTATCTTGTGTTTCCTCCTTTTTGTGACTCAATGAGTAGTAATCGTAATCTAACTTGCGTCTTCCCTTGTAGAATGATAGCCTTGGTACATTTTCTTCCGACATTTATCGACTGCTGCATCTTTGTGATGAAGAAGATGATGCTACCAGTCCATTTGAGCTGTCAGCGCCAAAACCCGAGCCTGATGCTCAAAACTTTCAAGTAGGGGGAGCCACTGTCATTCAACCGGTAGGGTATCCCAATTCGATTGCTTCCATCGCTTGTAAGACACTTTGATTGCAAGGGTATGGTTAGACGTATTGGACTTAGCTATATATGTTGAAGGTTGTAGAATCAAATTTTGAGTATATGAAACTTACTAGTTACGGAGTACTACATGCACTTTTGAAACACTACATCTCGTGGTTAAAAACAGAAGCCAGATGCCAACAAAGTTTCATTCTCGTGGTTGAGTGAATGGCCAGAGCAAAATACAGTTTCCTGACTTACCCTTTATGAGAATAATTTGTTAGAATCACAGATCCAAGGTTATCAAACTGTCGAAAGTCTGTTATTGAGACTCTAGGGGGATCAAGTAAAACACCCATGCTCCATTCTGCCTCCCTTCCCTTTCCTTCCCTTCCTCCCAGTTTTCGTAAAACGTTATTAAAAAAAAGCCTAAAGTCAGTTTGTGTGTGTTGTTATAGGGCCTCGACGTGAAGCATCGACCTGAGGAGCAGAATCACGCAGGCGTTGATCAATGCAAAGAGCCTCCAGGATTCCAAACGCTGGTGACAAATAACATGGACATGGCAACTCAGCTGGATTATAACCAGTTTAATTTGAATCTCGAACTGGAGCATCATTACTTGAATGGATATCTCGGGATTGGTGTAGACACGGCAAATTCCATTTCAGGATTTCTCCCGAATATAAGCCCCCCACCTTCTGCATTCTTGGGTCCAAAATGTGCTCTGTGGGATTGTCCTCGTCCCGCTCAAGGGTCAGACTGGTGGCTAGACTATTGTAGTAGTTTTCATGCAACACTCGCGCTTAATGAAGGTCCTCCTGGTATGACTCCCGTCCTACGACCTGGAGGCATCGGACTCAAGGATGGTTTGTTGTTTTCTGCTTTGAGTGCCAAGGTACAGGGGAAAGATGTCGGAATTCCAGAATGTGAAGGAGCGGCAACGACAAAATCCCCTTGGAATGCTCCTGGTAACTCTCTTTGTCAACTTTCGGTCGCATTTTGTTGTCACGCCAACGACCAATTGATAAGTGTAGGCTATGAGATCGATACCCTTATCCATGTCATGTTGTGTTGACATGGCTATGGCCTCAAACGTGAAGTGTGTCTAAGTACTATAGGGTTAATTTATGATGTGGAGTTATTTTGTGCAATCATTGACGCAATATTTATGCTGTGTCATACTGTCGTATCAAAATATGAAAAGAGTCGAATGAGTTTGTAATACGGTAATTTAATTGGTTGCAGAACTATTTGATCTCTCGGTTCTTGAAGGGGAGACAATCAGGGAGTGGCTCTTTTTCGACAAGCCTCGTAGAGCATTTGAGAGCGGGAACAGAAAACAAAGATCTTTGCCAGACTACAGCGGCCGAGGTTGGCATGAGTCGAGAAAACAAGTGATGAACGAGTTTAATGGTCTGAAGCGATCTTATTATATGGATCCACAACCACTGAACATCTACGAGTGGCATCTCTACGAGTACGAGATCAACAAGTGCGACGTGTGTGCGCTGTATCGACTGGAACTCAAGCTTGTGGACGGCAAAAAGACACCCCGAGGCAAAACTGCTCATGTTTCAGTTACCGAACTCCAAAAGAAGATGGGACGGCTTACCGCAGAGTTTCCACTCGATAATAAACGTCCACTGAAAGGGGGTGGCGGTACTAAAACTAACGCCAAGGAAGATGCCGGAAACCGCTCTGCTACAAACCGATCCTCGGTAGTTCAGGACGAAGCTTTCAATTTAGGAATGCCCACACCGTATGAATACCTTGTCGAGAATCTGAGTGAGTACTACCTTAAATAGATGAAGAGAAGACTGAAAGGACTCGAGAAATGGTATAGTTGGTGGAAATTCTTCGTCGACTGACAGCGGAGTATATTGTGGCCGCAACCATATCCAAACTTAATTACGACCTCGATTTTTATCGTTATGAGGATCTTGTAAATATTATCATCAATTATTGCCATGACGATGACGGGTTTTTTTTTTTCCTCAGAGCATATCCTGCCATTGGATGTATTGTCTAACCCGAAATATTTGAAATGTAATGCTGTTTAAGACAAGCAGAAGAAGAGGTCTTCATCCTCTTTTTATTTCTGCATAATACCATTATTACACTCTCTTCATATTGCCCTGCACAAATGTTCATTTTTAAGGTGCAGAGATCCTCTAGAGTAACTCTACCGTAGAGTTGTTAATTTTTTGTCACATTATTTGCATAGAATAAAAAATGTCTTTTTATCCATCCCCAAACGGGTTCACCAATTTTATGTAGGGTATCTTCTGGTTCGGATTCGACGACGAAGCCGCCGGAACATCCCGGAAAAGGGTTTAGGGTACAATTTTACGATGCCGTAAACCCTTTTTCGGGAAAAAAAAAAAAAAATCGATGAGAAACGCATATGAGGGTATTTGTATAAGAGAAATATCAAAATTAAATAAATTTATTATGATTATCTAATTTAAAAACCAAAACTCTACGGTAACTCTACGGTAGAGTTACTCTAGAACATCCTGACACATTTTTAAGATGGTACTTTCTGTCTCAAATACATACCAAATTGTCCCATTTGTTTTGTTGCCTACAAAATAATAAAAGTTTGGGATATTTTAAGTTTCTTTATTTTCTAAGTTCTCCCCTTACCTTTTTACAAATTTTTGTCGTGTACCTTTGAAGTTCGTAATTTGTTTTTACTATGACCATAGTAATCCTCAATCAACTTGGTGATTTGTTTAACCTACTAACTTACGCACTACAGATCCGACCGATTGCTTATTAACCTATTCATTTGATTATAAATGTATTTATTACCCGTTAACATGCCTAATAGAGTAATAATTTACGAAACCATTAAAAAATACGGAGTAATGCATTAAGCAAATTAAAAATTTATTAAACAAGCTTTATACTTCATGAAAAAAAAAAGTGTTTTTAGAGTAATTTTCGACGACTCTCGTGTAATAGGTTGATTTGCTACTAAGTGGTATGAAAAATAAGTTAAACAAAAGTGTCGGGAAAGGAAAGCAACTAAGGAGGGACTCACGGAGGGTTAGCATAAATAATAATCGTGAAGTTTAAGTGTATATCGTAGATTTTCAAAAATGTTGGGGTAAAACATGGAAAAACGAAAAACAGAAGGACGCACCATAGAATTTCCGTAAAATTTTTGTCTGAATAATACTCCGTATTAATTATATTTTCTGATCATCATAATATTATATTTAGTGTACCCCGTTAACGATGCTAGTAATGAATCCGAGGATAACTCCGAAGGAAGGCAGCATGAAAAAATCTTGTGTTGAATGCAGAAAAATGATATTTACACGGCTGACTCGGCAGCAGCCGCAGCCGCAACGACTACTCAGGCTATATAATGTTGTAGTCCGTATTATTTTGCATAACAATGAATGACTTTTGGAGTATCTCGATCGTTACATATATTATCTCGTTTATGAGTCAAAATAAAATAGAACAAATTCGGCAGTCGCCAGTCGCCACCATATACGGGAGTACAATTTTCTCTATACCTCCTATAGAACTCCCCGACCTTCCATGTCATCCCTCACATTAGAAGGGTCTAACCAACGATCAGCTGCAGCGTAGATGTTAGACACCAAAATATAATTGCTTCCATTATGCGGTTCAAGTTCAAGTTCAACTAGTTTTTTAGCCACTATCTCGCCTAACTCGGCATCATCATGTAATCTACACGCCCCGAGAAGCGCTCCCCAGGCTTCGGGATGAAACTTGAAAGGCATAGCTTTTAGAACTTCATAGGCCGCTTCTAAGTGTCCAGCACGACCTAAAAGATCAACCATACACCAATAATGGTGTGCAGAGGGAGGAATAGAATACTTGTTCTTCATCATTTCAAAAAAGCGATAACCTTCCTCAACGTGTCATGAATGACTACATGCTGTCAGGACGACACTGAAGGCAACAGCGTCAGGGATTATCCCTTCAGAGAGCATCCTGTGAAACAACTCAACTGCCCTCGCTCCTTGATTGTGAATAGAACAACCTTGGATCATTGAGCAATACGAGATTAAATCTCGCGTAGGCATAATGTTAAACAAGTGCATTGCTCTGTCCATATTACTGCATTTAGCATTCATGTCTACCAATGCAGCGACAATATGAGGTTGACGACGATTAAAAGAGTTTCGATTCATAACGTATGAATCAAGCTCCATAGCAAGTTGCAAGTTCCCTAACTGTGCGCAAGCCGACATTACGCTCCCATTATGAATTCGTCTGGCCTACTTTTAGCCTTTAGCATTTCCATAAACACCTTCTCAGCCTCTTCGGGCTGTCCATTTTGAGTGTACCCCGAAATCAAAGCTGACCACATGAAACAATCTCTCTCGCCACACTGTCCAAATAAAACCGAGCACGTGCCATATCACCACATTTGGCGTACCCATCAATCATCGTTGCATCAAAAAGTAATGAAGTATATTATGTTCGGTTTCAGGCCAGGTTATTCATGAATATATTAGATGGGCAGCTTCGTGTTAAATTCGAGTCTTTATTATGTCGAGTTCTAATTTTGACGTAAAGAAAAAGTTCAATTTTTTTTTAAAATATAGAATTTTGAAATGACATCATATGGGGCCATGGCCCTTGGGAGTACCGACGTACCGTGTGTCATATGAAATGGTGAAATTTTGTGAAGCATTGGATTGACTTTAGACTTGAATCCAAATCCAAATACCTGAGCTTCCTAAACAAGTCATTATGTTCGAATCCAATTTTGAAGAAATCATGGTACCCAAAGTCCAAACGCAACATAAAAAATTTCCAAGATAATTCCAGTACTCCGTAAAATTAACGTACGGAGTATATGCTAGACTCTTGGACGCATGACGGTTGACAAAAGAGTACTCCGTAATATTTACGAGAAATTAAAAGAATAAGTTGACAGCACTAAAACACACACGAGAATTATCTGGAATAACAAGGTAACTATGACGGAGTAAAAGACAATTACACTATATCTTGATATTACACTTCGAAAGCAGTAAATGAATCAAAGTAAAATATGTTACGTACATCAGAACAAACTGCAAACCCAAGTTATGCATAGTCGCAAAATAATATCATGGGTGGTTAACATTACAATCCAAAGTAATGGTTCTTGTTACAGCATTGAGACGGGCAGAAGTTTGATTATTTGATTAAATTCACAATGACGAACTTCTGGCCCTAGCACCATAACTTCAGCATCACTCGCCATCGTCTTCCACGGTGTTCACCCGCTCACATTCATCAATCCATTCGCTGTATATGTCGATTGGTTCAGTCAATGCTGCAGGTACGTACACACAACACGCAAAAAAAAAATGTCAGTTAAAATTCTATCACAATTTTTTTAAGTCGAAAGCAAACGACAGAAATAAGGCTATGTATGGAATCAAGAGGGATTTGTGAGGAGCAGTCAAAGGCTTTCGCATAAGTTAGTGAACAGAACATACCTGTGACGGACATGCTGAAGCTCTCCTGGCAAATCCCACATACTGCTTCACCAATAAGGTTCTTCATATCACTGGACGTCAGAGAACAAAATACGGGAATGACGTTAGTTCTCTGATTATTTATTTTTAAAAAGATTCGGAAATTGTTACTAGGAAAAAGCAAAAACTTACATTCGGCATTCCACGCTAGTTCCATGATTGCAGAAAGGACAACAGAAAACAGTGTCAAGCTTGTCCATCCGCTTCTTTGGTGCAGGCTTAGCACTCGACTTTCTCTTACCCATGTCTTTTACACCTGCATTATCCGATCACACCAAGATATATATTATCAGAGAAGAATGAATTAATTCTGCAGTAACCCTAACAATTCAACACACATTTTCCCGAGTTTTGATGGAGTTAAAAAAGCTCACTATTCTTTGATTAGCAAAATCATCATACATCAATTCAACGGTTCATCAACGTCGACTAACATTTATATCAATCAACAAAAGCATCAATCCTCAAATTAATTGGTTAATCAAAACAAAGTTGGACAAGATTGCGGCTTTCTCAAAGAACAATAACTAATTTTTTTTTATCACGGGAATAATAAACGATTGAAGCGTATCTATGAGCAATACAAACTACATCGTATAAACTTAGCGAAACGAATCATTGCACATGAACATATGCGTTTAAATCCTTCAATTGCAATTACAAAATCTCAACGAAACATCGTTGATTCACCCCAATCAATCAACAGAAATAACCCCAATTTTAATACCGAATATTGAAAAAGTAGTATGAACAACAAAATCAACAAGCATCATCAATCAAAATAATATGCAGGAATCATCAATTAAATCAATGAGCTAGCCAATCAAACATCTACAATTCCTCAAATAACAATTAAAAACCCTAGATTTCATAAAAAAAAAAAAAAAAAAACCCAGATCAATAGAAACCCAAAAAAAAAATCAAAAACTGCGATCGAAATCAAACCGACAATCCATAATAACAAAACGTATGATGATGAAAATTACCTTAAACAAACTTGAAATCTATGAAATCAATCAATCAATCGCCTACTAAAGAATTATCAAAATTCTGCATAAAATGAAGTAAAAATCAGGAAAAAAAAAAGGGAAAAAATAACGATGAATAAAGGAAATCGCATGGGTTAGAAATAAAGGAAAATACCTGGAGAAATACGAGGAAATTAGAGAGAAATCTGATGAATTGAAGGAAGAAATACGAAGTGTATATATATATATATATAGATAAAGTTGAACGTAGGTATGTCGGCTAGGGTTTTGAAAACGCGAAAACAAATTGATTGAATGATGCTCGTCTAATTGTTGGTGTATTTTATAGGGGGGATATTATGTTATGCCGATAATGTTTGTGCTTATTAGAATTTTCCCCTCTTTCAATTCCATGGTTTGATAATTTGATTTATTTATGGTAATTTTTGCAAATTGATTAGGGTTTGTGGATGTTGGGGATGGATATATGTGGTTACATTATAGGTCGGGTTTATAATGGATTAGACTACGTTTGGATTAGGGTTGGGTTAGTCAATCGTGACTTGTTAGAGGATTTGTCGGTTGTAAGATGAATTTAGGACTTTAGGTTGTGTAAGACCATTCACACTCATCTTCTAATTTTCATCTTCATCCCATATATTTTAGGAAAATTTAACATGAATAAACCATCCTATGAGTGATCTTCCATAAATAAACCAACCTTTTGATTAACTCTCAATAAACCAACCTTTACACCTTATCTTCCAATATTAGACTATCCCCATTTTTAAACGATTATTTAAGGGTGAAGATCACATGTTTTTCCCTTTTTTCTCTATAACATTAATAATCGAGTGAAAGCATGTGTGTTATAGTTTTCGTTTTACCCAAAATGAAAAGTTTAAAATCGAGATAGTTTAATAATGGAAGATGAGGTGCAAAGGTTGGTTTATTCAGAGTTAATCAAAAGGTTGGTTTATTAATGGAAGATCACTAATAGGTTGGTTTATTCATGTTAAATTTTCCTATATTTTATTATTTTTCTCTTCAATTTTATCATTCACTTTAACTTTTCACTTTAAATCTTCATCAATTAAAAAATATCTTACACCCATAAATTTTCATCCCACTTATTTTATTATTTTTGTCTCCTTATTTACAATACCCCACACATTCTACATCATAAATCACTAACCCAAATATTTTTATTACATCAAATTTTATTAAAAATATTCATAACACATATTTTTTTTAACATCATAAAATAATACTAACAAAAAAAAAATAATTGTAGTTAGATTTTGACGGGTTTTTGTAAGTCTAATTTTGATAACATGACGATAATTTATAAATATTTTTTTTATGTCGTTTTTAATGTTATTAAAAGAAATAAATGTAAATTTAAAGCGCATATATTGCAAAAAAAAAAAAAAATTAGAAGCGAAGATTTGAAAATTTTAAATAGGTCTCAAATGACATTAAAGAAATTACATCATTAAAATATTAAACTAAGACCATGCCCATGCAAGGTCAATTGGTAGATCAATTTGATATTAGGACACCTTAATTACAAATTAGGAGATCAATTATCTTGACACAACTACAAACAGGATCAATTGGTGATCTACTCTCACCAAATTGATCTAATAAATGACTCAACACATGACACTTCACAATTGGTTGTACATAATAAAAAAAATAAAAAAAAATTTAGTTGTCCGTTGGATTTGCAGAAGTGAAGGGGCAGTTGCTTTCCATATTGACATCCCATTTTTTGCGACGGATTTTTGCTGATTTACGACAGAACAGGTTTTTTTTTTTTTTTTTTTTTTTTTTTTTTTTTTTTTTTTTCGACCGACAGTTCCGTCGCAAATATTCCGTCGCAAACTGAAAAAACATGATATACCACATCGGTGAGGAAAGTAAGTTATATAAGGTTTATATAGATTTGTTGTGAGTTAATGTTTGAATGAAATGTGACGAAACTTATATAAGGCATTCGATAATGCGGTTTAAGATTTTGGGATATCGTTATATGAGACAACGGATTTTTTTTTTTTTTTTTTTTTTTTTTTTTTTTTGCGACGGAATTTTCCGTCGCAAATAAATTTGCGAGGGAGTTTCATCGCAAAAATTTAATTTGCGACCATTTTTCTCGACGAACGGTTTTCGTCGCAAAAACCATTTTGCGACGGATTTGAGTGTTTTGCGACGGATTTGTTCCGTTGCAAATAGACTGTTTTTTTGTAGTGAAAGTCGACTAGAAGATATTGATCAAACACAACTTGGCATTAGAAGTGATGATGCTATGAAAAGTCGTTTTAGACGACTTAATTTTCTAGTTAACAAATGAGTTGGTTGCTACAACCAAATTCGTAATCGACCGCCGGCAAGTGGAACTAACATTGCTGACGATATTCAAGCAGCTCAAGCTTTGTTTCGTCCAATGAACGATCAACACGATTTTTAGATTTTAATGTTTACAATAAAGTTATGAGTAAACATCCAAAATGGAGTTTACAATCATCGCAACATGGTGTAAGTGTTGAGCTAAGTAGTTCCGGTTCGAAAAGATCAAGGTCAGATATAGATAGTCCTTCTAGTGTAAATGTCCCTACCCCTAGTAATGTTAACGAGTCTACTCCAACTAGTGTTAACGTTGACGAATATGTAATTCGTCGTCCCGAAGGACGAGAGGCAGCAAAAAAAGAAGCAAAAAGGGAAAGCTCCGATGTCAGACTCTATGTTCACTAAAGAGGATACTTCACGTCTAGAAGGGCACAAGATCACTACGGAAGCACAAATTGAGCAACGGCAAAGAAGAATTGATGCTGATTTAAAAATCGAACAACTCAGAATTCTAAAATCTACAAGAAAGATGGAAATGACAATCCTCAACACACTCCTTTCACGGCAAGATTTAAACCCAAAAGATCAAGAGATGAAAGAAAAATTACAAAATAAATATATGCCTGAAATCTAAAATTAGTGAAATTTGGTCTAATGGTATGTAATTCATCGTTATTTTACTGGTATGTAATTTTAGTGAAATATTTTCTAGTCTTTATTTTATATATCAATAATTTTAGGAAAAAAAATTGTCCATCTTTATTTTACTCCGTATATGTCATTGAATGTATCTAATCTTAGTGAAATATTTTCTATATCAATAATCAATCAAAAAACAAAAGAAATTGATAAAAAACCATGTCCTCTATCAACAATTAAATCAACAATAATCACATGAATTCTATCATAAACCATAACATGCATGAAGATTAACCTTTACAGAAATTAAAAATAAGTTCATTAAAAATTAGATCAAGAGTATGAAGACTAATAAAGAAAAATAAATCTCAATTTCATTAAATCACAAAGGCTAACTAAGATCAAATCAAGAGTTTGAAGGCTAACCAAGATCTTAGCATGCACGCCGGAGTGGCCCGGTACATGGTGGTCGCCGGAGTAAGGAGTCGTCGGATTTGACGGTGATCCGAAAAAGACTATGCGAAGTATATTTTAATATTTGGTTTGGTTTTTTATTAGTCAAAGATTTTGGTGTTTGTTGGTGTACTAGTACGTATACACCATACATATACTTTGAGTGTGTGTATGTATTTAAATAATGTAGACTATGAATCAAAGGTTTTGGTTTTTCCGGTGATATGCTTTGAGTGTGTATGTATTTCGATAATGTAGACTATGAATCTTAATATGGATATACTCAAACAAATGTTACGCCTTTTAATAAAACTTAATATTTTAATAAAGGTCAATATTTTATTTCATTATTAAAACTTAATAAAAGACGACTAAACTTAAAAAACTCATTAAGTTAAACTTAAAATCTTACGAGTATTTTAAGTTTTACAATAAAATTTAATACAAGACAATTAAACATTGAAAACTTATTAAACCTAAATTTTTTTTACTAATATTTAATTTATAATGTTAAAAACTTAATACAAAAGCATTTAACAATTAACAATAACATATTAAAAATAATAAACTAACCAAATTTGACTATATATTTGACTGTTGAAATTTTAATATGACCGTTGGAATCTAAATATGACCGTTGGAGTTTATATATAACCGTTGAGATTAAAATTTGACCGTTGAAATTTTAATATGACTGTTGAAATCTAAACATGACCGTTGGAGTTTTTATATGACCGTTGGAATTTTAATATGACTGTTGAGATTAAAATTTGACCGTTGGAATTTTAATATGACTGTTGAGATTATAATTTGACCGTTGAAAATTTAATTTGACCGTTGGTATTTCAATATGACCCTTGAAGTTTTAGGCTATATATATATATATATATACATCTGCCAATTTTATTTTTCATACAATTTCTTTTGGATGTCATAAATCAAATAACTTAAAAAAAAATATTCAATTATACACAATTATCATATAATGTCTGATTCTAGTTCAACTTCAAATTCTTCAAATGACAACATTGTTGATCAAAATAGAATTTCTGATTACCAATGGGAATTTGAAATGGATGAAGAATCTGAACAACTTCAAAGCCTTATAGCGGAGCGTATGAATCAATATGTTCTCACAAATATACAACGACCAATTCGTAATCCTAGACGCCCCAAGCGTCATATTGAGAGAAATCGTGAGGAGGGTCATAACCAAATGTGGAATGACTACTTTAGCGATAATCCGACTTTACACGGATGACCTATTTCGTCGAATATTTCGCATGCGTAAACATGTTATTATGCGTATAGTTGACACCCTTTCTGCTAGTGACAACTTCTTTCGACAAAGAGTCGGTGGAAATGGGAGATTTGGTTTCTCACCATTGCAGAAATGCACAGCTGCAGTTAGAGTTCTCACATATGGTTCATCTACGGATTCAGTTGATGAATATTTGTGCATGAGCGATACCGTTGTAAGAGATTCTGTCAGACATTTTGTCGAGGGTGTTATATTTAACTTTGGGGATGAGTATTTGCGCAGACCCAACCAACAAGATTTGGCAAGGTTACTCCATATGGGGCAGGTACGTGGATTTCCTGGTATGTTGGGAAGCATTGACTGCATGCACTGGGAGTGGAAAAATTGTCCAACGGCATGGGTGGGACAATATGCCGGAAGAAGTTCAAAGGAAAAAATCATTTTAGAAGCGGTTGCATCGTACGATTTATGGATATGACATGCGGCCTTCTTTGGTACACCATGTTCACTCAATGATATTAATGTTCTTCAGCGTTCACCAGTTTTTAATGATCTTTTAGAAGAATCTGCCCCGCCTGTTCATTTCGTGATAAATGGTAAAAAGTATAATATGGGATATTATCTTGCTGATGGTATATATCCGGGTTGGGCGACATTTGTTAAATCAATTACTGCTCCTCAAATTCAAAAGCATACGTTATTTGCTGCTCGTCAAGAAAGTTGTCGAAAAGATGTTGAGCGTGCTTTTGGCGTTCTACAAGCTCGATTTGCGTTCATCAAACGCCCCTATCTTCTATGGGATAAAAATATGATGGGAAAAGTTTTTATGGCTTGTATAATCATGCATAATATGATTGTAGAAGATGAACGAGAAACCTATCTCAACTATGAAAGGTGAAAGAATAAGGTGGAAGATCACACATTCACACTAATGGAGGAAACAAAAAAGCAAACATGTAAGGGTTTGTCAATCCAAAAATGAACTTTCTACCAGTCTACCACTACCATAGTACCATTACCGCAGCCCGCACTCCGGCAGGCTTTATTACGTGAAATACTGAAATCATTAATTATGATAGAGTACTCTTTATGATAAACGATAAATGAGATGTTCCTTTTATTTCTAATTTTAATTTTAGTTTTTCAAATTTTAATTTTAGTTTTTTATTTTAAATTTTTAGATTGTCCTTTATAATTATCACTAGTGTTACATAAAAGTTTATTTTAAGAGTAGAATATAATTTTTTTTTAATGTTAATCGAAAATTTGGGGATTAAGCTCGAATGTATTGTAACTACGATATGTCGATAATTAATTTAAAGTATTGAGCACATGACAAATACACAGACCTTTTTTATAAGGAAAGTGATATGACCCCACCCGATACATATCAAATTAAAAAATAATAGAAATTAATTAACTTGTACGGAGTAATATATTTTACACCAAATACATAAGATTGAATAGAACGATACAGTAAGGGCAGCTCCAATGGTGAGCAACAATATAGTGTATCTCAATATATATACTTTATAGTTTATTTTGAATAATCTTATTATTATTATTATTATTGTAACACCCCGACTTTTCCTAATATTTATTTGTTCGTCTCATTAATATTCGTAATTCATTTCTCTTGATTTTCTCATTTCTTTTAGCTCGAGGAAATCAGTTCTCTTGTCGCGTGGATAAGCTACTCTGTAGTCGGAACTTAAATACGGAGTAATTAACTTAAAAACGGTGTAACTTCCTCATACGAACTCCGATTCAGGTGATTCAAAAGGCTAAATCACAGATTTTTCCGACGCCGTCAGAATCGCCAAATTTTCAGGGGTCGAGCGAGCCGCTTCCACTGGGAGCGAGCCGCTCTGAAGAAGCGAGCCATTTCTATGTTTGAGCGAGCCGCTCCTCAAAGACGTTCGAGTTTTAGGGTTTTAAAATGTTTCTTTTGGCTCAAGACATTATAATATCCTCGTCCACTCTTATCCTAGCAACCTAATCATCGATTTACATCTCCTCATCTCATCCCTCTTCTCACATCATAATTCTTCATTCAAACTCTCTCGAAATTCATCCAAACACCTTAAGCATCCATCCATTCTCTCATCTAGTGTGCCCTAATCCTTTCCTAATCAATTCCTTGGGTAAATTAGCCTTTTAGTTCATATATTTTTCTGTTATTGTATTATTTTATGTGTTTTTATGTTGTATGCTTATTGCTTGTGTGATTTGGCTTGGAAATTCAAAGGAGAAGGAGATCTAGAGGAAGGAGATACCATCCTTGTGGAGGAAGAGGAAGAATAGCAAGTACTTGATCTCTACTAAGGTAACTAGGTGTGATCTAGTTATATTTTAGCATGTATGAGGCCTTGCTTGTCATGTTGTTGTTGTTTACATTGTTGTGTTGATGTTGGTTGGTGTTTGCTCATGATTTCATGTTAGAATCATTGGCCTCATACTAGGGTTGTCATGTTATCATCTTTAATTGCATAACTATCATATTTGAGTGCTAATCATGTTGGTAAAAGTTGAGAAAATCGTGTTGGTGATGTTTGGTGTTGATGGCCGAAAGGTCTAGGAGAGGGCCGAAGCCCTTGTGGTGTTTGTTCCTTGGTTTCCTTTCTATTTTGGCTTAATTATGATGAATTATGTTGTTAGCATGAATCACCTTATGATAAGTTATGAGTTAAGTTGATTATAAGAGGTTAAATAATGTTTATATGCATGTTTAAGTGAATGAATCATATGAATCGTTTATTGGTCACATGAGTATCGGGTGTATTGCATGATTTGGTGTTTTGGTGTGTTGGCCGAGTATGGGAAGGCTGGCCGTGTGTTATGTATGAGTGTGGTGGGTTGGTTTGTCTCTTGTTTGAGTCTTGGCATGTCTTAGAGTGTTAACCATGCTTTATTGAATCATGTTGTACTTTGTTTGATCACTAAACAATGATTTATGAGCATGTTAACGGAATATATGTCTTGTAATGTTTTATAATCATATTGTACTCCGTATGTATGGTTGGTTATGATGATATTGTGACTTGTGTGTGTGCGTTAGTATGGATGTTGTGGTTGTATGGTTGTGTTGGAGTATTGGAGACAGGTTAACAGGTTTATGGTTGGGTTAAGTTTGCACATGGGTACTGTTCTGGCACATGTGTGAGGAGATACAACGTCCTAGGATGGACGGATACCGCCCATGATCCCCTCGACTATTCTTGTTGTTTAGTTAGAGCGACTATGGGTTCTCAACCAGAAGGGTTGAGACTATGGTTATATATATGTCGTCACCGTTCTTGTTGCTCGGTGGAATTTGGCCAAATTTAGACTTGTGATTATTGAGGAACTTCTTGTTGCTGTTCCGCCATAGGGTTTGGGTGATTCTTGTTGCTTCACCCGGGGTGATTCTTGTTGCTTCACCCAGTTCTCCGCGCTTACTCTCGCAATTGGTTGGAAGAAGGATCGACTCGTGAGCAGATGGGTTGGGACACAACCTTGGTTGTGCCGTGATGTTTCATTGTTGTGTATTGTTGATTCTTCTGTTGTATGTTTGTGGTTTATGTTGTTGTACATTTGTATTAGGCCGTAGGCCAGGTGAGCTTGTTTGCATTGTTGCTTATGTGCGTTATGTTAAAATATGACTGGGGAGCACCTAGTTACTCCCCACTGATTGTGGTTGTTGCTTCCTTTTTTTTATAGGTACGCGCGGGATGGGCTTATGTGTGAGAATGCCGTGAGGTTGAGACCCGTAGCATGCCTTTCGCGAGTTGTCTTGATAGCTGTCGAGTTGGTTTAGTTTGGATTAGACTTCATTTATGTTTTCATTTCATTGTACTTTGGTTTTGAGTTTGTAAGGGGTATTTACTCCCCACTCCTAGGCCTCAAGGCCTATCTTTTATCGTTGTTTAGTTGGTTAGTGAGTAATGATCCGGATTCCACGGTGTTTCCGCCACCGTGGCTCGCTTTTATTTTCTTTTATTTTATAAATCCTTTTTATTTCTTTATTTTATTTTGTTGGAAAATCCGGGTTATTCTGATTGGTATCGAGGCGAATACGCCCCCAACTCTCTTAGGTGAGTGAGTAGGATTTGACTTAGAACACCGAGTGAGAGTGTTGGGGTAGACACATTAGGGGGTCTACGTTATTTGTGCTTGTATATGAGTAGTTGTGTGAATGGTGGTCTTAGGATTTCCACCATTAGATCATATGTTTGCTTTGGATGCCTTGATGCAGAATGATGGAGTCATGCGAGGTCGGTGTTGACTCGATAAATCTCCACATTTAAAATTTACTAGTCCCGCCTCTAAAATAGTCTTTAAAAGCTTTTGATTTGATTTAATTGTCGCTTTTAAATTTATTTCTTTATTTCAAAATGTTTAACTCTGATAATTACATTCCTAGTTATTATTTGATCTCTTTGATTTCCTCAAAACTCATCTTTTAATATTAAATACCCTATACCTCTATTTTCTTATCGAATGATAATACTCCTATTTTCCTTTCAAATGTATTTTTGCATCTCCCTTTATTATTAATGACGCTTGCTTTTAACAATATTCGTTTGACTGCTCAATTCCTTTGATATTTTAATCTATCTATTTCTTGATGATTTATGGTCTTAATTTCTCTTTTGATTTATTGGTTTATATGAATTTAATCATTTGAGTATTGTAATTTAAAATCTTCCTCTTTCATTTGACCTTTCGAAATATCTAGAAATTTAACTCTTAAACTCTTTGATTAAATCTTGATTAATCAATTTGGAGCAAGAAACATGGCCGATTTCATGAATGTATGGTCCTACCATC
Organism: Dianthus caryophyllus; assembly: GCA_023091065.1. Classification (NCBI taxonomy): domain Eukaryota; kingdom Viridiplantae; phylum Streptophyta; class Magnoliopsida; order Caryophyllales; family Caryophyllaceae; genus Dianthus; species Dianthus caryophyllus. The sequence goes on along the minus strand of CM041522.1, from coordinate 34,764,290 downwards.
AGAGCACGCAGCGGAAACTCTTCATCTATGTCACCTACCGTATTCGTAGGGACGTCTTTCAGCTTGCTAGCTACACTTGTCCTTAGTATATCCTTCTAATTCTTGATCTTATTATACAGTTGTTTTAAAACTATCAGCTCGTGATTACAGTTTGAGTTTCATTTTCCCCAATAAAATTTCTTATTATGTTCATCCTCATCTTTTTCAATAGATCGTGCTGAAATAATTTCTAAACTCTTTTATTTCAAAAATGTTTTCAGTCAGTTCTATTAACAAAACCTATTTTTATATTTGTGCTATAATGGTTTGTTTATCCTTCTTGTACTTTCTTATTTTGTAACTATGTTGAGGAAAATTTTAATCCGTTTTGTTTTTTTCTTTTCCATTCATGTTTAAACGCGTCAATACATTTTGGTGGCTTTTTACTCAATCAAATTTGAAATGACTGACACCTATCTATTGCGTCCATTTTTGATCAAAACCTCTTTGTTATCCTAAACCTTCTCTTATTAAGTTTTTTAATTTGAGCATTTAGTTTATTTAAATATTATTTATTCTACTTGGTATTTTAGTAGCTTCATTTTTTCTAAAATCGCTGTCATTTTGAAACTCAACTTTAAGACTTCTCCTTTCAATCGTATCTTTTAATCATATTTTATATCTGTCAAACTTTTCGGGAATTACCTTTTCGTCCCTCCTTCATAACGAGACCAATTTGAGTTCTTTGTTGGAAACGAGTCTTATGCCTTCATTTGTGAACTCTAAAAGAATATTTCTATCTTCCTTCCTCGTTTCATATTAAAAATTTCCTTTGTCAAATTGGTGGTTGTTGGCGTTTCTTGCAAAAGATTTATTATGTCATATTTTTACTTAATTCGTTTCATTCCTTCTTTTCTTTCTTATTCATCATAACTCATCACTTTTATATCATGACCCTATCGATCACCTTTTAGTCTTGTCATTCGGGTCTTATGTTATTCTATTTCTTAGGTTTCCCTCTAGTGGCTACTTGATTCTATTGCCTTTCTTGTGAGCTTTTAAGACGCCGATCTTCTATTATTTTCCATTCCTTTCCGTAGCTATTCACGTTCTCGATTTTGTAAACGCTCTTGACGTATTAACATCAATTTTGTCCTTGATAAATTTCTATAATCGTATTCCTTGGCATCTAGTCGTAAGGTGCTTCACCCTTATCTAGCTCGAGATCTGATCCTTAAATTTGTCATTTGTTAGTTGAGTCATAGATGATAGAGTTTGGTTAATAAATAGTTGATAGTATGAGTGGTTTACTAGCTAATGCACATGGTTGGTCGTTATAGCTTTTGAGGATTCTTAGTTTTGCGATTCATAGCTAGTGCAACCCGAGACCGCTTTATAATTATGAGTTAATGCACTTGGGAGCCTTAGCCTTTGGGATTGATGATTTAATTGACGGTGAGTGAACGTAAGGGAGATTGTGATCTCTACATAGGGAGGACTTTTGGAACCTTAGGTATGTTGGTATATGGCGTATGACAATCATGATTTAGTGAGAAATGGGAAGTGATATTGTGGTGAGCAATAATTGGCTTTGAGGAAAACTTAAAGGGAATAGTGAGCACGATAAAACTTTGGGGTTTGTACTTTAAAGGATAATGTAGGAATGACCAGTGTGCATCTTGTGGTTTTGTGTATGTGTTAAGTATAAGGAAATTCATAAATGGGAGGAGAGAATTCGAGGTCAGTAAGGTAGTGACGTTCGAGGACGGTATGGATAGACTTGTGTATGGTAACAATGGGTTGAAAGAGTAGTAAGCTTATGACGACACATATTGATAGTTACTGGATAATATACTTTTGATTTGGGGTTGAGACGATATGGTATGACGTAATTATGGTTATTTCATTGTGGAGAGTGTGGATAGGTATGAGAAGCGATATAGACTTGAGCTTGGATCACGTTATGAGTGAGGGTATGAGGTTTGCCTTTGGCATTGATTTGAGGATTAGTTTGTCTGCGGCAAGCTGTATTGGTGACGTTAGTTAGGATGTCCACGGTTCTAAAATGCTTTTGGAGTGTATTGAGATTTTGGATTGAGATACAATGTTGAGTTGATATGGACATACGAAGCTAATAATAGTCAATTTGGGTTGGTCGAGCATACGATGTACATATGGTATACAAGTTTACATAAACCAGCGATCCACATCCAGAAGCGGTTGGTGATATTGAGCTAATATAAGCGTCGTTGAGTGTGTCTATGCCCTTGTGATCGAGGTGAGTAGAGTTAGCGATTCTTGTCTTGAGGACCATAAGAGTAGGTAGCTTTCTTAATCCTTTGGGGTATTCTTTTGTTCTCAAGTTTCGAGGACGAAACTTCTTTTTAGGGGGTAGGATTGTAACACCCCGACTTTTCCTAATATTTATTTGTTCGTCTCATTAATATTCGTAATTCATTTCTCTTGATTTTCTCATTTCTTTTAGCTCGAGGAAATCAGTTCTCTTGTCGCGTGGATAAGCTACTCTGTAGTCGGAACTTAAATACGGAGTAATTAACTTAAAAACGGTGTAACTTCCTCATACGAACTCCGATTCAGGTGATTCAAAAGGCTAAACTGCGTATTTTTCCGACGCCCGTCATGAATCGCCAAATTTTCAGGGGTCGAGCGAGCCGCTCCACCCTGGGAGCGAGCCGCTCTGAAGAGCGAGCCGCTCTATGTTCCAGAGCGAGCCGCTCCCTCAGCACGGGTTCGAGTTTTAGGGTTTTAAAATGTTTCTTTTGGCTCAAGACATTATAATATCCTCGTCCACTCTTATCCTAGCAACCTAATCATCAGATTTACATCTCCCTCATCTCATCCCTCTTCTCACATCATAATTCTTCATTCAAACTCTCTCGAAATTCATCCAAACACCTTAAGCATCCATCCATTCTCTCATCTAGTGTGCCCTAATCCTTTCCTAATCAATTCCTTGGGTAAATTAGCCTTTTAGTTCATATATTTTTCTGTTATTGTATTATTTTATGTGTTTTTATGTTGTATGCTTATTGCTTGTGTGATTTGGCTTGGAAATTCAAAGGAGAAGGAGATCTAGAGGAAGGAGATACCATCCTTGTGGAGGAAGAGGAAGAATAGCAAGGACTTGATCTCTACTAAGGTAACTAGGTGTGATCTAGTTATATTTTAGCATGTATGAGGCCTTGCTTGTCATGTTGTTGTTGTTTACATTGTTGTGTTGATGTTGGTTGGTGTTTGCTCATGATTTCATGTTAGAATCATTGGCCTCATACTAGGGTTGTCATGTTATCATCTTTAATTGCATAACTATCATATTTGAGTGCTAATCATGTTGGTAAAAGTTGAGAAAATCGTGTTGGTGATGTTTGGTGTTGATGGCCGAAAGGTCTAGGAGAGGGCCGAAGCCCTTGTGGTGTTTGTTCCTTGGTTTCCTTTCTATTTTGGCTTAATTATGATGAATTATGTTGTTAGCATGAATCACCTTATGATAAGTTATGAGTTAAGTTGATTATAAGAGGTTAAATAATGTTTATATGCATGTTTAAGTGAATGAATCATATGAATCGTTTATTGGTCACATGAGAATCGGTGGTATTGCATGATTTGGTGTTTTGGTGTGTTGGCCGAGTATGGGAAGGCTGGCCGTGTGTTATGTATGAGTGTGGTGGGTTGGTTTGTCTCTTGTTTGAGTCTTGGCATGTCTTAGAGTGTTAACCATGCTTTATTGAATCATGTTGTACTTTGTTTGATCACTAAACAATGATTTATGAGCATGTTAACGGAATATATGTCTTGTAATGTTTTATAATCATATTGTACTCGTATGTATGGTTGGTTATGATGATATTGTGACTTGTGTGTGTGCGTTAGTATGGATGTTGTGGTTGTATGGTTGTGTTGGAGTATTGGAGACAAAGTTAACGAGGTTTATGGTTGGGTTAAGTTTGCACATGGAGTGCTGTTACGCACATGTGTGAGGAGATACAACGTCCTAGGATGGGCGGATACCGCCCATGATCCCCTCGACTATTCTTGTTGTTTAGTTAGAAGCGACTATGGGTTCTCAAACCGGCAAGGGTTGAGACTATGGTTATATATATGTCGCCACCGTTTCTTGTTGCTCGGTGGAATTTGGCCAAATTTAGACTTGTGATTATTGAGGAACTTCTTGTTCTTTGTTCGCCATAGGGTTTGGGTGATTCTTGTTGCTTCACCCGGTGATTCTTGTTGCTTCACCCGATTCTCCGCTTACTCTCATGATTGGTTGGAAGAAGGATCGACTCGTGAGCGGATGGGTTGGGACACAACCTTGGTTGTGCTTAGTGATGTTTCATTGTTGTGTATTGTTGATTCTTACATTTGTATGTTTGTGGTTTATGTTGTTGTACATTTGTATTAGGCCGTAGGCAGTGAGCTTGTTTGCATTGTTGCTTATGTGCGTTATGTTAAAATATGACTGGGGAGTACCTAGTTACTCCCCACTGATTGTGGTTGTTGCTTCCTTTTTTTTATAGGTACGCGCGGGATGGGCTTATGTGTGAGAATGCCGTGAGGTTGAGACCCGTAGCATGCCTTTCGCGAGTTGTCTTGATAGCTGTCGAGTTGGTTTAGTTTGGATTAGACTTCATTTATGTTTTCATTTCATTGTACTTTGGTTTTGAGTTTGTAAGGGGTATTTACTCCCCACTCCTAGGCCTCAAGGCCTATCTTTTATCGTTGTTTAGTTGGTTAGTGAGTAATGATCCGGATTCCACGGTGTTTCCGCCACCGTGGCTCGCTTTTATTTTCTTTTATTTTATAAATCCTTTTTATTTCTTTATTTTATTTTGTTGGAAAATCCGGGTTATTCTGATTGGTATCGAGGCGAATACGCTCCCAACTCTCTTAGGTGAGTGAGTAGGATTTGACTTAGAACACCGAGTGAGAGTGTTGGGGTAGACACATTAGGGGGTCTACGTTATTTGTGCTTGTATATGAGTAGTTGTGTGAATGGTGGTCTTAGGATTTCCACCATTAGATCATATGTTTGCTTTGGATGCCGGTACAGGAATGATGGAGTCATGCGAGGTCGGGTGTTGACTCGATAAATCTCCACATTTAAAATTTACTAGTCCTGCCTCTAAAATAGTCTTTAAAAGCTTTTGATTTGATTTAATTGTCGTTTTTAAATTTATTTCTTTATTTCAAAATGTTTAACTCTGATAATTACATTCCTAGTTATTATTTGATCTCTTTGATTTCCTCAAAACTCATCTTTTAATATTAAATACCCTATACCTCTATTTTCTTATCGAATGATAATACTCCTATTTTCCTTTCAAATGTATTTTTGCATCTCCCTTTATTATTAATGACGCTTGCTTTTAACAATATTCGTTTGACTGCTCAATTCCTTTGATATTTTAATCTATCTATTTCTTGATGATTTATGGTCTTAATTTCTCTTTTGATTTATTGGTTTATATGAATTTAATCATTTGAGTATTGTAATTTAAAATCTTCCTCTTTCATTTGACCTTTCAAATATCTAGAAATTTAACTCTTAAACTCTTTGATTAAATCTTGATTAATCAATTTGGAGCAAGAAACATGAAGCCGATTTGCGAATGTATGGTCCTACCATCGAGCACCTTGTGAAACTCTTCATCTATGTCACCTACCGTTTTCGTAGGGACGTCTTTCAGCTTGCTAGCTACACTTGTCCTTAGTATATCCTTCTAATTCTTGATCTTATTATACGATTGTTTTAAAACTATCATTTCGTGATTACTGATTTGAGTTTCATTTTCCCCAATAAAATTTCTTATTATGTTCATCCTCATCTTTTTCAATAGATCGTGCTGAAATAATTTCTAAACTCTTTTATTTCAAAAATGTTTTCAGTCAGTTCTATTAACAAAACCTATTTTTATATTTGTGCTATAATGGTTTGTTTATCCTTCTTGTACTTTGTTATTTTGTAACTATGTTGAGGAAAATTTTAATCCGTTTTGTTTTTTTTTTTTTTTCTTTTCCATTCATCTTTAAACGCGTCAATACATTTTGGTGGCTTTTTACTCAATCAAATTTGAAATGACTGACACCTATCTATTGCGTCCATTTTTGATCAAAACCTCTTTGTTATCCTAAACCTTCTCTTATTATGTTTTCTAATTTGAGCATTTAGTTTATTTAAATATTATTTATTCTACTTGGTATTTTAGTAGCTTCATTTTTCTAAAATCGCTGTCATTTTGAAACTCAACTTTAAGACGTCTCCTTTCAATCGTATCTTCTGATCATATTCTATATCTTTCAAACTTTTTGGGATTTACTTTTTCGTCCCTCCTTCATAACGAGACCAATTTGAGTTCTTTGTTGGAAACGAGTCTTATGCCTTCATTTGTGAACTCTAAAAGAATATTTCTATCTTCCTTCCTCGTTTCATATTAAAAATTTCCTTTGTCAAATTGGTGGTTGTTGAGCAGTTTCTTGCAAAAGATTTATTATGTCATATTTTTACTTAATTCGTTTCATTCCTTCTTTTCTTTCTTATTCATCATAACTCATCACTTTTATATCATGACCCTATCGATCACCTTTTAGTCTTGTCATTCGGGTCTTATGTTATTCTATTTCTTAGGTTTCCCTCTAGTGGCTACTTGATTCTATTGCCTTTCTTGAGCTTTTAAGGCCGATCTTCTATTATTTTCCATTCCTTTCCGTAGCTATTCACGTTCTCGATTTTGTAAACGCTCTTGACGTATTAACATCAATTTTGTCCTTGATAAATTTCTATAATCGTATTCCTTGGCATCTAGTCGTAAGGTGCTTCACCCTTATCTAGCTCGAGATCGATCCTTAAATTTGTCATTTGTTAGTTGAGTCATAGATGATAGAGTTTGGTTAATAAATAGTTGATAGTATGAGTGGTTTACTAGCTAATGCACATGGTTGGTCGTTATAGCTTTTGAGGATTCTTAGTTTTGCGATTCATAGCTAGTGCAACCCGAGACCGCTTTATAATTATGAGTTAATGCACTTGGGAGCCTTAGCCTTTGGGATTGATGATTTAATTGACGGTGAGTGAACGTAAGGGAGATTGTGATCTCTACATAGGGAGGACTTTTGGAACCTTAGGTATGTTGGTATATGGCGTATGACAATCATGATTTAGTGAGAAATGGGAAGTGATATTGTGGTGAGCAATAATTGGCTTTGAGGAAAACTTAAAGGGAATAGTGAGCACGATAAAACTTTGGGGTTTGTACTTTAAAGGATAATGTAGGAATGACCAGTGTGCATCTTGTGGTTTTGTGTATGTGTTAAGTATAAGGAAATTCATAAATGGGAGGAGAGAATTCGAGGTCAGTAAGGTAGTGACGTTCGAGGACGGTATGGATAGACTTGTGTATGGTAACAATGGGGTGAAAGAGTAGTAAGCTTATGGCTGACACATATTGATAGTTCTTGGATAATATACTTTTGATTTGGGGATCAGGCGATATGGTATGTCGTAATTATGGTTATTTCATTGTGGAGAGTGTGGATAGGTATGAGAAGCGATATAGACTTGAGCTTGGATCACGTTATGAGTGAGGGTATGAGGTTTGCCTTTGGCATTGATTTGAGGATTAGTTTGTGCGGCAACTGTATTGGTGACGTTAGTTAGGATGTCCACGGTTCTAAAATGCTTTTGGAGTGTATTGAGATTTTGGATTGAGATACAATGTTGAGTTGATATGGACATACGAAGCTAATAATAGTCAATTTGGGTTGGTCGAGCATACGATGTACATATGGTATACAAGTTTACATAAACCAGCGATCCACATCCGAGCAGTTGGTGATATTGAGCTAATATAAGCGTCGTTGAGTGTGTCTATGCCCTTGTGATCGAGGTGAGTAGAGTTAGCGATTCTTGTCTTGAGGACCATAAGAGTAGGTAGCTTTCTTAATCCTTTGGGGGTATTCTTTTGTTCTCAAGTTTCGAGGACGAAACTTCTTTTTAGGGGGTAGGATTGTAACACCCCGACTTTTCCTAATATTTATTTGTTCGTCTCATTAATATTCGTAATTCATTTCTCTTGATTTTCTCATTTCTTTTAGCTCGAGGAAATCAGTTCTCTTGTCGCGTGGATAAGCTACTCTGTAGTCGGAACTTAAATACGGAGTAATTAACTTAAAAACGGTGTAACTTCCTCATACGAACTCCGATTCAGGTGATTCAAAAGGCTAAACTGCGTATTTTTCCGGCCTTGCCGTCATATCGCCAAATTTTCAGGGGTCAGAGCGAGCCGCTCCACCCTGGGAGCGAGCCGCTCCTGAAGAGCGAGCCGCTCTATGTTCCAGAGCGAGCCGCTCCCTCAGCACGGGTTCGAGTTTTAGGGTTTTAAAATGTTTCTTTTGGCTCAAGACATTATAATATCCTCGTCCACTCTTATCCTAGCAACCTAATCATCAGATTTACATCTCCCTCATCTCATCCCTCTTCTCACATCATAATTCTTCATTCAAACTCTCTCGAAATTCATCCAAACACCTTAAGCATCCATCCATTCTCTCATCTAGTGTGCCCTAATCCTTTCCTAATCAATTCCTTGGGTAAATTAGCCTTTTAGTTCATATATTTTTCTGTTATTGTATTATTTTATGTGTTTTTATGTTGTATGCTTATTGCTTGTGTGATTTGGCTTGGAAATTCAAAGGAGAAGGAGATCTAGAGGAAGGAGATACCATCCTTGTGGAGGAAGAGGAAGAATAGCAAGGACTTGATCTCTACTAAGGTAACTAGGTGTGATCTAGTTATATTTTAGCATGTATGAGGCCTTGCTTGTCATGTTGTTGTTGTTTACATTGTTGTGTTGATGTTGGTTGGTGTTTGCTCATGATTTCATGTTAGAATCATTGGCCTCATACTAGGGTTGTCATGTTATCATCTTTAATTGCATAACTATCATATTTGAGTGCTAATCATGTTGGTAAAAGTTGAGAAAATCGTGTTGGTGATGTTTGGTGTTGATGGCCGAAAGGTCTAGGAGAGGGCCGAAGCCCTTGTGGTGTTTGTTCCTTGGTTTCCTTTCTATTTTGGCTTAATTATGATGAATTATGTTGTTAGCATGAATCACCTTATGATAAGTTATGAGTTAAGTTGATTATAAGAGGTTAAATAATGTTTATATGCATGTTTAAGTGAATGAATCATATGAATCGTTTATTGGTCACATGAGTATCGGGTGTATTGCATGATTTGGTGTTTTGGTGTGTTGGCCGAGTATGGGAAGGCTGGCGTGTGTTATGTGTGAGTTTGGTGGGGTGGTTTGTCTCTTGTTTGAGTCTTGGCATGTCTTAGAGTGTTAACCATGCTTTATTGAATCATGTTGTACTTTGTTTGATCACTAAACAATGATTTATGAGCATGTTAACGGAATATATGTCTTGTAATGTTTTATAATCATATTGTACTCAGTATGTATGGTTGGTTATGATGATATTGTGACTTGTGTGTGTGCGTTAGTATGGATGTTGTGGTTGTATGGTTGTGTTGGAGTATTGGAGACAGTTAACGAGGTTTATGCTTGGGTTAAGTTTGCACATGGAGTGCTCGCACATGTGTGAGGAGATACAACGTCCTAGGATGGACGGATACCGCCCATGATCCCCTCGACTATTCTTGTTGTTTAGTTAGGCGACTATGGGTTCTCAACCGTAAGGGTTGAGACTATGGTTATATATATGTCGCCACCGTTTCTTGTTGCTCGGTGGAATTTGGCCAAATTTAGACTTGTGATTATTGAGGAACTTCTTGTTCTTTGTTCGCCATAGGGTTTGGGTGATTCTTGTTGCTTCACCCGGTGATTCTTGTTGCTTCACCCAGCTTCTCGCGCTTACTCATGATTGGTTGGAAGAAGGATCGACTCGTGGCGAGATGGGTTGGGACACAACCTTGGTTGTCTTAGTGATGTTTCATTGTTGTGTATTGTTGATTCTTACATTTGTATGTTTGTGGTTTATGTTGTTGTACATTTGTATTAGGCCGTAGGCAGGTGAGCTTGTTTGCATTGTTGCTTATGTGCGTTATGTTAAAATATGACCTGGGAGCACCTAGTTACTCCCACCGATTGTGGTTGTTGCTTCCTTTTTTTATAGTGCAGCGGGATGGGCTTATGTGTGAGAATGCCGTGAGGTTGAGACCCGTAGCATGCCTTTCGCGAGTTGTCTTGATATTTGTCGAGTTGGTTTAGTTTGGATTAGACTTCATTTATGTTTTCATTTCATTGTACTTTGGTTTTGAGTTTGTAAGGGTATTTACTCCCACTCCTGAGCCTCAAGGCCTATCTTTTATCGTTGTTTAGTTGGTTAGTGAGTAATGATCCGGATTCCACGGTGTTTCCGCCACCGTGGCTCGCTTGTATTTTCTTTTATTTTATAAATCCTTTTTATTTCTTTATTTTATTTTGTTGGAAAATCCGGGTTATTCTGATTGGTATCGAGGCGAATCGCTCCCAACTCTCTTAGGTGAGTGAGTAGGATTTGACTTAGAACACCGAGCGAGAGTGTTGGGGTAGACACATTAGGGGTCTCGTTATTTGTGCTTGTATATGAGTAGTTGTGTGGATGGTGGTCTTAGGATTTCCACCATTAGATCATATGTTTGCTTTGGATGCCGGTACAGGAATGATGGAGTCATGCGAGGTCGGGTGTTGACTCGATAAATCTCCACATTTAAAATTTACTAGTCCTGCCTCTAAAATAGTCTTTAAAAGCTTTTGATTTGATTTAATTGTCGTTTTTAAATTTATTTCTTTATTTCAAAATGTTTAACTCTGATAATTACATTCCTAGTTATTATTTGATCTCTTTGATTTCCTCAAAACTCATCTTTTAATATTAAATACCCTATACCTCTATTTTCTTATCGAATGATAATACTCCTATTTTCCTTTCAAATGTATTTTTGCATCTCCCTTTATTATTAATGACGCTTGCTTTTAACAATATTCGTTTGACTGCTCAATTCCTTTGATATTTTAATCTATCTATTTCTTGATGATTTATGGTCTTAATTTCTCTTTTGATTTATTGGTTTATATGAATTTAATCATTTGAGTATTGTAATTTAAAATCTTCCTCTTTCATTTGACCTTTCGAAATATCTAGAAATTTAACTCTTAAACTCTTTGATTCGTACTGATTAATCAGCTGGAGCAAGAAACATGAAGCCGATTTGCGAATGTATGGTCCTACCATCAGAGCACGCAGCGGAAACTCTTCATCTATGTCACCTACCGTATTCGTAGGGACGTCTTTCAGCTTGCTAGCTACACTTGTCCTTAGTATATCCTTCTAATTCTTGATCTTATTATACAGTTGTTTTAAAACTATCAGCTCGTGATTACAGTTTGAGTTTCATTTTCCCCAATAAAATTTCTTATTATGTTCATCCTCATCTTTTTCAATAGATCGTGCTGAAATAATTTCTAAACTCTTTTATTTCAAAAATGTTTTCAGTCAGTTCTATTAACAAAACCTATTTTTATATTTGTGCTATAATGGTTTGTTTATCCTTCTTGTACTTTGTTATTTTGTAACTATGTTGAGGAAAATTTTAATCCGTTTTGTTTTTTTTTTTTTTTTCTTTTCCATTCATCTTTAAACGTCAATACATTTTGGTGGCTTTTACTCAATCAAATTTGAAATGACTGACACCTATCTATCAGTCCATTTTTGATCAAAACCTCTTTGTTATCCTAAACCTTCTCTTATTATGTTTTCTAATTTGAGCATTTAGTTTATTTAAATATTATTTATTCTACTTGGTATTTTAGTAGCTTCATTTTTCTAAAATCGCTGTCATTTTGTAACTCAACTTTAAGGCGTCTCCTTTCAATCGTATCTTGATCATATTCTATATCTTTCAAACTTTTTGGGATTTACTTTTTCGTCCCTCCTTCATGAGACCAATTTGAGTTCTTTGTTGGAAACGAGTCTTATGCCTTCATTTGTGAACTCTAAAAGAATATTTCTATCTTCCTTCCTCGTTTCATATTAAAAATTTCCTTTGTCAAATTGGTGGTTGTTGAGCAGTTTCTTGCAAAAGATTTATTATGTCATATTTTTACTTAATTCGTTTCATTCCTTCTTTTCTTTCTTATTCATCATAACTCATCACTTTTATATCATGACCCTATCGATCACCTTTTAGTCTTGTCATTCGGGTCTTATGTTATTCTATTTCTTAGGTTTCCCTCTAGTGGCTACTTCAGTTCTATTGCCTTTGCGCCGACTTTTAAGACGCCGATCTTCTATTATTTTCCATTCCTTTCCGTAGCTATTCACGTTCTCGATTTTGTAAACGCTCTTGACGTATTAACATCAATTTTGTCCTTGATAAATTTCTATAATCGTATTCCTTGGCACCTAGTCGTAAGGTGCTTCCCCCTGATCTAGCTCGAGATCGATCCTTAAATTTGTCATTTGTTAGTTGAGTCATAGATGATAGAGTTTGGTTAATAAATAGTTGATAGTATGAGTGGTTTACTAGCTAATGCACATGGTTGGTCGTTATAGCTTTTGAGGATTCTTAGTTTTGCGATTCATAGCTAGTGCAACCCGAGACCGCTTTATAATTATGAGTTAATGCACTTGGGAGCCTTAGCCTTTGGGATTGATGATTTAATTGGCGGTGAGTGAACGTAAGGGAGATTGTGATCTCTACATAGGGAGGACTTTTGGAACCTTAGGTATGTTGGTATATGGCGTATGACAATCATGATTTAGTGAGAAATGGGAAGTGATATTGTGGTGAGCAATAATTGGCTTTGAGGAAAACTTAAAGGGAATAGTGAGCACGATAAAACTTTGGGGTTTGTACTTTAAAGGATAATGTAGGAATGACCAGTGTGCATCTTGTGGTTTTGTGTATGTGTTAAGTATAAGGAAATTCATAAATGGGAGGAGAGAATTCGAGGTCAGTAAGGTAGTGACGTTCGAGGACGGTATGGATAGACTTGTGTATGGTAACAATGGGTTGAAAGAGTAGTAAGCTTATGACGACACATATTGATAGTTACTGGATAATATACTTTTGATTTGGGGTTGAGACGATATGGTATGACGTAATTATGGTTATTTCATTGTGGAGAGTGTGGATAGGTATGAGAAGCGATATAGACTTGAGCTTGGATCACGTTATGAGTGAGGGTATGAGGTTTGCCTTTGGCATTGATTTGAGGATTAGTTTGTCTGGCAATTGTATTGGTGCCGTTAGTTAGGATGTCCACGGTTCTAAAATGCTTTTGGAGTGTATTGAGATTTTGGATTGAGATACAATGTTGAGTTGATATGGACATACGAAGCTAATAATAGTCAATTTGGGTTGGTCGAGCATACGATGTACATATGGTATACAAGTTTACATAAACCAGCGATCCACATCCGAGCAGTTGGTGATATTGAGCTAATATAAGCGTCGTTGAGTGTGTCTATGCCCTTGTGATCGAGGTGAGTAGAGTTAGCGATTCTTGTCTTGAGGACCATAAGAGTAGGTAGCTTTCTTAATCCTTTGGGGGTATTCTTTTGTTCTCAAGTTTCGAGGACGAAACTTCTTTTTAGGGGGTAGGATTGTGACACCCCGACTTTTCCTAATATTTATTTGTTCGTCTCATTAATATTCGTAATTCATTTCTCTTGATTTTCTCATTTCTTTTAGCTCGAGGAAATCAGTTCTCTTGTCGCGTGGATAAGCTACTCTGTAGTCGGAACTTAAATACGGAGTAATTAACTTAAAAACGGTGTAACTTCCTCATACGAACTCCGATTCAGGTGATTCAAAAGGCTAAACTGCGTATTTTTCCGACGCCGTCGCAACTGCCAAATTTTCAGGGGTCAGAGCGAGCCGCTCCACCCTGGGAGCGAGCCGCTCCTGAAGAGCGAGCCGCTCTATGTTTCAGAGCGAGCCGCTCCCTCAGCACGGGTTCGAGTTTTAGGGTTTTAAAATGTTTCTTTTGGCTCAAGACATTATAATATCCTCGTCCACTCTTATCCTAGCAACCTAATCATCAGATTTACATCTCCCTCATCTCATCCCTCTTCTCACATCATAATTCTTCATTCAAACTCTCTCGAAATTCATCCAAACACCTTAAGCATCCATCCATTCTCTCATCTAGTGTGCCCTAATCCTTTCCTAATCAATTCCTTGGGTAAATTAGCCTTTTAGTTCATATATTTTTCTGTTATTGTATTATTTTATGTGTTTTTATGTTGTATGCTTATTGCTTGTGTGATTTGGCTTGGAAATTCAAAGGAGAAGGAGATCTAGAGGAAGGAGATACCATCCTTGTGGAGGAAGAGGAAGAATAGCAAGGACTTGATCTCTACTAAGGTAACTAGGTGTGATCTAGTTATATTTTAGCATGTATGAGGCCTTGCTTGTCATGTTGTTGTTGTTTACATTGTTGTGTTGATGTTGGTTGGTGTTTGCTCATGATTTCATGTTAGAATCATTGGCCTCATACTAGGGTTGTCATGTTATCATCTTTAATTGCATAACTATCATATTTGAGTGCTAATCATGTTGGTAAAAGTTGAGAAAATCGTGTTGGTGATGTTTGGTGTTGATGGCCGAAAGGTCTAGGAGAGGGCAGCCCTTGTGGTGTTTGTTCCTTGGTTTCCTTTCTATTTTGGCTTAATTATGATGAATTATGTTGTTAGCATGAATCACCTTATGATAAGTTATGAGTTAAGTTGATTATAAGAGGTTAAATAATGTTTATATGCATGTTTAAGTGAATGAATCATATGAATCGTTTATTGGTCACATGAGTATCGGTGTATTGCATGATTTGGTGTTTTGGTGTGTTGGCGAGTATGGGAAGGCTGGCCGTGTGTTATGTATGAGTGTGGTGGGTTGGTTTGTCTCTTGTTTGAGTCTTGGCATGTCTTAGAGTGTTAACCATGCTTTATTGAATCATGTTGTACTTTGTTTGATCACTAAACAATGATTTATGAGCATGTTAACGGAATATATGTCTTGTAATGTTTTATAATCATATTGTACTCGTATGTATGGTTGGTTATGATGATATTGTGACTTGTGTGTGTGCGTTAGTATGGATGTTGTGGTTGTATGGTTGTGTTGGAGTATTGGAGACAAAGTTAACGGGTTTATGCTTGGGTTAAGTTTGCACATGGAGTGCTGATACGGCACATGTGTGAGGAGATACAACGTCCTAGGATGGACGGATACCGCCCATGATCCCCTCGACTATTCTTGTTGTTTAGTTAGAGCGCCTATGGGTTCTCAACCAGAAGGGTTGAGACTATGGTTATATATATGTCGTCACCGTTCTTGTTGCTCGGTGGAATTTGGCGAAATTTAGACTTGTGATTATTGAGGAACTTCTTGTTCTTTGTTCGCCATAGGGTTTGGGTGATTCTTGTTGCTTCACCCGGTGATTCTTGTTGCTTCACCCGGATTCTCACGCTTACTCGCAATTGGTTGGAAGAAGGATCGACTCGTGAGCAGATGGGTTGGGACACAACCTTGGTTGTCTTAGTGATGTTTCATTGTTGTGTATTGTTGATTCTTCATTTGTATGTTTGTGGTTTATGTTGTTGTACATTTGTATTAGGCCGTAGGCAGGTGAGCTTGTTTGCATTGTTGCTTATGTGCGTTATGTTAAAATATGACCGGGAGTACCTAGTTACTCCCACCGATTGTGGTTGTTGCTTCCTTTTTTATGGGTCCGCGCGGGATGGGCTTATGTGTGAGAATGCCGTGAGGTTGAGACCCGTAGCATGCCTTTCGCGAGTTGTCTTGATAGCTGTCGAGTTGGTTTAGTTTGGATTAGACTTCATTTATGTTTTCATTTCATTGTACTTTGGTTATGCGTTTGTAAGGGTATTTACTCCCACTCCTGAGCCTCAAGGCCTATCTTTTATCGTTGTTTAGTTGGTTAGTGAGTAATGATCCTGATTCCACGGTGTTTCGCCAAGTGGCTCGCTTTTATTTTCTTTTATTTTATAAATCCTTTTTATTTCTTTATTTTATTTTGTTGGAAAATCCGGGTTGTTACAGTTGGTATCAGAGCGAATACGCTCCCAACTCTCTTAGGTGAGTGAGTAGGATTTGACTTAGAACACCGAGTGAGAGTGTTGGGGTAGACACATTAGGGGGTCTACGTTATTTGTGCTTGTATATGAGTAGTTGTGTGAATGGTGGTCTTAGGATTTCCACCATTAGATCATATGTTTGCTTTGGATGCTTGATGCAGAATGATGGAGTCATGCGAGGTCGGGTGTTGACTCGATAAATCTCCACATTTAAAATTTACTAGTCCTGCCTCTAAAATAGTCTTTAAAAGCTTTTGATTTGATTTAATTGTCGTTTTTAAATTTATTTCTTTATTTCAAAATGTTTAACTCTGATAATTACATTCCTAGTTATTATTTGATCTCTTTGATTTCCTCAAAACTCATCTTTTAATATTAAATACCCTATACCTCTATTTTCTTATCGAATGATAATACTCCTATTTTCCTTTCAAATGTATTTTTGCATCTCCCTTTATTATTAATGACGCTTGCTTTTAACAATATTCGTTTATTCGCTTCAATTCCTTTGATATTTTAATCTATCTATTTCTTGATGATTTATGGTCTTAATTTCTCTTTTGATTTATTGGTTTATATGAATTTAATCATTTGAGTATTGTAATTTAAAATCTTCCTCTTTCATTTGACCTTTCGAAATATCTAGAAATTTAACTCTTAAACTCTTTGATTCGTACTGATTAATCAGCTGGAGCAAGAAACATGAAGCCGATTTGCGAATGTATGGTCCTACCATCAGAGCACGCAGCGGAAACTCTTCATCTATGTCACCTACCGTATTCGTAGGGACGTCTTTCAGCTTGCTAGCTACACTTGTCCTTAGTATATCCTTCTAATTCTTGTTCTTATTATACGCTTGTTTTAAAACTATCACCGTGATTACGATTTGAGTTTCATTTTCCCCAATAAAATTTCTTATTATGTTCATCCTCATCTTTTTCAATAGATCGTGCTGAAATAATTTCTAAACTCTTTTATTTCAAAAATGTTTTCAGTCAGTTCTATTAACAAAACCTATTTTTATATTTGTGCTATAATGGTTTGTTTATCCTTCTTGTACTTTGTTATTTTGTAACTATGTTGAGGAAAATTTTAATCCGTTTTGTTTTTTTTTTTTTTTCTTTTCCATTCATCTTTAAACGCGTCAATACATTTTGGTGGCTTTTTACTCAATCAAAT
Source organism: Dianthus caryophyllus (assembly GCA_023091065.1). Lineage (NCBI taxonomy): Eukaryota > Viridiplantae > Streptophyta > Magnoliopsida > Caryophyllales > Caryophyllaceae > Dianthus > Dianthus caryophyllus. Next base: position 34,747,016 of record CM041522.1, on the reverse strand, counting down.
TTGAAATGACTGACACCTATCTATTGCGTCCATTTTTGATCAAAACCTCTTTGTTATCCTAAACCTTCTCTTATTATGTTTTCTAATTTGAGCATTTAGTTTATTTAAATATTATTTATTCTACTTGGTATTTTAGTAGCTTCATTTTTCTAAAATCGCTGTCATTTTGAAACTCAACTTTAAGACGTCTCCTTTCAATCGTATCTTCTGATCATATTCTATATCTTTCAAACTTTTTGGGATTTACTTTTTCGTCCCTCCTTCATAACGAGACCAATTTGAGTTCTTTGTTGGAAACGAGTCTTATGCCTTCATTTGTGAACTCTAAAAGAATATTTCTATCTTCCTTCCTCGTTTCATATTAAAAATTTCCTTTGTCAAATTGGTGGTTGTTGAGCAGTTTCTTGCAAAAGATTTATTATGTCATATTTTTACTTAATTCGTTTCATTCCTTCTTTTCTTTCTTATTCATCATAACTCATCACTTTTATATCATGACCCTATCGATCACCTTTTAGTCTTGTCATTCGGGTCTTATGTTATTCTATTTCTTAGGTTTCCCTCTAGTGGCTACTTCAGTTCTATTGCCTTTGTTGACTTTTAAGACGCCGATCTTCTATTATTTTCCATTCCTTTCCGTAGCTATTCACGTTCTCGATTTTGTAAACGCTCTTGACGTATTAACATCAATTTTGTCCTTGATAAATTTCTATAATCGTATTCCTTGGCATCTAGTCGTAAGGTGCTTCACCCTTATCTAGCTCGAGATCTGATCCTTAGGCTGTCGCTGTTAGTTGAGTCATAGATGATAGAGTTTGGTTAATAAATAGTTGATAGTATGAGTGGTTTACTAGCTAATGCACATGGTTGGTCGTTATAGCTTTTGAGGATTCTTAGTTTTGCGATTCATAGCTAGTGCAACCCGAGACCGCTTTATAATTATGAGTTAATGCACTTGGGAGCCTTAGCCTTTGGGATTGATGATTTAATTGACGGTGAGTGAACGTAAGGGAGATTGTGATCTCTACATAGGGAGGACTTTTGGAACCTTAGGTATGTTGGTATATGGCGTATGACAATCATGATTTAGTGAGAAATGGGAAGTGATATTGTGGTGAGCAATAATTGGCTTTGAGGAAAACTTAAAGGGAATAGTGAGCACGATAAAACTTTGGGGTTTGTACTTTAAAGGATAATGTAGGAATGACGATTAATGCATCTTGTGGTTTTGTGTATGTGTTAAGTATAAGGAAATTCATAAATGGGAGGAGAGAATTCGAGGTCAGTAAGGTAGTGACGTTCGAGGACGGTATGGATAGACTTGTGTATGGTAACAATGGGTTGAAAGAGTAGTAAGCTTATGACGACACATATTGATAGTTACTGGATAATATACTTTTGATTTGGGGTTGAGACGATATGGTATGACGTAATTATGGTTATTTCATTGTGGAGAGTGTGGATAGGTATGAGAAGCGATATAGACTTGAGCTTGGATCACGATATGAGTGAGGTATGAGGTTTGCCTTTGGCATTGATTTGAGGATTAGTTTGTCTGGCAACCGTATTGGTGGCGTTAGTTAGGATGTCCACGGTTCTAAAATGCTTTTGGAGTGTATTGAGATTTTGGATTGAGATACAATGTTGAGTTGATATGGACATACGAAGCTAATAATAGTCAATTTGGGTTGGTCGAGCATACGATGTACATATGGTATACAAGTTTACATAAACCAGCGATCCACATCCGAGCAGTTGGTGATATTGAGCTAATATAAGCGTCGTTGAGTGTGTCTATGCCCTTGTGATCGAGGTGAGTAGAGTTAGCGATTCTTGTCTTGAGGACCATAAGAGTAGGTAGCTTTCTTAATCCTTTGGGGGTATTCTTTTGTTCTCAAGTTTCGAGGACGAAACTTCTTTTTAGGGGGTAGGATTGTAACACCCCGACTTTTCCTAATATTTATTTGTTCGTCTCATTAATATTCGTAATTCATTTCTCTTGATTTTCTCATTTCTTTTAGCTCGAGGAAATCAGTTCTCTTGTCGCGTGGATAAGCTACTCTGTAGTCGGAACTTAAATACGGAGTAATTAACTTAAAAACGGTGTAACTTCCTCATACGAACTCCGATTCAGGTGATTCAAAAGGCTAAACTGCGTATTTTTCCGACGCCGTCGCAACTGCCAAATTTTCAGGGGTCAGAGCGAGCCGCTCCACCCTGGGAGCGAGCCGCTCCTGAAGAGCGAGCCGCTCTATGTTTCAGAGCGAGCCGCTCCCTCAGCACGGGTTCGAGTTTTAGGGTTTTAAAATGTTTCTTTTGGCTCAAGACATTATAATATCCTCGTCCACTCTTATCCTAGCAACCTAATCATCAGATTTACATCTCCCTCATCTCATCCCTCTTCTCACATCATAATTCTTCATTCAAACTCTCTCGAAATTCATCCAAACACCTTAAGCATCCATCCATTCTCTCATCTAGTGTGCCCTAATCCTTTCCTAATCAATTCCTTGGGTAAATTAGCCTTTTAGTTCATATATTTTTCTGTTATTGTATTATTTTATGTGTTTTTATGTTGTATGCTTATTGCTTGTGTGATTTGGCTTGGAAATTCAAAGGAGAAGGAGATCTAGAGGAAGGAGATACCATCCTTGTGGAGGAAGAGGAAGAATAGCAAGGACTTGATCTCTACTAAGGTAACTAGGTGTGATCTAGTTATATTTTAGCATGTATGAGGCCTTGCTTGTCATGTTGTTGTTGTTTACATTGTTGTGTTGATGTTGGTTGGTGTTTGCTCATAATTTCATGTTAGAATCATTGGCCTCATACTAGGGTTGTCATGTTATCATCTTTAATTGCATAACTATCATATTTGAGTGCTAATCATGTTGGTAAAAGTTGAGAAAATCGTGTTGGTGATGTTTGGTGTTGATGGCCGAAAGGTCTAGGAGAGGGCCGAAGCCCTTGTGGTGTTTGTTCCTTGGTTTCCTTTCTATTTTGGCTTAATTATGATGAATTATGTTGTTAGCATGAATCACCTTATGATAAGTTATGAGTTAAGTTGATTATAAGAGGTTAAATAATGTTTATATGCATGTTTAAGTGAATGAATCATATGAATCGTTTATTGGTCACATGAGTATCGGGTGTATTGCATGATTTGGTGTTTTGGTGTGTTGGCCGAGTATGGGAAGGCTGGCCGTGTGTTATGTATGAGTGTGGTGGGTTGGTTTGTCTCTTGTTTGAGTCTTGGCATGTCTTAGAGTGTTAACCATGCTTTATTGAATCATGTTGTACTTTGTTTGATCACTAAACAATGATTTATGAGCATGTTAACGGAATATATGTCTTGTAATGTTTTATAATCATATTGTACTCCGTATGTATGGTTGGTTATGATGATATTGTGACTTGTGTGTGTGCGTTAGTATGGATGTTGTGGTTGTATGGTTGTGTTGGAGTATTGGAGACAGGTTAACAGGTTTATGCTTGGGTTAAGTTTGCACATGGGTACTGTTCTGGCACATGTGTGAGGAGATACAACGTCCTAGGATGGACGGATACCGCCCATGATCCCCTCGACTATTCTTGTTGTTTAGTTAGAGCGACTATGGGTTCTCAACCAGAAGGGTTGAGACTATGGTTATATATATGTCGTCACCGTTCTTGTTGCTCGGTGGAATTTGGCCAAATTTAGACTTGTGATTATTGAGGAACTTCTTGTTGCTGTTCCGCCATAGGGTTTGGGTGATTCTTGTTGCTTCACCCGGGATTCTTGTTGCTTCACCCGCCTCCGCTTACTCTCGCAATTGGTTGGAAGAAGGATCGACTCGTGAGCAGATGGGTTGGGACACAACCTTGGTTGTGCCGTGATGTTTCATTGTTGTGTATTGTTGATTCTTCTGTTGTATGTTTGTGGTTTATGTTGTTGTACATTTGTATTAGGCCGTAGGCCAGGTGAGCTTGTTTGCATTGTTGCTTATGTGCGTTATGTTAAAATATGACTGGGGAGCACCTAGTTACTCCCCACTGATTGTGGTTGTTGCTTCCTTTTTTTTATAGGTACGCGCGGGATGGGCTTATGTGTGAGAATGCCGTGAGGTTGAGACCCGTAGCATGCCTTTCGCGAGTTGTCTTGATAGCTGTCGAGTTGGTTTAGTTTGGATTAGACTTCATTTATGTTTTCATTTCATTGTACTTTGGTTTTGAGTTTGTAAGGGGTATTTACTCCCCACTCCTAGGCCTCAAGGCCTATCTTTTATCGTTGTTTAGTTGGTTAGTGAGTAATGATCCGGATTCCACGGTGTTTCCGCCACCGTGGCTCGCTTTTTTTTTCTTTTATTTTATAAATCCTTTTTATTTCTTTATTTTATTTTGTTGGAAAATCCGGGTTGTTACAGTTGGTATCAGAGCGAATACGCTCCCAACTCTCTTAGGTGAGTGAGTAGGATTTGACTTAGAACACCGAGTGAGAGTGTTGGGGTAGACACATTAGGGGGTCTACGTTATTTGTGCTTGTATATGAGTAGTTGTGTGAATGGTGGTCTTAGGATTTCCACCATTAGATCATATGTTTGCTTTGGATGCCGGTACAGGAATGATGGAGTCATGCGAGGCTCGTGTTGACTCGATAAATCTCCACATTTAAAATTTACTAGTCCCGCCTCTAAAATAGTCTTTAAAAGCTTTTGATTTGATTTAATTGTCGCTTTTAAATTTATTTCTTTATTTCAAAATGTTTAACTCTGATAATTACATTCCTAGTTATTATTTGATCTCTTTGATTTCCTCAAAACTCATCTTTTAATATTAAATACCCTATACCTCTATTTTCTTATCGAATGATAATACTCCTATTTTCCTTTCAAATGTATTTTTGCATCTCCCTTTATTATTAATGACGCTTGCTTTTAACAATATTCGTTTGACTGCTCAATTCCTTTGATATTTTAATCTATCTATTTCTTGATGATTTATGGTCTTAATTTCTCTTTTGATTTATTGGTTTATATGAATTTAATCATTTGAGTATTGTAATTTAAAATCTTCCTCTTTCATTTGACCTTTCAAATATCTAGAAATTTAACTCTTAAACTCTTTGATTCGTACTGATTAATCAGCTGGAGCAAGAAACATGAAGCCGATTTGCGAATGTATGGTCCTACCATCAGAGCACGCAGCGGAAACTCTTCATCTATGTCACCTCATCAGATTCGTAGGACGTCTTTCACCTTGCTAGCTACACTTGTCCTTAGTATATCCTTCTAATTCTTGATCTTATTATACGCTTGTTTTAAAACTATCACCGTGATTACAGTTTGAGTTTCATTTTCCCCAATAAAATTTCTTATTATGTTCATCCTCATCTTTTTCAATAGATCGTGCTGAAATAATTTCTAAACTCTTTTATTTCAAAAATGTTTTCAGTCAGTTCTATTAACAAAACCTATTTTTATATTTGTGCTATAATGGTTTGTTTATCCTTCTTGTACTTTGTTATTTTGTAACTATGTTGAGGAAAATTTTAATCCGTTTTGTTTTTTTTTTTTTTCTTTTCCATTCATCTTTAAACGCGTCAATACATTTTGGTGGCTTTTTACTCAATCAAATTTGAAATGACTGACACCTATCTATCAAGGCCCATTTTTGATCAAAACCTCTTTGTTATCCTAAACCTTCTCTTATTATGTTTTCTAATTTGAGCATTTAGTTTATTTAAATATTATTTATTCTACTTGGTATTTTAGTAGCTTCATTTTTCTAAAATCGCTGTCATTTTGAAACTCAACTTTAAGACGTCTCCTTTCAATCGTATCTTCTGATCATATTCTATATCTTTCAAACTTTTTGGGATTTACTTTTTCGTCCCTCCTTCATAACGAGACCAATTTGAGTTCTTTGTTGGAAACGAGTCTTATGCCTTCATTTGTGAACTCTAAAAGAATATTTCTATCTTCCTTCCTCGTTTCATATTAAAAATTTCCTTTGTCAAATTGGTGGTTGTTGAGCAGTTTCTTGCAAAAGATTTATTATGTCATATTTTTACTTAATTCGTTTCATTCCTTCTTTTCTTTCTTATTCATCATAACTCATCACTTTTATATCATGACCCTATCGATCACCTTTTAGTCTTGTCATTCGGGTCTTATGTTATTCTATTTCTTAGGTTTCCCTCTAGTGGCTACTTCAGTTCTATTGCCTTTGCGCCGACTTTTAAGACGCCGATCTTCTATTATTTTCCATTCCTTTCCGTAGCTATTCACGTTCTCGATTTTGTAAACGCTCTTGACGTATTAACATCAATTTTGTCCTTGATAAATTTCTATAATCGTATTCCTTGGCATCTAGTCGTAAGGTGCTTCACCCTTATCTAGCTCGAGATCTGATCCTTAGGCTGTCGCTGTTAGTTGAGTCATAGATGATAGAGTTTGGTTAATAAATAGTTGATAGTATGAGTGGTTTACTAGCTAATGCACATGGTTGGTCGTTATAGCTTTTGAGGATTCTTAGTTTTGCGATTCATAGCTAGTGCAACCCGAGACCGCTTTATAATTATGAGTTAATGCACTTGGGAGCCTTAGCCTTTGGGATTGATGATTTAATTGACTATGAGTGAACGTAAGGGAGATTGTGATCTCTACATAGGGAGGACTTTTGGAACCTTAGGTATGTTGGTATATGGCGTATGACAATCATGATTTAGTGAGAAATGGGAAGTGATATTGTGGTGAGCAATAATTGGCTTTGAGGAAAACTTAAAGGGAATAGTGAGCACGATAAAACTTTGGGGTTTGTACTTTAAAGGATAATGTAGGAATGACCAGTGTGCATCTTGTGGTTTTGTGTATGTGTTAAGTATAAGGAAATTCATAAATGGGAGGAGAGAATTCGAGGTCAGTAAGGTAGTGACGTTCGAGGACGGTATGGATAGACTTGTGTATGGTAACAATGGGTTGAAAGAGTAGTAAGCTTATGACGACACATATTGATAGTTACTGGATAATATACTTTTGATTTGGGGTTGAGACGATATGGTATGACGTAATTATGGTTATTTCATTGTGGAGAGTGTGGATAGGTATGAGAAGCGATATAGACTTGAGCTTGGATCACGTTATGAGTGAGGGTATGAGGTTTGCCTTTGGCATTGATTTGAGGATTAGTTTGTGCGGCAACTGTATTGGTGACGTTAGTTAGGATGTCCACGGTTCTAAAATGCTTTTGGAGTGTATTGAGATTTTGGATTGAGATACAATGTTGAGTTGATATGGACATACGAAGCTAATAATAGTCAATTTGGGTTGGTCGAGCATACGATGTACATATGGTATACAAGTTTACATAAACCAGCGATCCACATCCGAGCAGTTGGTGATATTGAGCTAATATAAGCGTCGTTGAGTGTGTCTATGCCCTTGTGATCGAGGTGAGTAGAGTTAGCGATTCTTGTCTTGAGGACCATAAGAGTAGGTAGCTTTCTTAATCCTTTGGGGGTATTCTTTGTTCTCAAGTTTCGAGGACTAAACTTCTTTTTAGGGGTAGGATTGTGACACCGACTTTTCCTAATATTTATTTGTTCGCCTCATTAATATTCGTAATTCATTTCTCTTGATTTTCTCATTTCTTTTAGCTCGAGGAAATCAGTTCTCTTGTCGCGTGGATAAGCTACTCAGTAGTCGGAACTTAAATACTGAGTAATTAACTTAAAAACGGTGTAACTTCCTCATACGAACTCCGATTCAGGTGATTCAAAAGGCTAAATCACAGATTTTTCCGACGCCGTCGCAACTGCCAAATTTTCAGGGGTCAGAGCGAGCCGCTCCACCCTGGGAGCGAGCCGCTCCTGAAGGGCGAGCCGCCCTATGTTTCAGAGCGAGCCGCTCCTCAAGACGGTTCGAAGTTTTAGGGTTTTAAAATGTTTCTTTTGGCTCAAGACATTATAATATCCTCGCCCACTCTTATCCTAGCAACCTAATCATCGATTTACATCTCCTCATCTCATCCCTCTTCTCACATCATAATTCTTCATTCAAACTCTCTCGAAATTCATCCAAACACCTTACGCATCCATACATTCTCTCATCTAGTGTGCCCTAATCCTTTCCTAATCAATTCCTTGGGTAATTTAGCCTTTAGTTCATATATTTTTCTGTTATTGTATTATTTTATGTGTTTTTATGTTGTATGCTTATTGCTTGTGTGATTTGGCTTGGAAATTCAAAGGAGAAGGAGATCTAGAGGAAGGAGATACCATCCTTGTGGAGGAAGAGGAAGAATAGCAAGGACTTGATCTCTACTAAGGTAACTAGGTGTGATCTAGTTATATTTTAGCATGTATGAGGCCTTGCTTGTCATGTTGTTGTTGTTTACATTGTTGTGTTGATGTTGGTTGGTGTTTGCTCATGATTTCATGTTAGAATCATTGGCCTCATACTAGGGTTGTCATGTTATCATCTTTAATTGCATAACTATCATATTTGAGTGCTAATCATGTTGGTAAAAGTTGAGAAAATCGTGTTGGTGATGTTTGGTGTTGATGGCCGAAAGGTCTAGGAGAGGGTCAAGCCCTTGTGGTGTTTGTTCCTTGGTTTCCTTTCTATTTTGGCTTAATTATGATGAATTATGTTGTTAGCATGAATCACCTTATGATAAGTTATGAGTTAAGTTGATTATAAGAGGTTAAATAATGTTTATATGCATGTTTAAGTGAATGAATCATATGAATCGCTTATTGGTCACATGAGTATCGTGTATTGCATGAGTTGGTGTTTTGGTGTGTTGGCCGAGTATGGGAAGGCTGGCCGTGTGATATGTCTGAGTGTGGTGGGTTGGTTTGTCTCTTGTTTGAGTCTTGGCATGTCTTAGAGTGTTAACCATGCTTTATTGAATCATGTTGTACTTTGTTTGATCACTAAACAATGATTTATGAGCATGTTAACTAATATATGTCTTGTAATGTTTTATAATCATATTGTACTCCGTATGTATGGTTGGTTATGATGATATTGTGACTTGTGTGTGTGCGTTAGTATGGATGTTGTGGTTGTATGGTTGTGTTGGAGTATTGGAGACAAAGTTAACGTGTTTATGCTTGGGTTAAGTTTGCACATGGGTACTGCTCGCACATGTGAGGAGATACAACGCCCTAGGATGGACTGATACCGCCCATGATCCCCTCGACTATTCTTGTTGCTTAGTTAGAGCGACTATGGGTTCTCAACCAGAAGGGTTGAGACTATCGTTATATATATCTCGTCACCGTTCTTGTTGCTCGGTGGAATTTGGCCAAATTTACACTTGTGATTATTGTGGAACTTCTTGTTCTTTGCTTCGCCATAGGGTTTGGGTGATTCTTGTTGCTTCACCCGGTGATTCTTGTTGCTTCACCCGCCTCCGCGCTTACTCGCAATTGGTTGGAAGAAGGATCGACTCGTGAAGCAGATGGGTTGGGACACAACCTTGGTCAGGCCGTGATGTTTCATTGTTGTGTATTGTTGATTCTTCTGTTGTATGTTTGTGGTTTATGTTGTTGTACATTTGTATTAGGCCGTAGGCCAGGTGAGCTTGTTTGCATTGTTGCTTATGTGCGTTATGTTAAAATATGACTGGGGAGCACCTAGTTACTCCCCACTGATTGTGGTTGTTGCTTCCTTTTTTTTATAGGTACGCGCGGGATGGGCTTATGTGTGAGAATGCCGTGAGGTTGAGACCCGTAGCATGCCTTTCGCGAGTTGTCTTGATAGCTGTCGAGTTGGTTTAGTTTGGATTAGACTTCATTTATGTTTTCATTTCATTGTACTTTGGTTTTGAGTTTGTAAGGGGTATTTACTCCCCACTCCTAGGCCTCAAGGCCTATCTTTTATCGTTGTTTAGTTGGTTAGTGAGTAATGATCCGGATTCCACGGTGTTTCCGCCACCGTGGCTCGCTTTTATTTTCTTTTATTTTATAAATCCTTTTTATTTCTTTATTTTATTTTGTTGGAAAATCCGGGTTGTTACAGTTGGTATCAGAGCGAATACGCTCCCAACTCTCTTAGGTGAGTGAGTAGGATTTGACTTAGAACACCGAGTGAGAGTGTTGGGGTAGACACATTAGGGGGTCTACGTTATTTGTGCTTGTATATGAGTAGTTGTGTGAATGGTGGTCTTAGGATTTCCACCATTAGATCATATGTTTGCTTTGGATGCCGGTACAGGAATGATGGAGTCATGCGAGGTCGGGTGTTGACTCGATAAATCTCCACATTTAAAATTTACTAGTCCTGCCTCTAAAATAGTCTTTAAAAGCTTTTGATTTGATTTAATTGTCGTTTTTAAATTTATTTCTTTATTTCAAAATGTTTAACTCTGATAATTACATTCCTAGTTATTATTTGATCTCTTTGATTTCCTCAAAACTCATCTTTTAATATTAAATACCCTATACCTCTATTTTCTTATCGAATGATAATACTCCTATTTTCCTTTCAAATGTATTTTTGCATCTCCCTTTATTATTAATGACGCTTGCTTTTAACAATATTCGCTTGATCGCTTCAATTCCTTTGATATTTTAATCTATCTATTTCTTGATGATTTATGGTCTTAATTTCTCTTTTGATTTATTGGTTTATATGAATTTAATCATTTGAGTATTGTAATTTAAAATCTTCCTCTTTCATTTGACCTTTCAAATATCTAGAAATTTAACTCTTAAACTCTTTGATTCAGATCGATTAATCACCGGAGCAAGAAACATGAAGCCGATTCATGAATGTATGGTCCTACCATCGAGCACGCAATGAAACTCTTCATCTATGTCACTCATCAGATTCGTAGGGACGCTCTTTCACCTTGCTAGCTACACTTGTCCTTAGTATATCCTTCTAATTCTTGATCTTATTATACAATTGTTTTAAAACTATCACCGTGATTACAGCTTGAGTTTCATTTTCCCAATAAAATTTCTTATTATGTTCATCCTCATCTTTTTCAATAGATCGTGCTGAAATAATTTCTAAACTCTTTTATTTCAAAAATGTTTTCAGTCAGTTCTATTAACAAAACCTATTTTTATATTTGTGCTATAATGGTTTGTTTATCCTTCTTGTACTTTGTTATTTTGTAACTATGTTGAGGAAAATTTTAATCCGTTTTGTTTTTTTTTTTTTTTCTTTTCCATTCATCTTTAAACGCGTCAATACATTTTGGTGGCTTTTTACTCAATCAAATTTGAAATGACTGACACCTATCTATCAAGGCCCATTTTTGATCAAAACCTCTTTGTTATCCTAAACCTTCTCTTATTATGTTTTCTAATTTGAGCATTTAGTTTATTTAAATATTATTTATTCTACTTGGTATTTTAGTAGCTTCATTTTTCTAAAATCGCTGTCATTTTGAAACTCAACTTTAAGACGTCTCCTTTCAATCGTATCTTCTGATCATATTCTATATCTTTCAAACTTTTTGGGATTTACTTTTTCGTCCCTCCTTCATAACGAGACCAATTTGAGTTCTTTGTTGGAAACGAGTCTTATGCCTTCATTTGTGAACTCTAAAAGAATATTTCTATCTTCCTTCCTCGTTTCATATTAAAAATTTCCTTTGTCAAATTGGTGGTTGTTGAGCAGTTTCTTGCAAAAGATTTATTATGTCATATTTTTACTTAATTCGTTTCATTCCTTCTTTTCTTTCTTATTCATCATAACTCATCACTTTTATATCATGACCCTATCGATCACCTTTTAGTCTTGTCATTCGGGTCTTATGTTATTCTATTTCTTAGGTTTCCTCTAGTGGCTACTTCATTCTATTGCCTTTCTTGTGACTTTTAAGACGCCGATCTTCTATTATTTTCCATTCCTTTCCGTAGCTATTCACGTCCTCGATTTTGTAAACGCTCTTGACGTATTAACATCAATTTTGTCCTTGATAAATTTCTATAATCGTATTCCTTGGCATCTAGTCGTAAGGTGCTTCACCCTTATCTAGCTCGAGATCTGATCCTTAGGCTGTCGCTGTTAGTTGAGTCATAGATGATAGAGTTTGGTTAATAAATAGTTGATAGTATGAGTGGTTTACTAGCTAATGCACATGGTTGGTCGTTATAGCTTTTGAGGATTCTTAGTTTTGCGATTCATAGCTAGTGCAACCCGAGACCGCTTTATAATTATGAGTTAATGCACTTGGGAGCCTTAGCCTTTGGGATTGATGATTTAATTGACGGTGAGTGAACGTAAGGGAGATTGTGATCTCTACATAGGGAGGACTTTTGGAACCTTAGGTATGTTGGTATATGGCGTATGACAATCATGATTTAGTGAGAAATGGGAAGTGATATTGTGGTGAGCAATAATTGGCTTTGAGGAAAACTTAAAGGGAATAGTGAGCACGATAAAACTTTGGGGTTTGTACTTTAAAGGATAATGTAGGAATGACCAGAGTGCATCTTGTGGTTTTGTGTATGTGTTAAGTATAAGGAAATTCATAAATGGGAGGAGAGAATTCGAGGTCAGTAAGGTAGTGACGTTCGAGGACGGTATGGATAGACTTGTGTATGGTAACAATGGGTTGAAAGAGTAGTAAGCTTATGACGACACATATTGATAGTTACTGGATAATATACTTTTGATTTGGGGTTGAGACGATATGGTATGACGTAATTATGGTTATTTCATTGTGGAGAGTGTGGATAGGTATGAGAAGCGATATAGACTTGAGCTTGGATCACGTTATGAGTGAGGGTATGAGGTTTGCCTTTGGCATTGATTTGAGGATTAGTTTGTGCAAGAACTGTATTGGTGACGTTAGTTAGGATGTCCACGGTTCTAAAATGCTTTTGGAGTGTATTGAGATTTTGGATTGAGATACAATGTTGAGTTGATATGGACATACGAAGCTAATAATAGTCAATTTGGGTTGGTCGAGCATACGATGTACATATGGTATACAAGTTTACATAAACCAGCGATCCACATCCGAGCAGTTGGTGATATTGAGCTAATATAAGCGTCGTTGAGTGTGTCTATGCCCTTGTGATCGAGGTGAGTAGAGTTAGCGATTCTTGTCTTGAGGACCATAAGAGTAGGTAGCTTTCTTAATCCTTTGGGGGTATTCTTTTGTTCTCAAGTTTCGAGGACGAAACTTCTTTTTAGGGGGTAGGATTGTGACACCCCGACTTTTCCTAATATTTATTTGTTCGTCTCATTAATATTCGTAATTCATTTCTCTTGATTTTCTCATTTCTTTTAGCTCGAGGAAATCAGTTCTCTTGTCGCGTGGATAAGCTACTCAGAGTCGGAACTTAAATACTGAGTAATTAACTTAAAAGCGGTGTAACTTCCTCATACGAACTCCGATTCAGGTGATTCAAAAGGCTAAATCACAGATTTTTCCGACGCCGTCAGAATCGCCAAATTTTCAGGGTCAGAGCGAGCCGCTCCACCCTGGGAGCGAAGCCGCTCCTGAAGAGCGAGCCATTTCTATGTTTGAGCGAGCCGCTCCTCAAAGACGGTTCGAAGTTTTAGGGTTTTAAAATGTTTCTTTTGGCTCAAGACATTATAATATCCTCGTCCACTCTTATCCTAGCAACCTAATCATCAGATTTACATCTCCCTCATCTCATCCCTCTTCTCACATCATAATTCTTCATTCAAACTCTCTCGAAATTCATCCAAACACCTTAAGCATCCATCCATTCTCTCATCTAGTGTGCCCTAATCCTTTCCTAATCAATTCCTTGGGTAAATTAGCCTTTTAGTTCATATATTTTTACATATTGTATTATTTTATGTGTTTTTATGTTGTATGCTTATTGCTTGTGTGATTTGGCTTGGAAATTCAAAGGAGAAGGAGATCTAGAGGAAGGAGATACCATCCTTGTGGAGGAAGAGGAAGAATAGCAAGGACTTGATCTCTACTAAGGTAACTAGGTGTGATCTAGTTATATTTTAGCATGTATGAGGCCTTGCTTGTCATGTTGTTGTTGTTTACATTGTTGTGTTGATGTTGGTTGGTGTTTGCTCATGATTTCATGTTAGAATCATTGGCCTCATACTAGGGTTGTCATGTTATCATCTTTAATTGCATAACTATCATATTTGAGTGCTAATCATGTTGGTAAAAGTTGAGAAAATCGTGTTGGTGATGTTTGGTGTTGATGGCCGAAAGGTCTAGGAGAGGGCCAAAGCCCTTGTGGTGTTTGTTCCTTGGTTTCCTTTCTATTTTGGCTTAATTATGATGAATTATGTTGTTAGCATGAATCACCTTATGATAAGTTATGAGTTAAGTTGATTATAAGAGGTTAAATAATGTTTATATGCATGTTTAAGTGAATGAATCATATGAATCGGGTATTGGTCACATGAGTATCGGGTGTATTGCATGATTTGGTGTTTTGGTGTGTTGGCCGAGTATGGGAAGGCTGGCCGTGTGTTATGTATGAGTGTGGTGGGTTGGTTTGTCTCTTGTTTGAGTCTTGGCATGTCTTAGAGTGTTAACCATGCTTTATTGAATCATGTTGTACTTTGTTTGATCACTAAACAATGATTTATGAGCATGTTAACGGAATATATGTCTTGTAATGTTTTATAATCATATTGTACTCCGTATGTATGGTTGGTTATGATGATATTGTGACTTGTGTGTGTGCGTTAGTATGGATGTTGTGGTTGTATGGTTGTGTTGGAGTATTGGAGACAGGTTAACAGGTTTATGCTTGGGTTAAGTTTGCACATGGTGCTGTGCAGCACATGTGTGAGGAGATACAACGCCCCAGGATGGACGGATACCGCCCATGATCCCTCGACTATTCTTGTTGTTTAGTTAGAAGCGACTATGGGTTCTCAAACCGTAAGGGTTGAGACTATGGTTATATATATGTCGCCACCGCTCTTGTTGCTCGGTGGAATTTGGCCAAATTTAGACTTGTGATTATTGAGGAACTTCTTGTTCTTTATTCGCCATAGGGTTTGGGTGATTCTTGTTGCTTCACCCGCGGTGATTCTTGTTGCTTCACCCAGTTCTCCGCGCCTACTCTCCCAATTGGGTGGAAGAAGGATCGACTCGTGGGCAGATGGGGTGGGACACAACCTTGGTTGTCTTAGTGATGTTTCATTGTTGTGTATTGTTGATTCTTCCGTTGTATGTTTGTGGTTTATGTTGTTGTACATTTGTATTAGGCCGTAGGCCAGGTGAGCTTGTTTGCATTGTTGCTTATGTGCGTTATGTTAAAATATGACTGGGGAGCACCTAGTTACTCCCCACTGATTGTGGTTGTTGCTTCCTTTTTTTTATAGGTACGCGCGGGATGGGCTTATGTGTGAGAATGCCGTGAGGTTGAGACCCGTAGCATGCCTTTCGCGAGTTGTCTTGATAGCTGTCGAGTTGGTTTAGTTTGGATTAGACTTCATTTATGTTTTCATTTCATTGTACTTTGGTTTTGAGTTTGTAAGGGGTATTTACTCCCCACTCCTAGGCCTCAAGGCCTATCTTTTATCGTTGTTTAGTTGGTTAGTGAGTAATGATCCGGATTCCACGGTGTTTCCGCCACCGTGGCTCGCTTTTATTTTCTTTTATTTTATAAATCCTTTTTATTTCTTTATTTTATTTTGTTGGAAAATCCGGGTTATTCTGATTGGTATCGGGCGAATACGCTCCCAACTCTCTTAGGTGAGTGAGTAGGATTTGACTTAGAACACCGAGTGAGAGTGTTGGGGTAGACACATTAGGGGGTCTACGTTATTTGTGCTTGTATATGAGTAGTTGTGTGAATGGTGGTCTTAGGATTTCCACCATTAGATCATATGTTTGCTTTGGATGCCGGTACAGGAATGATGGAGTCATGCGAGGTCGGGTGTCGACTCGATAAATCTCCACATTTAAAATTTACTAGTCCTGCCTCTAAAATAGTCTTTAAAAGCTTTTGATTTGATTTAATTGTCGTTTTTAAATTTATTTCTTTATTTCAAAATGTTTAACTCTGATAATTACATTCCTAGTTATTATTTGATCTCTTTGATTTCCTCAAAACTCATCTTTTAATATTAAATACCCTATACCTCTATTTTCTTATCGAATGATAATACTCCTATTTTCCTTTCAAATGTATTTTTGCATCTCCCTTTATTATTAATGACGCTTGCTTTTAACAATATTCGTTTGACTGCTCAATTCCTTTGATATTTTAATCTATCTATTTCTTGATGATTTATGGTCTTAATTTCTCTTTTGATTTATTGGTTTATATGAATTTAATCATTTGAGTATTGTAATTTAAAATCTTCCTCTTTCATTTGACCTTTCGAAATATCTAGAAATTTAACTCTTAAACTCTTTGATTCGTACTGATTAATCAGCTGGAGCAAGAAACATGAAGCCGATTTGCGAATGTATGGTCCTACCATCAGAGCACGCAGCGGAAACTCTTCATCTATGTCACCTACCGTATTCGTAGGGACGTCTTTCAGCTTGCTAGCTACACTTGTCCTTAGTATATCCTTCTAATTCTTGATCTTATTATACAGTTGTTTTAAAACTATCAGCTCGTGATTACAGTTTGAGTTTCATTTTCCCCAATAAAATTTCTTATTATGTTCATCCTCATCTTTTTCAATAGATCGTGCTGAAATAATTTCTAAACTCTTTTATTTCAAAAATGTTTTCAGTCAGTTCTATTAACAAAACCTATTTTTATATTTGTGCTATAATGGTTTGTTTATCCTTCTTGTACTTTGTTATTTTGTAACTATGTTGAGGAAAATTTTAATCCGTTTTGTTTTTTTTTTTTTTTCTTTTCCATTCATCTTTAAACGCGTCAATACATTTTGGTGGCTTTTTACTCAATCAAATTTGAAATGACTGACACCTATCTATTGCGTCCATTTTTGATCAAAACCTCTTTGTTATCCTAAACCTTCTCTTATTATGTTTTCTAATTTGAGCATTTAGTTTATTTAAATATTATTTATTCTACTTGGTATTTTAGTAGCTTCATTTTTCTAAAATCATTGTCATTTTGAAACTCAACTTTAAGACGTCTCTTTCAATCGTATCTTCCGATCATATTCTATATCTTTCAAACTTTTTGGGATTTACTTTTTCGTCCCTCCTTCATAACTTGAGACCAATTTGAGTTCTTTGTTGGAAACGAGTCTTATGCCTTCATTTGTGAACTCTAAAAGAATATTTCTATCTTCCTTCCTCGTTTCATATTAAAAATTTCCTTTGTCAAATTGGTGGTTGTTGGCGGTTTCTTGCAAAGATTTATTATGTCATATTTTTACTTAATTCGTTTCATTCCTTCTTTTCTTTCTTATTCATCATAACTCATCACTTTTATATCATGACCCTATCGATCACCTTTTAGTCTTGTCATTCGGGTCTTATGTTATTCTATTTCTTAGGTTTCCTCTAGTGGCTACTTGATTCTATTGCCTTTCTTGTGACTTTTAAGACGCCGATCTTCTATTATTTTCCATTCCTTTCCGTAGCTATTCACGTTCTCGATTTTGTAAACGCTCTTGACGTATTAACATCAATCTTGTCCTTGATAAATTTCTATAATCGTATTCCTTGGCATCTAGTCGTAAGGTGCTTCACCCTTATCTAGCTCGAGATCTGATCCTTGAAACATCATTTGTTAGTTGAGTCATAGATGATAGAGTTTGGTTAATAAATAGTTGATAGTATGAGTGGTTTACTAGCTAATGCACATGGTTGGTCGTTATAGCTTTTGAGGATTCTTAGTTTTGCGATTCATAGCTAGTGCAACCCGAGACCGCTTTATAATTATGAGTTAATGCACTTGGGAGCCTTAGCCTTTGGGATTGATGATTTAATTGACGGTGAGTGAACGTAAGGGAGATTGTGATCTCTACATAGGGAGGACTTTTGGAACCTTAGGTATGTTGGTATATGGCGTATGACAATCATGATTTAGTGAGAAATGGGAAGTGATATTGCGGTGAGCAATAATTGGCTTTGAGGAAAACTTAAAGGGAATAGTGAGCACGATAAAACTTTGGGGTTTGTACTTTAAAGGATAATGTAGGAATGACCAGTGTGCATCTTGTGGTTTTGTGTATGTGTTAAGTATAAGGAAATTCATAAATGGGAGGAGAGAATTCGAGGTCAGTAAGGTAGTGACGTTCGAGGACGGTATGGATAGACTTGTGTATGGTAACAATGGGTTGAAAGAGTAGTAAGCTTGTGTATGGGAAGGCTGGCCGTGTGTTATGTACGAGTGTGGTAGGTTGGTTTGTCTCTTGTTTGAGTCTTGGCATGTCTTAGAGTGTTAACCATGCTTTATTGAATCATGTTGTACTTTGTTTGATCACTAAACAATGAATTATGAGCATGTTAACGGAATATATGTCTTGTAATGTTTTATAATCATATTGTACTCCGTATGTATGGTTGGTTATGATGATATTGTGACTTGTGTGTGTGCGTTAGTATGGATGTTGTGGTTGTATGGTTGTGTTGGAGTATTGGAGACAGGTTAACAGGTTAACAGGTTTATGCTTGGGTTAAGTTTGCACATGGAGTGCTGATCGCAGCACATGTGTGAGGAGATACAACGTCCTAGGATGGACGGATACCGCCCATGATCCCCTCGACTATTCTTGTTGTTTAGTTAGAGCGACTATGGGTTCTCAACCAGAAGGGTTGAGACTATGGTTATATATATGTCGTCACCGTTCTTGTTGCTCGGTGGAATTTGGCCAAATTTAGACTTGTGATTATTGAGGAACTTCTTGTTGCTGTTCCGCCATAGGGTTTGGGTGATTCTTGTTGCTTCACCCGGGGTGATTCTTGTTGCTTCACCCAGTTCTCCGCGCTTACTCTCGCAATTGGTTGGAAGAAGGATCGACTCGTGAGCAGATGGGTTGGGACACAACCTTGGTTGTCAGGCCGTGATGTTTCATTGTTGTGTATTGTTGATTCTTCCGCTGTATGTTTGTGGTTTATGTTGTTGTACATTTGTATTAGGCCGTAGGCCAGTGAGCTTGTTTGCATTGTTGCTTATGTGCGTTATGTTAAAAAATATGGGAGCACCTAGTTACTCCCCAATTGTGGTTGTTGCTTCCTTTTTATAGTGCACGCGGGATGGGCTTATGTGTGAGAATGCCGTGAGGTTGAGACCCGTAGCATGCCTTTCGCGAGTTGTCTTGATAGCTGTCGAGTTGGTTTAGTTTGGATTAGACTTCATTTATGTTTTCATTTCATTGTACTTTGGTTTTGAGTTTGTAAGGGGTATTTACTCCCCACTCCTAGGCCTATCTTTTATCGTTGTTTAGTTGGTTAGTGAGTAATGATCCGGATTCCACGGTGTTTCCGCCACCGTGGATCGCTTTTATTTTCTTTTATTTTATAAATCCTTTTTATTTCTTTATTTTATTTTGTTGGAAAATTCGGGTTGTTACAATTATTATTATTATTATTATTATTATTATTATTATTATTATTATTATTATTATTATTATTATTATTATTATTATTATTATTATTATTATTATTATTATTATTATTATTATTATTATTATTATTATTATTGTTATTATTGTTATTGTTATTATTATTATTATTGTTATTGTTATTATTATTATTGTTATTGTTATTATTATTATTGTTATTATTATTATTATTATTGTTATTATTATTATTGTTATTATTATTATTATTATTATTATTATTATTATTATTATTATTATTATTATTATTATTATTATTATTATTATTATTATTATTATTATTATTATTATTATTATTTCGTTTTTCATGCAACTCAATCTGCCTTTGGTGGTACTCAAATTAAGTACCATTAGGTGGTACAATCTCATTTTTCCTTTTTTTAAAGTCTTATTAAAGATAGATGAGGGTTGGTTAGTGAAGATGAGTAGAATGCTTCCTTATTGTGACTTGTGAGTTGTGAAGCACGTATTTTTCTTGCTCTCTAAACTTTCAATGACCAAAAAACTACTTCGTATAAGTAAACGGCCTTGTCTTATAACTTCGTCGCTCCTTCATCTAAATATTAGATTTGATGACAACTTAATTATTATATACACCTAAGAATAATTTTGTTATAGTTTTATTAAAACGCTAGATTATCTGTAATAGTCAATAATTTACCACCAAATTTTTATGTTGTATGAAATTTTATCAATAATTTGATTAATTTCAAATTTCAAACTATCAGTAAGACCATAATCATAATTAAGTTACATAATACTGTATTAGTTTTCAAAATGACAATAAAATTTTTGAGAAAAATAAGTACTCCGTATTATTTTAATTTTTTGGATTGCCTCGTCCGACCTATACCCGATTGATACCACGTGTTTTCTAAAATGTACATTTATAACACATGTTAAGATGCTACTCCGTAATATAAGAAGGATTCTTATAAAAGTATCATGGCATTTTAAAAAATAAACTCACAATCACCATATTTAGATAATTATTATTGAGAATATTTCTCTGATTAACACCCTAGGGTGCCTGTTAAGTTTTAGTATAATATGAGTTCATAGATAATGTTTTATTATTATTGATGTGTTCATCTCATCCTCAACAAATGAGGATATATATATATTACAAATAGATTTCATATTCCTAAGGATAACCAAGAGCCACATATTAATACATATATTTATGTGACTCATTATTAAGCATTATCATTATATTATTCACATATCCAATTCATATTCCTATTAGCACCCGTTAAAAAACCCTTTTATATTATAAAAACTCGAGATTATTATTAACTTAATTAATTAAGCGGTATAGTGTTTGACAAAAGAAATTTCAACAACGATTCAATCTCTCGAAGCTAGCCTCTTGCGTGTATAGTGTTTGACAAAAGAAATTTCAACAGCTTAATTATTATTATTATTTTATTTTTTTTGCGACCGACAGTTCCGTCGCAAATATTCCGTCGCAAACTTGAAAAACATGATATCCCACATCGGTGAGGAAAGTAAGTTATATAAGGTTTATATAGATTTGTTGTGAGTTAATGTTTGAATGAAATGTGACGAAACTTATATAAGGCATTCGATAATGCGGTTTAAGATTCCGGGATAACGTTATATGAGACAACGGATTTTTTTTTTTTTTTTTTTTTTTTTTTTTTTTTTTTTGTTTTTTTTTTTTTGCGACGGAAAATTCCGTCGCAAATAAATTTGCGAGGGAGTTTCATCGCAAAAATTTAATTTGCGACCATTTTTCTCGACGAACGGTTTTCGTCGTAAAAACCATTTTGCGACGGATTTGTTCCGTTGCAAATAGACTGTTTTTTTGTAGTGAAAGTCGACTAGAAGATATTGATCAAACACAACTTGGCATTAGAAGTGATGATGCTATGAAAAGTCGTTTTAGACGACTTAATTTTCTAGTTAACAAATGGGTTGGTTGCTTCTGACCAAATTGAATCGGCCGTGGCAAGTGGAACTAACATTGCTGACGATATTCAAGCAGCTCAAGCTTTGTTTCGTCCAATGAACGATCAACACGATTTTTAGATTTTAATGTTTACAATAAAGTTATGAGTAAACATCCAAAATGGAGTTTACAAACATCGCAACATGGTGTAAGTGTTGAGCTAAGTAGTTCCGGTTCGAAAATATCAAGGTCAGATATAGATAGTCCTTCTAGTGTAAATGTCCCTACCCCTAGTAATGTTAACGAGTCTACTCCAACTAGTGTTAACGTTGACGAATATGTAATTCGTCGTCCCGAAGGACGAGAGGCAGCAAAAAAGAAGCAAGAAGGTAAAGCTCCGATGTCAGACTCTATGTTCACTAAAGAGGATACTTCACGTCTAGAAGGGCACAAGATCACTACGGAAGCACAAATTGAGCAACGGCAAAGAAGAATTGATGCTGATTTAAAAATCGAACAACTCAGAATTCTAAAATCTACAAGAAAGATGGAAATGACAATCCTCAACACACTCCTTTCACGGCAAGATTTAAACCCAAAAGATCAAGAGATGAAAGAAAAATTACAAAATAAATATATGCCTGAAATATAAAATTAGTGAAATTTGGTATAATGGTATGTAATTCATCGTTATTTTACTGGTATGTAATTTTAGTGAAATATTTTCTACTCTTTATTTTATATATCAATAATTTTAGGAAAAAAAATTGTCCATCTTTATTTTACTCCGTATATGTTATTGAATGTATCTAATCTTAGTGAAATATTTTCTATATCAATAATCAATCAAAAAACAAAAGAAATTGATAAAAAACCATGTCCTCTATCAACAATTAAATCAACAATAATCACATGAAATCTATCATAAACCATAACATGCATGAAGATTAACCTTTACAAAAATTAAAAATAAGTTCATTAAAAATTAGATCAAGAGTATGAAGGCTAATAAAGAAAAATAAATCTCAATTTCATTAAATCACTAAGGCTAACTAAGATCAAATCAAGAGTTTGAAGGCTAACCAAGATCTTAGCATGCACGCTGGAGTGGCCAGGTACATGGTGGTCGCCGGAGTAAGGAGTCGTCGGATTTGACGGTGATCCGAAAAAGACTATGCGAAGTATATTTTAATATTTGGTTTGGTTTTTTATTAGTCAAAGATTTTGGTGTTTGTTGGTGTACTAGTACGTATACACCATACATATACTTTGAGTGTGTGTATGTATTTAAATAATGTAGACTATGAATCAAAGGTTTTGGTTTTTCTGGTGATATGCTTTGAGTGTGTATGTATTTCGATAATGTAGACTATGAATCTTAATATGGATATACTCAAACAAATGTTACGCCTTTTAATAAAACTTAATATTTTAATAAAGGTCAATATTTTATTTCATTATTAAAACTTAATAAAAGACGACTAAACTTAAAAAACTCATTAAGTTAAACTTAAAATCTTACGAGTATTTTAAGTTTTACAATAAAATTTAATACAAGACAATTAAACATCGAAAACTTATTAAACCTAAACTTTTTAACTAATATTTAATTTATAATGTTAAAAACTTAATACAAAAGCATTTAACAATTAACAATAACATATTAAAAATAATAAACTAACCAAATTTGATCTATTTTTTTTTTTTTTTTTTTATGACGAGGGGTTGAGTCCCCTGCACATGCATTCCTCAAGCACCACCACATGTACCATGTAAGCCACCGACTGAGTCAAGTGGCTGGCCTGGAAACTAAACTAACCAAATTTGACTATATATTTGACTGTTGAAATTTTAATATGACCGTTGGAATCTAAATATGACCGTTGGAGTTTATATATAACCGTTGAGATTAAAATTTGACCGTTGAAATTTTAATATGACTGTTGAAATCTAAACATGACCGTTGGAGTTTTTATATGACCGTTGGAATTTTAATATGACTGTTGAGATTAAAATTTGACCGTTGGAATTTTAATATGACTGTTGAGATTATAATTTGACCGTTGAAAATTTAATTTGACCTTTGGTATTTCAATATGACCCTTGAAGTTTTAGGCTATATATATATATATACATCTGCCAATTTTATTTTTCATACAATTTCTTTTGGATGTCATAAATCAAATAACTTAAAAAAAAATATTCAATTATACACAATTATCATATAATGTCTGATTCTAGTTCAACTCAAATTCTTCAAATGACAACATTGTTGATCAAAATAGAATTTCTGGTTACCAATGGGAATTTGAAATGGATGAAGAATCTGAACAACTTCAATTCAAAGCCTTATAGCGGAGCGTATGAATCAATATGTTCTCACAAATATACAACGACCAATTCGTAATCCTAGACGCCCCAAGCGTCATATTGAGAGAAATCGTGAGGAGGGTCATAACCAATTGTGGAATGACTACTTTAGCGATAATCCGACTTTACACGGATGACCTATTTCGTCGAATATTTCGCATGCGTAAACATGTTATTATGCGTATAGTTGACACCCTTTCTGCTAGTGACAACTTCTTTCGACAATGAGTCGGTGGAAATGGGAGATTTGGTTTCTCACCATTGCAGAAATGCACAGCTGCAGTTAGAGTTCTCACATATGGTTCATCTACGGATTCAGTTGATGAATATTTGTGCATGAGCGATACCGTTGTAAGAGATTCTGTCAGACATTTTGTCGAGGGTGTTATATTTAACTTTGGGGATGAGTATTTGTGCAGACCCAACCAACAAGATTTGGCAAGGTTAGTCCATATGGGGCAGGTACGTGGATTTCCTCGTATGTTGGGAAGCATTGACTGCATGCACTGGGAGTGGAAAAATTGTCCAACGGCATGGGTGGGACAATATGCCGGAAGAAGTTCAAAGGAAAAAATCATTTTAGAAGCGGTTGCATCGTACGATTTATGGATATGACATGCGGCCTTCTTTGGTACACCATGTTCACTCAATGATATTAATGTTCTTCAGCGTTCACCAGTTTTTAATGATCTTTTAGAAGAATCTGCCCCGCCTGTTCATTTCGTGATAAATGGTAAAGAGTATAATATGGGATATTATCTTGCTGATGGTATATATCCGGGTTGGGCGACATTTGTTAAATCAATTACTGCTCCTCAAATTCAAAAGCATACGTTATTTGCTGCTCGTCAAGAAAGTTGTCGAAAAGATGTTGAGCGTGCTTTTGGCGTTCTACAAGCTCGATTTGCGTTCATCAAACGCCCCTATCTTCTATGGGATAAAAATATGATGGGAAAAGTTTTTATGGCTTGTATAATCATGCATAATATGATTGTAGAAGATGAACGAGAAACCTCTCTCAACTATGAAAGGTGAAAGAATAAGGTGGAAGATCACACATTCACACTAATGGAGGAAACAAAAAAGCAAACATGTAAGGGTTTGTCAATCCAAAAATGAACTTTCTACCAGTCTACCACTACCATAGTACCATTACCGCAGCCCGCACTCCGGCAGGCTTTATTACGTGAAATACTGAAATCATTAATTATGATAGAGTACTCTTTATGATAAACGATAAATGAGATGTTCCTTTTATTTCTAATTTTAATTTTAGTTTTTCAAATTTTAATTTTAGTTTTTTATTTTAAATTTTTAGATTGTCCTTTATAATTATCACTAGTGTTACATAAAAGTTTATTTTAAGAGTAGAATATAATTTTTTTTTAATGTTAATCGAAAATTTGGGGATTAAGCTCGAATGTATTGTAACTACGATATGTCGACATTTGTTAAATCAATTACTGCTTCTCAAATTCAAAAGCATACGTTATTTGCTGCTCGTCAAGAAAGTTGTCGAAAAGATGTTAAGCGTGCTTTTGGCGTTCTACAAGCTCGATTTGCGTTCATCAAACGCCCCTATCTTCTATGGGATAAAAATATGATGGGAAAAGTTTTTATGGCTTGTATAATCATGCATAATATGATTGTAGAAGATGAACGAGAAACCTATCTCAACTATGAAAACATAATAGCAGAATTGCAAGAAGATCATCCTACTTCTGCTAATGATGACCCGTTTGTGTACCACCGTCATCAAAGGTCAACTCAAGATCGATTTGTGCAAATTAATAGTCAAGTTCGTGATCGTTCAACTCATATCGCCCTAAAGAATGACCTCATTGAGCATATTTGGCAAACTTTTCGTAGCTTAAAAAATGGAATTTAATTTTATCGCATATTATTTAATATTTAGTGTTGTGGAACTTAATTTAATGATGGTTTTTATTTAATGTCATTCACGTTTTTCTATATAAGTCGCAATTTCCCTACCGATTTTAATGTATTAAATTTATTTTCAATGAAATTATTTGGCACATTTTTTTAGTATATTATTTTTTTTATTTAGAATTATTTATTTACTATCGAAATTAACTACAAATATTTATCATTTAATATTATTTAATTTTTAATTATAGTAATACTAAAAAAAAAAAGTTAAATTGGATTGGTAAAAGTAGAAAGTAAGAGAAAATATTTTGTGAGGTATGGTATGTGGGAAAGAAGAATGATTGACAATGATGAAAAAGTTAATAATGATTGGTTGGGTGATTTAGGTGGTATTTTTTGGATGGGAGTGAAAATGTGGGTAAAATGAAGTAAAATGAGATTAAGAGAGAAAATGAGTATTGACTCAGTTAAGTTGATTTCTGCATGGGGATGTTCGAAGGAGGTAATCAAATACTAAGCTTAATCCAAATGATGGCAAAATTTTGCCATATATTTTCAACAAGATTATTTCTAAGAGATAAATGATTAGTCCGGTCTTCCATAACATTGCGATTTCCCGCAAAATCATGTATATCAATAATATACCTCATGCCGTGCTCCAATTGTTGAACTGTTGTTGATGTTCCTTCATTATGTTGATCCACATACTCGTTCACATTGTCGTAACCGGCATATGTATCACGTTCGTCCTCTACAATCATATTATGAAGTATAATACAAGCTGTGATTATCTTATGCAATAACAACTCATCCCATGAGAGTGCTGGTTTATGAATTATAGCAAACCTAGCTTGTAGGACACCAAATGCACGTTCCACATCTTTCCTTACACTCTCTTGTTTTGTCGAAAATAGTCTGTCCTTAAGTGTTTTGTGGATTTCCTATAGATGGGATAAAAGTTGCCCATCTTGGGTAAATTCCATCTGTTAGATAATAACTAGTAGTATAGTGAGTACCGTTAACCCAATAACTAACACGTGGAGCCCTCCCATTTAGAAGATGATCAAATATTGGTGAACGATGAAGCACATTGATATCGTTTAATGCACCTGGGGTACCAAAAAAAGAATGTCATATCCACAAATCTTATGAGGCAATAGCCTCGAATATTATGGATGGCTTTGTTGATCGTCCCTGAAATGCCCCTTGCCAAGCCACCGGGCAATTTTTTCATGTCCAATGCATACAGTCAATACTTCCTAACATACCTGGAAATCCACGTGGTTAATTGATTTGTAATATTCTTTGTAAATCGTCAACAGTTGGACTCCTCAAATACTCGGCACCAAACCGAGTATTGATAACTTCAACGAATTCAATGAGACATTTACGAGCAGTTGAATCACCAAGTCTTAAGTATTCGTCAACCCTATCGGAGGATTATCCATATGCCAAAATACGAATAGCAGCGGTGCATTTTTGAAGAGCTGTTAAACCACGTCTGCCAGTGGCATCATCTCGTTGTTGAAAGTAACGATTAGTTGACTCCGCAGCATTCACCAAACGTAGGAACAAGTGCTTTCGCATTCGAAATCTACGGCGAAACAAACGTTCATCGTACACATGTTCGTCAGCAAAGTAGTCATTATATAATCGTGTTTGACCCTCTTCACGGTTTCTTTCGATGACTTTTTTTTCGACGATTTTGAGTATGGCTTTATGGGATGTTATTTTGAACTCCTAAAACTAGGAGTTGAGAGAACATTTGATTTCTTAATTTTCTCCTCTCATGACAACTTTTTTCAAATCCATCTGAGGATGACGAAGATGCAGTAGGTGAAAAAGAAAGTGAAGAGGAATTAGAAGAAGACATTGTGTGAATAAAAGATTTGGGTATACGATTAATAAAAATAATACGTCCTTATAAAGAAGTTTTTGAAACGCAATTCTATAAGATTTTGTGGTTTAGATTTTAGGTAAGATAAGATAATAATGAGGATTTAGATAAGGTATGGTTATTATGAGATTTTAGATACGATAGGTTAGTTAAAGATTTTTGATAAGAATTTAGATATGATTTTAGATAAGATTTTAGTTAGAGATTTCTGATAAGATTTTTGATAGGATAGGTGTCATAGGTCAGTTACAGATTTTTGACAAGATTTTTCATAAGTTTATTTGATAAGATTTTAGATAAAAGTTTAGTTAGAGATTTCTGATAAGATTTTCGATAACTTTTTTGATAGCGTTTATCTCTATATATAGAGGTGATTTTATTGCTACATATTCACACTCTCATTTTCTTAATTGATTCACACTCTCATTTACAACATTATTTGTATCTCCATCTCCACAATGCCAATGAATAACATCCAAAAAGTTAACTTCCTTCAGTCAAAAATTGATCGCACTGTCGCTGGAATTCTATTGCTCTTTGATCGATTATTGGTGGTCATGTGTAATCATGTTATTTGGAGTTTGATTAACCAAGAAAATGAAAATTTCTTTTCCATAAGTACTGTTATGAATTGTCAGTACAACAACATTCATCCTCATGTTGAGGAACACAACATAATTAGAGGTATGATTACTATAACCATTTCTGCATTTTATTTGTTTTTTTTGTCACTATAACACCATTCATCCTCTTTTTGATTATAAACTATGTTCAATGCTTTTTAAGAACGGTAACTACCAAATCCAAAGAACTTGAAACTTTAGAGGGTGAGGTCGTGCAACTGCTTAAAAGATGTGAAAATATTATCTCAAGTCGCACTCTATTTGACTTATGTCAAGGGGGTGGAAATATATCCAAAGGGCCGTATGAGGACCTATATGTTTACTCCATTTATTATTCTTATTTGGAGGACCAGGTGTGGATGCCAAAGGATAAAGAAGATTCTGATTACACATTAGACTCTTAAAAGATTAGAAGTATTGTATTGTCAAGTCACTGTTTGTTTTATTTTCTTGTGTTTGAATTTGAATTATGAACCTTTTATTTTACTATATCGTTTAGTTATGTCGTAGTTTTTATTGTAACGTTTACTCAAGTCATTGTCTTGCATCGTTTAGTCGTGGGTAAAAATGTTTAATTGTGTTTGTTAAATTATCACTTTAGTCGATTTAATCGGTTTAATTTATCAATTTCGTCAGTTTAATGTTTGCTAAAGTCGTGTTTTCGTTTATCACTTTAGCCGGTATAATGTATTATGTTTTAATGCTTTTAATAAGTTGTATTAATTAATTTCAATGAAATATGTTGTCTGATATCTATATCGTAACTTCTCTTATTCAACTTCTTATTTCAATAGCGACAACACAATGTTGAATAGGCAATGACTTGACATAACGATACAATAAAAATTTCTTACTTCATGGTACAATAGAATGACTTGACTAAACGATACATTCAACCGACTAAATTATTGACTATTGAGTCAAACTTCATCTTCTCTAGCTGGGGGGTAACGATGGAGTTTGAAGCAAACTTTGAAGCATATCCCATTCATTATTCCTCCGTTGTAAATCTTGATCATTTCTCTTCCTTTCTTCTCTTTTATTTTTTAATTGTATCTACTACAAAGCTACCTTGACATTCTTCATCTTTATTTCTAACTTCTCCATTTCAAGTTCTTGATCACGGTTGGACAATTGTTCCACCCTCTGAAAATTTTTGTTAATTTCTTCGTACTCAGCATTAACTTTTTTCTTCCTTTTTTTTCTTTTAGCAGCTTCTCTACCCTCTAGACGTTGGATAGAATCACTATGACTTTCAATAGAGATAGGGGAAGAATAATTACCATCTTCAACTCTAACTCTTTTACCACTAGCTACTATTACTATCAACATCAGGGGATGACACAATAACGACACCCACTTTAGAAGCGGCTGTTGCGTGGTCCTATCATAACCATCCACTTTCGATAACCTTTCAACATGTCCCAAGCATGGAACAAGTTGAATTTTGTTTTTGGTGAATACAAAATTTACGCTTCGGCAATAACTTTTTCTTCAGTCCACCCACTCATTCTTTTAGCCGATGCCTTGTGATAACAACCAGCCCATCTCATGACTATTGATCCTTCACACGGTTATTTTATTGCATTGCAAGATTTTTTTTGTTTTAATAACACTAAAAATGACATAAAATAAAATTTAAAAATAATCGTCATGTTATCAAAATTAGACTTAAAAAAATCGCGTCAAAAATCTAACTACAAAAGAATATTTTATTTTGTTAGTAATATTTTGTGATGAAGGTGTTATAAATATTTTTGATAAAATTTTATGGAATAAAAATATTTGGGTTAATGAATTTTAATGTTGAATGTGTGGGGTATTGTAAATAAGGGGAGAAAAATAATAAAATAAGTAGGATGAAGATTTATGTGTGTAGAGTGTTTTTTAATTGATGAAGATGAAAAGTGAAAATTTGAGATGGATGATAAAATTGGAGAGAGAAATAATAAAATATGGGGGGTGTTAAAGGATGGAACAAATTACTTAAAGACGGAACGCTCAAATGACTAATTTGCCCTCCCCCTTAATTAACTTTTCACTAAACTAACCTTATTCTAACCTTTCATCCCCTCTTTTTCCCTCACATAAAAAAAAAAAAAAAAAAAAAAAAAAAAAAAAAAAAAAAAACATCCCCTTTTACATTCATCCAAAATTATTTTTACAATCTTGAATTTGTTAAGTTTCCTCTTGATTCAACCCCAACAAAGATTTTAGAAATCGTAAGTTTTGATTTTGTTAATTCATTTGTAGTTTGATTTTTTTTGATGTTTATAATTACTTTCTCCTTGATGTTTATAATTAGTTTTGTAAATTGAAAGTTATTGTTGTTTGTGATGTTTAAATGGTTTTCTCTTTTGCTAAGTACGATTATTATATGTTGTTGTTTGGTGTTTGTGAATTGAATTGGCCGGAAAAAAAAACGAAATCTGGGTACGTAGAACCGTGGAAAAATCACGGTTAGAGGGGGTAGGAACCGTGGATTTTCCACGGTTGGTGCGGGTTAGGGCCATGTGAATTTCACGGCTGTGGGTGGGTTTGACCGTGAAATTTCCACGGTAGCTTGTTTTTTTTTTTTTTTTTTTTTTTTTTTTTTTTTTGTTTATTTTATGTTTCGGTATATTAAAAAAAAATTGACATTTACTTTAAATTAATGCTTTTATTTTTACATATTTTTTTTAATATCGAAATCGTTGATATTATTTTTACATATTTATTTATAATTTTTTACATGATTTATTTGAAATTAATTTTACATATGATTTTTAATATTGAATTCATCAAATAATTTGATTTAAAAAAATTTGTTATTAATCGTTTCACATTAATGAGTTGTAAATTTTTAGTAATCGTTTTTCATTATTTTGGTTGAATTTGTTTTTGTAGTAGAATTTGTTAATATCTTTTAAATTTTCTGAAAATTTGTTATGTAAAATTTTCCTTGTAGATGAGTGATAAAGGGAAAGGGAAGTTGACAGGTTCAGAGTTTCGTGCGATGATGAATCTTCGAAAAATATGTAATGTTGATGAATCTGCTTATGTTGGTCGAAGAGATCCCGTTATTCCTTCAGTACATGCGGAGGAGGAAATGGATGAGGAGACAGAGGATGAGGTTGACGAGTCTACTGATGAGGAGTTAGGTGTCGGGTTTCAAGCTAAGCGAACGAAGACCGGTCAGTTTTCTGAGAGTTCTAGTAGTGGTGCAACTGGTAGTCGTTCTAGAAGTAAAGAAAAGGTTGATCGTAGTTGGATTATCACGGGGGAATGCCCTGGTAGACCTTTTCTTCCTGATGTTATTCCTAGTTTTGGCGGACACATTGCACGCCAACTTTGGGACGATGTTCAGGCTGGGTGTCGAGGCGTTATGACCAGATATTATAGGTTTAATAAGTTGTCTACTTTGACCCGGTTGCCTTTAGGAATTAAGGCTGTTGCTTTGGTGCAGAGATCCGGTTTGGGCCATTTACAGGAGTGCGTTCAAACGCATTTGAACATGCCATTAATATCGGCATTTATTGAGCATTGGCAGCCAGATACGAACACTTTCCATTTGCCGTTTGGGGAGATGTCGATTTTGCTGCACGAAGTTGCATTTATCCTAGGCGTACCTATAGATGGCTTAGTGTGTGGTTTTGGTGGTGACAGTGAGGGTCCGTCTGCGACACTGATTGCTGAGTTTTTTTTGGTAAGGGGTTACCGGATTTGAAGTTGCCCTACAGGCAAGGTGTTTCGGCTCCAATATATCGAGGTGGAGCGGTGTTAGTGAAGGCAGTCATGGATGCTATTCGTTCTGCGAGTGCCAAGGAGCAGGCAGGGGGTTATCTTTTTTTGTTGTTGGGTATGACTGTTTTCGTCGACAAGTCTAGTGATAGGGTGAAAAGTTTAGTTTCCCGATGGTTCGTCATTTGTCTAAAGTATCCAACCACGCTTGGGGAGCAGGTATTTTAGCGTACTTGTATCGGGAGTTAGGTGTTGGTACTCGTACTTGTTCACGTGGGGTTGCCGGTTGTTTGACCCTACTATAGGTCTGGATATACGAGTATTTCCCCATTTTCAGGCCGTGCATGCACTACAAGAAAAGAGTATTGTTCCTACAGTTTACCTCCGTTGGAATTAATGTGATTTTGGTACGGAAATTTCGTAGGAATAGTTTCGTAGGAATACTTCGTAGAAAAAGCTGCACTTTCCTATGAAACAAGTCATAGGACTCTGTAATTCCTACTAAGAATTTCGTGGGAACGAGTCTCGTGAAATGTTATATTACATCCAACGAAAATATAAAATGTTCCTACGGAACCGTTTCGTAGGATAAAGAATTCCTACTAATAGTTTTGCAGGAATGTGTATCGTGAAATTGCTCGTGTCTGCCTACGAAATTTTTCCTACGAAAACGTTCCGTGAGACCTACTTTTACATTCCAACACAAAAATCCGTAGGAAATGACTATTTTTTCACGAATATTTTGCATATTTACCTACGAAATATTTGTTGCAACATCGAACATTTTGTAGGAATTTTATTGTATACCAAACATTATTTTATTCGTTTTTGTGCATCCTTAACAAGCCAAATTCCTGTAAGAAATTGAAATTTAGCATCCATTGACCCCCTAAGCGGGTGACAACATGCCAACATCCAATAATTAATCGGTCACTACGCAAAACATCAAACCGTTTCCGAAATTTTCATATAAATCAAATAACCGAAATATCAATACCAATTACCAAATAAAATATCAATACCAATTCGTATGTACTTCCCATTTCTGGCTAAAACGTGCATCCGCGTATATAAGTAACAACGTCAACTTAAATGAACAATCACACAATTTTGTCGCCGTATCTAACCGTTCAATAACCCCTTCAACATG
This sequence comes from Dianthus caryophyllus, assembly GCA_023091065.1. Lineage (NCBI taxonomy): Eukaryota > Viridiplantae > Streptophyta > Magnoliopsida > Caryophyllales > Caryophyllaceae > Dianthus > Dianthus caryophyllus. Next base: position 34,714,000 of record CM041522.1, on the reverse strand, counting down.
TACCTTCGGTCGATATTTTAACGCCCGGTCACAATACAAATATTTCTTCGCTAAACCAAGTTTAGCGCTAACCCTTTTACTACCGGATATTTTCAACCCAAAACCAAGTGGAATAGATTTTCCTTTACACCAATCAATTGCATCCGACACATCATCAAACAACAAAGCCGTTTCAAAATGATTACTATAATCAATGCGGTCACCTACTAAATCCTGAAATAACATATCGAACTAAATTCATTAATTAACTATGATTAAAAAAATAAAAAAAACAAAAAAAAAACATTAAAACCAGCACATTTGGAACCATAGAAATAATTTTTTATGATCTAATATAAAAAAAATTAAAAATTAAAAAAAATTTAAAAAATAAAATAAAAAAAGGACCGTAGAAATTTCACGGTAGACGTGGAGGGGGACCGTGTAGAATTAACGACAACTGCTGGAGTGGACCGTGAAATTCATACGGCTCCCCACGGCTTCAGCCGTGAATTTTCTACGGCTCTCTATGGCCCCTGCCGTGATTTATTTACAGCACTACCTTAACACATGTTTCGCGCATAATAATTAATTTCTAAAAACCAAATTAATTAAAAAGGTTAGGAATATCTGATCTTCACTATCTGAATCGACCGACCTCGACATTGTATTTCATTCAATTTCTCAACAAAACCCGAAATGTTTTTAGATTTTTACTGTTTTTAGTAAGAAAAGTAAAATATAAGTTATAAAAAAATTAAAAATAAAACTATTTTGGAAACTTATAACAAAAAAGTAATAAAGTAAAAAAATTTAAAAGGAAAATAAAAATTAATAATAATAAAATAATAAAAATCAACTTTAAAAACTATTAAATAATATAAGGGCAAAAAAAGTAAATTCACTCTTAATCAAAGTTATTAAACCACTAAAACGTTCCGTCTTTAAATAATTCGTTCCATTGTATAGTAAACATGTAAAATATATGGGATGAAGATGAAAATATGAAGATGAAATTTGAGGTGTAGGGTCTTAGACCATCCATACCCATCTTCATATTTTCATTTTCATCTCATATATTTTATTATTTTCTCTCCAATTTTATCATTCACCTCAAATTTTCACTTTTCATCTTCATCAATTAAAAAACACCCTACACCCATAAATCTTCATCTCACTTATTTTATTATTTCTCTCTCCATATTTACCATAACTCACACATTCTACATCAAAATTCATTAGCCCAAATATTTTTAGTACATTAAATTTTAGAGTTATTTCACAGTAATATTCCAAACTAAGCCCCATCTTCTTATTTTAATCCAAACCAGTGTTTAACTCAAAATAATCTAAACTATAACATCATTTACCTGGTATCACACTCCTCTCGTAAATGACCTGCTGTAGCAAAGTTTTCCAAACGGTGATCAAGTAGGGCCCATCATTTTTCTATTTTTCCGTCTTTTTTTTAATTCTATTTTTTTGATTTTTTTAAAGTCTTCATTAATTTTCTCCTTCTTTCACTTCACTCACTATAATTTCATTTTTTTGGCAACTTCACTTTATCTTCCCATAATTTCTTTAATTTCATCTTTTTTTTTTTTCTTACCCTTACTTGACTGTTAGCTCATACCTCATATTCGATTCGAATCACCCACTAACCACCAGCAACTGTCTATCGTCGACGACCGTCCCTCCTCGCCAGCGGCTCCATCTTCTACTGTCATGTTCTCTCATGCCAAAAAAAAAAAAGGCACTCCGTAATTGAATTATGCACCCTGAAAACATTTTTATTCAAACTATTTGCGCTACTTTTGTCTACAAATTGTTGAAACTCTTCCTTTCTACCGAAAAATGATTTGAAGGATGTTGGTGTATTGAATTCAAATTATTAAAATTTGGGTAAATTAATTTCTGGGCATATGTAGGGTTTATTAGATTGGTTGATTTATTGATCATGTTTGGATTTTTATTGCAAAGGTTTAATCTTTTTTGAAATTTTGTCTGTTGATTTTCTTTTGAATTGTTATGCAATTTTATACTTGTATTCGTAAAGAAAAGGAAATTGATGATGAGATTTGGGGGTAATTGGTGGGTTTGATGAAGAGGAAGAATAGGTGAAAATGACTTAGTCATTCTTGAACTCATGAGAAAATTGATTTTTTTTTTCTTCTGTTGCTAATTAAAATGGAGTCAAAGGTTATACTTCACTCTTAGTCAGGAAACCGGTTAAGCAGGTTGCCCTTCCACGAGTTCAATATCAGTTAAATGTGACAATAGTTGAGATTATATTGAGTTAAACGATAGTATGGATTAAAATGAGAAGAATGAGTGTAGTGTGAATTATTCACATAAAATAAGCCTAAATTTTATTTTGGGAGTATTATATTTATTTTGGGATTTAATATGTAATGTGAATATTACTTAGTTATGTGTAAAACAGGTGGTAATATGATACTTGTTTACTAATATGTAGCCTTATACCATACATATTAAATGATAAAAGGGCATTTAGTTACTCCCCACTGATTGTGGCAGTTTATTTAAATAATCTGACAGGTACAGGGAGCTCTGGGATATTGTGAGAGAAATCGAGTATTTTCGAAGTGAAGAAAATTGTTTCTTTTGCCGAAATTGTATTTTGTTATATTTTTATTTATTTATTAATATATTTTCAAAGGTTTTGTAATATTTCTTATAATGCCCTGAGTTTTAGCGTTCATTGTTTATAAGTTTTAGTTTTAAAAATGGTCGAAATTTTCAGGGTGTCATACCCCTTAGCCGAAATAAATTCCCACCAGTAAACTATTCAGAATACCGTCCTCCACCCAACTCTCACATGATCAGACCCTTTTCCCCACCGAAATTGATAGTTGAAACCGACAACCCATTCTTACATGTCAATTTTGATCGACAATTGCACTCTCATCACCAACATACATGTGCAACTATCGATTTCTACAAAATCACAAATAATTAACATCGTTATCTTGCATTAACCACCACCATACAACCACCTCGATGTGCGCCCAGATCCCATGATTACAATATTCCCCTAACCAACGACAACCGACAGGTTTTTGTTACGTACCTTAAAATTTCACTTTCTCTTTTCTCGATATTTCGTCATTTATCACCAAACCCTAATTTCACTCTAATTATAGCAAAACTCATACTTTTTGAAAACTAATCATAACACTCTTGTAATGTAACTGAAATTTTCATAGTAGTATTGGAAATGTAACCGAATTATTATTGAAATGTAACTATATTTATTACTATAAGCTAATATAGCAACATTTCAAAAGTAATTTAATGTTACATTTGAAACACAATAACATTACTTTTGATTAATTTGCAGATTTTGCACAATAACAACAAGATTACTTTTAATTAACAACAACAACTACTACTAACAACTAACAACTAACAACAACAATAACAACAACAACAACTAACAATTAACAATTAACAACTAACAACAACAACAACAACAACAACAACAACAACAACAACAACAACAACAACAACAACAACAAAATCAAAAATTAAATCAAAACTCTAAAACTTGAAGTTAATATCAATCAAAAATCAAATCTCACACATAGCTTCTATCCTAGGTCATAATTGTATTCTAACAATATCTAATTAACATATAACTTCAATACTAATTGAAAAAAACCAAAATAATTAAAAAAATCATTGTATTTACCTTGATTTGGAGGTTGCCGCTGGTGGGGCTAGTGGTGGCCGGAGGTAGTGGCGGCGGCGGCAGGGGAAGGTGGCGACAGTACGGCGGTAGTGGTAGGCAGTAGCAGCTCTTGGTGAAAGAGATCGCCTTCCTTTTTTCGATTCAGAATGAGCTGCTGCGGCAGAATACTATATTTTTGTTTTTTTTTTTTTGCGACGGAATTCCGTCGCAAAACAGGACATTTCCGTCGCAAACAGACAAACTTGCGACGGAATTTCCGTCGCAAAGCGTAAACTCTCTGTCGCAATTTTAATATTCTAATATGTGGGTCCTATTAAATTTTTCGACGCAGAAAATTAAAAAGAGTGACTGGGTTTAACCTTTTTGCGACGGACTTTCCGTCGCAAAAGTCCTTTTTGTTTGGCGGGTTTTAACTTTTTTTTTTTGCGCTTAAATTCGCGACACTTATTAAATATTTTGCGACGGACTTTCCGTCGCAATTATTTTTTTGTGACTGGCGGGTCTCCAATTTTTTGGCGCCTCATGTCGTGACGGATTTTATAATTTTTGCGACCGAAAGTCCGTCGCAAAAAAAATTCCTGCGATGGAAAGTAATCCGTCGCAGTGGAACTGTTTTTTGTAGTGACGGAGTAATATACTTCATCAATGACATTAAGGGAAATAATGACAAGAAGAAGATTGAAAAAGTTGGTATGGATGTTTAGTTATTGGTGTTGGAAAAATTAAGCGTTTGATGTCGGTTAAGGTTGGAAAGAAGTATAGAGAGAAGTAGGAATCGCAATTTGATTTTGTAATTTTTAGAGTTTAGTTAATTAATAGGGATGATTTTTAATTTGAATGGGGATGCTAATTGAGATTTCATTAAACCAAGAATGGTGATGGATGTGGAAGATGATACGTATACGGGATACGTATACGTTAGATGAATAAATTACTCTTCAAGATTTATTGAATGTAGACAAAGTAGTTAATAATATCTAGTCATAAAATCTAGATAATTAATATAATCATATTTAATTTAATATTAATTGGACTTAGAGAATAAATTTAGTTATAATAAATTTAAGTTTCGTTGAACTTAGATACGAACCTAGTCATAGTTAGTTTAAGTTTTTTTTCTATAAATACTGAAACTTGTAATAAATTTTCAAGACAAGAATTAGATGAAGTAAAAAAAGCTTGTGTCTCTCAAAAAAACGTGGTTACGTTTGTTTGTGAAACTCGGATTGTTGCGTACGATCCAAACTAGTGATTTATTAGGACGTGTCTCCTAATTATTGCTCGATTGGAACCAATAGGTCTTGGTTAACCAATCTCGTTCATCAAGTTATAGGTCTAACTTGGTGTCTGCTTATCCCTTATTATTTTACTACTGTATCATGTCTACTTCCGCCGCTGTTTCGAAGAAGTAATAGTCGTTGGATATTTACACGATGATGATGACGTTGAATGTATGGGTTGTGCGCCTGTAGCGGTGAGTAGCGTAGAATATTGGTGACGACATTGTTGCAGTTGTTGATTCTAATATTTTGGGGGGGGGGGGGGGGGGGGGGGAGTGATTTTAATGATGATATCACACTAATAAGTTGTCTCATAGTATGAGGTAACTTTATTGTAGAATTTGTCTACCTTTTATTTTGACACAAATACCAAAGAAACTCCACAAAAGACATATATGCCTTGGATTGAAATGGAATATGGCCCAAGACTCATTCGACTCACACGTTGAAGGCCTAAGACAGCCCCAAACGTCGTCTATTTTTTGTGTGCATTTTTCTGGTTTATGTGGACTAAAACCTAAGAAAACAACTTGTTTTTGTGGGATGATTTTCTGGTTTTTGTGAAACATAAATGAAAGGTAGAAGGATATGACTTAAACAAGTTTAAGCCTAGGATAAAACCTAGCCAAAGCACTAAGCCAATGGCTAGGGGTCGAGTGTCACCAAGCACACAGCCAAGGATCGACTCTAAGGGGCTCCAAGCACACAACCATGGAGTTTTTCTCAAGCACTAAGCCAAGAGAAATAAGGAGAAACCTCAAAGTTTCACTCTCATAAATTCATTCTTCCAAATCTCAAAACTGATTTTTACAATGAGTTAGCTTGGATTTTATAATCCCCATGCTTTGATCTACACCCTACGTCTATTACATGATCTAAGAGTCACTAATTGTAAGACCGGTTACAACAAGTTACTTTTTAGCTTGACCGGTTACAACAAGTGGTTATTATAAGACCACCCGTTCTTAACCACTTTAAACATGAATTCACTATTTTTATTGGTCAAATATTTACTTTTATGATGGTCATAAATGAGAGGTGAAAAATAAAATTGGTCATAAAAATATTAAATCTTGTTCATGACCACTTAACGAAGGTCGTGCATTGAGCCACTAAGGATGGTCTAACGTTGTAATTAATAAATTTTATACTCCGTATATATATATAAATACACCGTATAAAAGCAAATTGTACGTGGACTTTTAGTTGAAACATACTCCGTCACATAAAACTAATTCTGCAGTTTCCTCAAATTCGCCATAATTAGGGTTTAAGAACCTCGATTCACAAAATCCCAAATCAATTGCGAGCTTATAATCATGGAAACTGCATTGTCGAACGCAGCTTCAATCGGCGATCAACGCCAGAAAATCGAACAGTATCGCCATATTCTCTCCACTGTTTTTGCTTCCAATGATGCCACTCAAGCCACCAAATTCATCGATCATAGTACTTTTTTTTCTCATTATTTTCAATTATCTCATCTTATAATTCTATTTTAATTTTTTAAGTTACTTTATGTCGATAAATCATTGTATTGATTTTGTTAATTGTTAAAAAGTTTCTCTTTTTTTTTTTTTTTCGAAGTTCTTGTACTGTAAGTCTACTGTGATGTAGTTGTTGTTAATGTTATTAGGGTTTTCTAAGATGTTATCGATATACTGTTTGTTGTTGATGAATTATGCAATTTCGGTTTTGTCATAGTAATTTAATGTATTGAGTCTTCTCAATCTTTTGATACTGTAAGTTTATTACGATGACAATATTGTTGATGAGTTATGCTATTGCTATTGTTATTGTCTAGTGTTATCGGATGATGTTCCGCTGGTGGTGTCGCGGCAGTTGTTGCAGAGCTTTGCGGTCGAAATAGGGAATTTGGAGGGTGAACTTCAGAAAGAGATTGCCCATTATGCCCTTCAGCAGATTCAACCTCGTGTCGTTTCATTTGAGGAGCAGGTCCTTTCTCATGCTCTTTGACTCAGATATCATGCTGTAGTTTTTTTTCACTTTTAACCTCATATGGAGTATTATTCTTTGTTCTCGATACTAAGGCGTTGTCGGTGCTGACAGTGGGGAAAATTTAGAAATTTTTTTATGTTTCTTGTTTCTTTTGGCCAAAAGGCTAAATCTTTTTATATCTGTAGTCATGATACACACCTAAAATCTGTCGGTGTAACTTGTTGACGATGAAAGTTGATCTAATACGAAGTAATATGCTGGCTGCCACTTGGCTACTCGTACTTCCATAATCCGTATAATATTAGGGATTCAAATTTAAATTGTGTGTTCTTCTCTGCCGGGTGCTTGCCATGGTACTTTGTACAGCTGGTATGAATGGTGTCTTGTCTTTTGGTGTGGCATTTGCATAAAGAGAGTTGAGGAAATGAGTATTATAGGTGAACGGTCCAACATTGATAGCATTATGTCGCGTGTACAAGGAGGGTGGAGAAGTGGGGGTGTGTCTCAATTTTTTTCCCTAATATGTATGTATTTTTTCTGGGTCACAGGCCTTAACTATCAGGGAAAAGCTTGCAGAGTTGTATGAATCTGAGGAGCAATGGTCAAAAGCAGCTCAAATGCTAAGTGGAATTGATTTAGATTCTGGAATGAGGTTGATTTAGTGACCGATTTGTAGTTTGTCTTTCAATGTCTTCCAGAATTTTGTTCCTTGTTGCACAATTTAATTATTTTCGTGTCTTGCAGAGGGATTGATGATGCCTACAAGCTATCCAAGTGCGTTCAGATTGCTCGTTTATATCTTGAGGTATTAAAATGTAGTTTGCAATTCTCTCCTTATAAATAAACTTTGAGAGAACAAGAGATAGTTCAAGTGGTAAGAGTACTCTTACCACAACCATGAAGTTGGGGTTTTGATTTTCACCCGCGATATAGTGCGCTCATTTGGACCAAAAAAATAAAAAACAAATGTAAACTTTGTTAATGTGTCCCGGATTGGTGCTCCATATGAGATTTGGTTTTTTCAGTCTGAGAGGAAAACAGATTTTGACTTTTTTTGGGGTCGTAGTTGTGGAAAAAGAGTTTGAGCTCTTTTGGCTTACTTTTTCGGGGCAGCTAAGTCAGAAAGCGAACAACTATCTTACTGATTATTCTACATTTTGCTTTATAAATCTAACATGGAAACTAGGAGTTTTCAGCTTGTGTAATTATGTGGGCTAATGCTGTTTTTAGCAGTTTTAATGTCAACTGCAGTGTAGATGTGAGTTGGTGAAATCTTTACTATCCGGCTAGGAAATTAGTTGATTATCTCTTAACAAAAATTCTTAGTGTCCTTGTTTTTTCATTTGTTTTATAGGATGATGATGCAGTAAATGCAGAGGCCTTCATCAATAAAGCTTCATTTATGGTCAGCAGTAGTAAAGATGAAGTATTGAATTTGCAGTATAAGGTTGACATTTTGATTTTAAGTGATGAATGTAATTGCATTATGGTTATTGAAGAAGTTCTTGAGCGTTATTTCTACTTTTGCTATGTAGCTTTGTTATGCTAGGATCTTGGACATGAAAAGGAAGTTTCTGGAAGCTGCACTGCGCTATTATGACATATCCCAAATTGAGAAGCGACAAATTGGCGATGAGTATGTATATGCATTGCATCATGCTAAATTATTCATTTTTCATGCCTCTGCTTGCTAGTGGTTATGCTAGATTCTGTGATGTGGAACAATATGCAATCATGGAATATTCTGAGCCGTAGTTTTTGACAGATGAATAAAATTTAAGGTTGCCTGTAGTAATCTTTTAGAGTATTTCTGAATTGAGTTCCTGTCACTGGTTGGGGACTGAATTTAAGTTTTTGTATTGCATTATTATATGTTCTCTCCTCTTTCAATTAGCCATTGTGGCCTTGTGGGTAACTGACACTCGTACTTATTCTGGCCTTCTGGGCATTAGACAGTTAATTTGGCTGATCGGGAAATTCTGAGCTTGACACTTTGGTTGGATATATGTAGCTATATAGTGAGTGATAAGTCGTGCTGATCCTTCTTCGTAGTTATGCATTCTGAAACTTCTAGTTTCAGGAAACGTTCATCTTTGGTGAGACCATCATTGATATTACAAATATTACAAACTATTCACTCAAGCTCTTTTCTGGCGGACGTTGTTAGCTCTGACTTTATAAACTGTAAAACCATGCACGAACTGCATCTTGTAGCTTCTTAGTACCACGTTGTGAGTTATATGGCGTTGGCAAATACGACATTGGATGTGGAAAGTCACTACTTTCTTGTTAGGATAACGTCTAACATGGCTTCAGCTGCATGTTTCCGTAATTGAGAGAATTAGTTTGCTTTGTAGGGGTGTTTTTAGAAACTTTCACATTGAATAGAGTTATCCAACAGCTTACGGCTATGTCATCAGTCGTGAAGCTTTTTGGTTTGGATAAGATCCTTTGAGTTAGGATACTGATTCAGAAGCTCTACATAGTATCATGCTCCCTGATGATTTGTTGTATTTCCTTGGGTATATTTTGGTGCTCTTATGAGCTGTCATCCCAACAGTATAACATTACCTAATGCCCATAATTGTTCCGGAGGAGTTATCTATTAATTCCTATCATCAATTCATGTAGAGAGGTGGTCTAAATTGTTATGTAAGACACTTAAGCTTGTTTTGATCTTTATTCTGTTGACGAGAGCTGTTGAAGGATCCTGATTTGGTATTTTGGTTTCCGCATAGGAAATGCTTAAACGTGGGATAAGGTCCGCTTTGCATTTTGTACTATCATTGTGTCAAAAGAGGAATTAGATTTTACGTATTGAACGATTACTGATTGCATTAATTGCATTGTTTGTATTATTGCTTGCTCGCAAACTTACTCATGCAACTTATATGAATATGAAGATACATTCTTAATGAAGTTGTATTTGGTCCATTATTCTAGGGAAATCGATGAAGCAGCCCTAGAGCAAGCTTTATCAGCTGCTGTCACATGCACAATATTGGCTGGTGCTGGGCCTCGTCGGTCTCGAGTTCTTGCAACTCTGTACAAGGTACATGTGACTCTTTTGTTTAATTGTGTTATGATTCATGCGAAGTTTTGATTTGGTGAAGCTTTGCTAAATCCTTTTATCTAACAGGATGAACGTGTCTCAAAGCTGAAGATTTATCCAATACTTCAGAAGGTTAGCTTTGTAACAATTTTTCTTTTAATTTTATTTACCAATTAATTTTCTTATAAAGTTCATTGTCTTTATATGAAAATATCAGGTATATCTGGAAAGAATCTTAAGAAAGCCTGAAATTGATGCATTTGCTGAAGAATTGAAACCCCATCAGGTTATAGACAATGCTTTCCCTATATTAGTTTTCTCATGATTTTCACTACTTTCTTGGTCATTCTTCGATTTCTAACACCAATTTCTGCACAGCAAGCGATTCTGCCCGACAAGTTTACCGTATTAGATCGAGCTATGATTGAGCATAATCTTCTCAGTGCTAGTAAACTATACACAAACATAAGGTAGCTGACCCCTTGCATTCTCTATCTCCACCCAATCCCTCAAAGTGCGGAGAATATTTGTTTCTCTGGCTGTGTCAGTTGTTTCTTCTGTTGCTAATGGCCTTGTTTCTCTCTATGGAACAGCTTCGATGAATTGGGCGCATTGCTCGCTATTCCTCCTCACAAGGTTGGTATCAAGATTGCAAACAACCTTCCTATGGCTTTCAGCATCTAGTTTTGTTTTCTATGTTCTAAAACATGTCCTTTGACTGTAGAAATCGGGGTCCATAAGCAAATACTCCGTACATAACTGTTGATAAGCCATCATAGATTGTGTACCCTTCTTGAGTAAACTTCCATTTTTGATATTTCACTTGGAGAAGGTTGCACCTTAGAGTGGACCTTAATTCATGATGCTTTTGCTTTCTTATTTTTATTTTTATTTTTTTTAATATTTTTTTATATCCTTCCTTTTGAGAGGGTGTGCGGGTACTTGGGGAAGGGATAGTATGTTTTGAATTTAGTTAATTTACTTTGGATATGATGGTAGCAACAGACCCTGTGAAGTTGATGTCTCAGATTGTGGAAGTTAAGTGTTTAAAATCTGTATGGCGCAGGCTGAAAAAATTGCTTCGAGGATGATTTTGGAAGATCGAATGAGAGGCTCAATCGATCAGGTATTTCTTTAGATGTGATAAATTTTCTGTTTCACAGGCATTTTGCTCTCTTTTCTGATGTTTGCCTTCTGTATCTCTATTGCTTTTTCGACAAGAACTCTTATCAAACAAGATACGGAGTATCTTTTTGGCTCTAGTGTTGTTGTTTGTGTACACAATGATAGCGATGCACATTGACTAGTGTGATTGTACCGACTTGTCAACACTGACTTTCAGTTGAATGCTGCTGTTGAAATTGCGTAGTTGATTTGCTGAAAATTGTCCATTGAAATGTGTTAAAGCATTATTTACCCGGTATTGAGATTGTTGCTTCATAATGGTTCACATTGTCAGTGTAAGCTTGAGCTGAACAAAAGTAAATCTCAAACATATCAGTGTAGAACGTTGATGATCCCTTTATCCTACGAGTATTTATTTTGTCCTCTTTTGGCCTCTTTTGGCTTTGACGCTCCAATGATGTCCATTTGGACCCATACTTTGTCACGTTATAAATAACTTCAGAATTTTCATAGTATGTTATGAAAGTAGTTGGTTTTGGTCAATTAAACATGACAAATATGGACTTAGGTTTTATTTACATATAATAGTAGAAATTTAAGGTCAAAGTTGGCCACGAAAGTCATATGGGGACAATAATTTTGGCATGAAGTAACAATTAGTTACTTGAGTCTTGATTTATTTTGTGGTCCAAATTTTCATTTTCAGGTTGAAGCTGTCATTCATTTCGAGGATGATACCGAGGAATTACAGCAGTGGGATCAGCAGGTGATTCCTCTTTATCTTTGGTCTTTGATGAATTTGGATAAAATCTACCTCTTCTAGAGTTCTAATTCACCGAAATCTGAAAATGAATCTATAGGACACTGAAAATTTATAGTTCTCATTTGTTAACACATTGACCAACCTTTGTAAGCGGAAATTGTTCTATGCTTAACTAACAAATACACCCCAAAGGCTCGAGGGCTGCCTATGGTGGCCAGGTAAGGTTTGGTTGTAGTTGTTACTCAGCCTTACCTTGTATGTCAAACTACGAGCCCTTTTTCGGATGACTCATAAATCATAATGCAACGACATGACCCCCAAGTGTCTCCAGCCTTGGAGATGCTTACTATCTTAACCTTTTTGCTCGTACTTCAAAGGCCACCTATGTCCGACTCGACAATAAAGGACCGCACCTAAAGAACCCGTGGACCTGACCACCCGAAATTACAAGCCCAAAGACCAGACCGGTTATAAGTGTACCGGGACGGTTCGGGTTTAACCGGACCGGACCACTACTAAATAAAGGTGTTTAGTTTTTTTTTTTTTATTGAACCGGACCGGACCAAAGATGGCCACAATATATTTATGGACCGGAGGACTGGCCTAATTGTATTAGGTCTGCCCCAGAACGGTTCGGGTCGGCTTGGTTTACCGGACCGGGCCAGCTTTTGAACATCCCTACACGACATGATACTTTGACACTTTATTTTAGACCAACACGCGTCAGACGTGACTCCGTGTCCAGACTCCACAGTGTGAGTAACATAGGGTGTTGGGTGTATGTACCCTTACCGTTATTGGGAGAGGGCGTATCATAAAGCTTACCAAGCCAATTTGTCTTGTCTCGTCATTTTCTAAAAGGCAGAAAATAGTAAATCTTTTACTCCCATCGGAAATGGAATGAAAAAAAAAAAGCTCTTTTTATGATTTATACCTCGTTATCAAGGTTTGTGCTTGAATATCAGATGACAGAAACTACGTAATTTCACAGCTTGTTAGACCATAACGCACATTCGGTTGCCTCTTATATTGAAAACTTCATTTCGTGGAGTGCCTGCCTGCCTGCCCAACTCTTTACGTTTCTGAAATACTTTGCGGCATTTTGCAGATTGTTGGAGTTTGTCAAGCACTGAACGATATTCTTGATGGTATGGCGAAAAAGGGTTATCAGATACCTGTATGAACTCTGCCTACATTCAAGTCAGTTGAGGTTTTTGAGTTGAGGGAGAGCTTTATCACTGTGCTTTACGCACGCGCAAGTTCACCCAGTCATTCGCTGTGTCATTCATTATTCAACATTCATCTTTTGGTGGATTTTCGCGGGAAAATGTCTCTAGATTAAAATTGTATATTGCCTTGTTGGTTATTAATTATAGGAATTAAGGGGTTTGATGATATTCAGCTTTTCATGTCTATTGTCAATATCTTCTGAAGATGATTTTGATTAACATCTTCCCATAAATTAGAGAATGTGGGTGTCTTAGTCGCATGCCATCGAAATTACGATATCTGTCGATTATGGCCATCTTGCGTAAACTTTGAGCCATTTTGTCCTTATAAAGTTACGGTATGAATGATTAAATCAACCAATGAACAGTTAGATTAATTGTGGGGAGTTGTTCTAACTTAACAGTGGTCTCGAGTTCGAGCCCTAGGAATGTAGTCGTGTTGAAACTCATGAGGGAAGATTTTACTGCCCTTTGTGGTCCTACTCGGCTCAAATTTGGACTAAATTTGAAGATATACACCAAAATAAAAATAAATGATTATTAGACGAATCACAGTCTGTAGATAGGAATATAGGATTGCTGCTTGTTTTTGTTTTTCTTTTTTTTGTTTTTTGTTTTTTTTTTTTTTTTTTATCATGGAATTTAGGACAATTTTGATAACTTAGAACGATGTTAATTTTGTGAGAGTTATCAAATGATTCTACATAAGACGGATGATTTAAAACAAATACTTCGTATATTTCTATATAACATATAAAAAAACAATCCTTCAATGTTGTGTTGTATTTTGAGGGTTTAATATTAGAGTGCCAAATCATCTAATTTTGCTAATTATGATGACACCTCACACTTATAATATAAATGTTTTTTCTTAATTATTTAAAAATAAAATTGATCAACATTAATACTCACATTAATATCTATTTAAAACAACTTGCACACATTTATACTCCGTATTTCACATCAATATTAATTAACCCTATAATTTTTCTCATAATATTTTGTAAGATAATTTAATACAGAAAAATAATAAGATAATAACTATTAAATATAGTATTTTCAGCTAACATATTATTTATTTTTGCTCCATAAGTTATCAAATATACAAGTCAAAGATACATTAAGTCATAGGATCCTCGTGATCTCAAAACTTGCATCACTTTTATTTAAAATTTAAAATTTATATTTTTTATTAACTCGATATATTATCATAAAATATAACCTTTTTATGCAATTTTGTTGCCTCGCTTCATTATTTGAAAAAAAAATATTAAAACATTAATAACTAAACAAAAGAATGATTATAAATTTTTACACGGATTTAACAAAAATAGTCACAATCAATAATATATTTTCACTACTTAACATCTCAAGTTGATTTCAGCTAATTTGATATAGAAAAATAATAAATAGTGATGATTAAATAGAAAATATATATCTGTATACAATATTAAAAGGCAAGTTGAAGGATAACAAAACCTAAATCTAAACCTAAAGTTCATATATAATAAAATGACATTTAATCATTTTTAGCTTCTTATGACTCCCCATCAGGTGCTATATGTCAATGGATTATTCATACACTTGCCGTCAAAACCATTTATTTAAATAAAATATTAAATTAGCTATTTAATATTAATGTCTACGTTTTTTTTTTGTGTGTTTTCGAATTAACAAAGTCACATATCCAGTCATATAATTTTCGTTATTTCATATATTTTTAAATTTTCATCTTTTTGTTTTTCTAATAGCATTATAAGAACCATCATGTAATTCATATAATTTATGTAATATAAAAGATGCAATAAGCATATTTTAAAAGAATAAATCACTCACATTTACTATAAATTTCATCTACCATTTATCGAATAAAAATTATAATTATTTCAAACCATTAATTCTTGTAAGATAATAAAAACTCATAAATTCTTAAAGTATATAATAAATGTTTTAAATTATATTTTGTAAGTCTTAATATTCTAGTATGCTCAATACGACTAAGCATATCATGTTACAAGGTAGTATGGTTTATAGAGTACTATTTCTAAAATTGTTTTAGCTTAGAACTTCATAAGTTAATATTTACAAAAGCAAAATAAAACAAATATATTTTTCAAAATAAAATAAAATTTCAACTATATTTGATTCCTTATTAACTGCATGCACCTGTCATCATTTGTGAGATATTATAAATTTATAAATTAATTTGAATTAATTATCCAGCCAATCGATGAAAAATAATAGAAAAAAAAAAAAGACAAAGTATTTACTAAAATTTCAAGGTTAATAATATTTAAATCATTTACAAAATGCAAAACTATCATACGTGAAATAATAATCTATTTAGTCACATCTTTAAATAATTTCAAATCGTTTGTGCGATGCTTAATATTATACTCCGTGGTCTTTTTCAATGACTAACTAACTGAACAAGTTATGTGAAATTAACCAATGATCACTTCGAAATGTCACGTAAATTTTTGGATCAATTGGTAGTAAAATATCATGATATATAGTAATTTTGGAAAAAAAATTAATAAGTTATAATTTGTAAATGTGGGTATATAATAAGCAGTAAATATCAATTATTCTTAAAAGAATTATTACAACAATTTCGTGCATCGCACGGGAACTGAAACTAATTTTACCATAATAACCTTAACATAACGAGTGGGATAGGCTATCCATTGTTGCATTCAAATAGAAATAGGTGACCGAAAATTGGAAATTCTGATGGTAGTTATTTTTGGTCGATAATCTAATTGGTTAATTTGGAAGATCCTACGTTAATTGTGATTAAGGAAAGTAAAATTAATTTTGGAAAGTCTGAACTTTAGTAGGAGTAACCTAGTATAAACTATAAATATACCTCACCTCAACATAATTCCTACATACAAAAAAATTACTCAAAAACTACTTGACAACAAAAAAAATTACTCAAAAAACTTTTATATTCTTTCATCAACAAAAAAATACTACTACTACTAATAATAATATTGTTATTATAAATATTAATAATGGTAACTCAAGATATTCTACGTGATATATTGTATAGGTTACCTATACAAGACTTGAAAATTTGCAAGCTAACAAACAAGGAATTCAATAATTTGATTTCGGATCCCGAGTTCGATTGTGACAAGCGTCGTGTCATGGGCGATAATGCTTTGCTTACGGCTTACGAGTACGAACGAGCTCGATTTGAGGTATATGGTCTTCGGTGTGACGGAAATAAGCAAGCATTAACATTTCCGTTTGAGGACAACCCTAACGTAAGACAGCCTATGGTGGTAGGTTCGTGTAACGGACTAATCGGAATTAAATACGATTTTGTCGACTATATGTTATGGAACCCCGTGACTCAAGAGTGTTTAACTTACAACGGTGGGGCCCCGGTGTTGTTGACTGACCCTACTGCGGTCGGACTTTGTTACGAGGCATCTACCGATGAGTACACCGTCGTGTTGGTTGGTACAATTAGGTACAATTTTGATTTCTTGTCGTGTATCGAGTTGATTAATTTTAGTACTAACGAGTCTAAGGGGGTTAACTATAAATCGGGTGATCCAGCGTTCGACCTGAATGGGGTTGGGACGGTCGTGTGCGGGGTACCCCACTGGGTGAAGGAGAATGACAATGTGGACGACCCGTGGGACCGTAAACGGGTGTTTTATTTTGACACGAAAAACGAGACGTTTAACGAGCTGAAACTCCCGAGTCAAATCCAAAAAAGGAAACGGGTACTAGGGTTAGGAGCTTTGGACGGGCAACGTCAACTTGGTATAGTTGTCCAAGATGTGAAGAAACCCTATCTGTCCTACGATGTTTGGGTCATGAAAGAGTACGGGAAGTTCGAATCGTGGACGTACTTATGCAACATACCGTCGTTGAACGTGCGACGTGACTACGAGTACTTGAATCTTGTGGGATTAAAACCGAGCGAAATTTGGGTGCATCACGTACTAAGTCGCGCTGAAACCGAAAAACTGAAGCTTATAACATATGATGTTAAAAACAAATCAATAAAGGACATCGGAGTACCAAGCGACGAAAACACTGCCGTCAACTTAATCCCGTACGAACCGAGTTTTGTGTCGCCGTTCCGATACCAATTCTCACGCGAGACCACTACATGTTGAGATATATACGGACTTAGGGAGTATATTTTTTAAATCGTGTTTTATTGTAAGGTGACCTTGTTAAGTTTTTATTATATCGTGTAATAACAATTGCTACTTAACAAATAATACTTCACAGCTCACACTATGGACAAAATAAAAATTATCGGGATATGACTCTCATATCGTGTAATCAGCACTATTCATCACTCAACTAATAGGTAATTTATTTGTTATTTTGACAATTGTAAAAGAAGTGTCTTACATATTAGCAGTACCGCTCACAAAGCTATACTTACATATTAAGTAAAACACCCTATGAGTACAATACAACATATGTAAACTAACTATAGTACACCAATGCCGAGTGACAACCATATGTTGGTGGAAAGTAAAATGGACACGAGATTCTTGCTTCCCCCACGATATTTGCACAACTGGTAGCTTTCAAGGCCCATTGAGACAAAGAGGCTAACATGTGACAAGAACAAGATGTACTTACGTTATTAGAACGTAGATTGACAAGGAAGGAACCAAGCAAGCAAGTCTAACGATCAAGCTTCCAAGGGAGAATATTCTCCTACATTTTGAGGATCGAACATGAACAACACAAGCTCAATAAGCAATTGGGAAGCTTAGACGAAAGAAAAGCAGAGTGTTCCCTTCAACTAAATTTTTTTTTTGTTTTTTTTTTTTTTTTACCAAATTCACCACAAGGTCCAAGATAATAAGTGAAACCAATAGAAATGACACCAAACTACCAAAGTGTATAATTATGATTATTAAAATGATAATTGTCAAACACAACGTTTAAAAAATAAGTTTTGTCAAACACCACTTTAAAAAAAAAAAAAAAAAAAGTTGCCAATTACCACATTCAAAAAAAAAAAAAAATGTCAACGACGACCTTTTAGCCCGAGTTGACCAATTTCCGACTTTGACTTACCA
The DNA here is from genome assembly GCA_023091065.1 of Dianthus caryophyllus. Classification (NCBI taxonomy): domain Eukaryota; kingdom Viridiplantae; phylum Streptophyta; class Magnoliopsida; order Caryophyllales; family Caryophyllaceae; genus Dianthus; species Dianthus caryophyllus. The sequence continues at coordinate 34,695,835 of CM041522.1, read as the reverse complement.
GAACTCATGCTTTTCATTTTCATCTTCTTACCTTCCTTAAATTCGAATTTTCATCTTTCAAAACCCAAAATACAGCCCCCTCAAACAAAGAATTTCATCACTAAAACCTAGAACATTCATCATTTCAACTTAAAAAAACGTGCTCCAGTGACCAAAATGTCGGAATATAGTTGACTTAAGTCAAACTCAGGCGAAAAGGTCGTGTTTGACAAAAAAAGAAAAAAAATTAAAGGTGGTAACTGATAACTTTTTTTTTTTTTTTTTTAAAAGGTGGTGTTTGACAAAATGTGTTTTTTAAAGATTGTATTTGACAATTAATCCTTATTAAAACTAGCGGAACTACTATCAAGTTTAGGTATAAGGTCTAATAAGAGGGGATTTATTTGGAGTAGAGTTATAAAAACTAAAACCATAGTAGTACGAAAAAAACAAGGGTATGATAAGATGAATTTAGAAGATCCACCGCAACTAAATCAACCTTAACTAGTAACCTCCAATTGAAAACAATGTTGTCCAAATCGACTAAGAAAGCTGAAGAACACCAATTGAAAATAATACTGTCCAAATCAACTAAGAAAGCTGAAGAACACAATGTCAAATTCAAGACTTCGATCAATGACTGATCTACAACCAAACACAAGTCAAAGAAACTCGTACTTAGGTTTAGACCGAAGGAGGTGAGGGCAAGGTTGAGGGAAAGGGGAAAACCGCCATGAGTCCACTAGCATCATAACGACGACGTCTGACATTAAACGAAAAGACGCAGTGCATAGGAGGGTGATGGCCCAGGCCACAACATGGCCAAAGGAGAGGGAGGAGAAGTTATGAGAGTCACTGGCGGTCTGAGGTGGGTATGAGGGTGACCTTTTTAAAGGGTTGCATGCAATGATCCGTTGATAATCTAACCTAGAATAGATGTTTGGTGAAATTTTCGACATCGATTCGCGCGCGTAAGTGGATCAAGAACGATGCACTTTTTCGATGGACCACCACCAAAGATCGACTTAAGAAAGGTATCACCTCTAAGACAACTATTAAAGATGAAGGTGGTAGGGAAGGTGGTTGCGGCCGCATATACATACTCAATGGCCATTTACACCATACCAGCAACTGAGCAACACCATTGCAAAAGTTTGGCTCTTCCTCATCAAAGGTGCGAATATTTCCTATATACCAAATCGCCCAAGTAGTCGCTAGAAAACGAACAATAGCGGCTATGTCTAGTCTCGATCATACCCATAGACGCATGCAACAATAGATTGTTAAGATACGTCTTTTGAAAGCTCTTATTTTAATCCCTCCCAATTGTGAATTACAATCTCTAACTATCTAACTTAAACTACTCCAATTTCATACTCTTCATTTTGTTCAAATGATCGTGCTATGTCGCGGGTGAGAATCGAACCCCACATCATCCATACTTTAAGGCTATTACTATTAATACAATATGAGCCATTGAGCCCCAAGAACAATACAATAGGTAATAGCACAATTTAACCACTAAACTAACCCATCATCGTTTACTCTAAACTCTAAAGTCCCATACTCCCCATTCAAAACCCCTCCACTCTACATTTCTTCCCCAAACAAAATGTCCTTCACCACCGCCACCGCCACCGCCACCGCCACCAATTTCCTCTCTTCTCTCCCCACCCGTACCCATCGCACCATCTACACCCGGCGGAAACACCACTTCACCGTCGCATGTACCTCCTTACCTCCGCCGTCTACGGCGGCGCAAGCGGTGGCTCAAGCCGAAGCCAACAACGCCCTTCCCTGTGTCCGCACCTACGAGAACGACTTAGCTCGGCTCTCTCTGACCGGAATCGTCGGCTTCCAGCAAGCCCTCACCGCCGCCTCCGCCGACGGTGGCGTTGCCGCCTCCGAGCACCTCGATAGCGGCTTGGACGTCATGGCGGTTGAGACCGTCTTCCCTGGGCCCACCAACGACCGTAGCACTATTTCAACTCGATTGGTTTGTTCCTTCAACTCGTCTCGGGTTTTGAGCGCATTTCCTTTGATTTTCTTACGGTGTTTCGAGTTTGGTTATTTTAAATGTTGTTGGCCTTCAGTTTTGATACGCGAATTCTATAGAATCGACAGTCGAAACTAGGTTTTCATGGTTGAAGTACTATATTTATTATAAAGGTACACAAATGATTGAGACGAGCGACTCTTTTATGAGAATAGTGGGTTGTTATTGCTCTAGAAATGCAATGCGATGTTGAAACAAAGATTCGAAGTTCGAGAACGAGAGCATATAGTGGTTGTTTTGGGGGGAAATTTGTAGTGCAAGTGACAAAGTTTATCACTTCTTACTTATCATTGCATTATAGATGGTAGACATTGCTATTTTCGTTTATGCGATAGTTAAGGAATGTGCAATTCTTTCGTACAGAGTATTTTGTAGCGCCAAAGTAAAAACAGTTGATGCCTACACTTAATCCATACATGCCAAATAAATGGATCAATTTTGTCCTTTTTTTACCATAGTTTATGTAGTTTTAACTGTCAAAACCGAGATAGTTTTGAGTTGAGGTCATTCGAATCATAGTTCCGGGTCTTATAATTGTGTGCTATGTTATTTCGACTCAACATTTGTTGGACTTGGACACGAGTACATATTCAAGTGGTGGACTCAACTTGTCTCATATTTTGAGTCACGGGAGCTTTGTCCTAATATAAGGATTTGGGTATAGGGAGTAGGGACCCGTCTTTAATACAACTTTATGAATTATAAGTATGAAACATCTATAGCTTTTGAGTGAAACATAAAAAAAAAAAAAATCAAAAACAAGTTTTTTTGAACATAAAATAAAATCATACAACATGCTTCACATAAGTCTGTAGAAGTGTTTTCCTTCACTGAAGTAACAGAGATTGTGAGTGCCTGTTGCATATGCCACTGTCGATGTTCGGATTGCGTTTTCAAAGTTCGCTTTATTATTGTAGTGCACATGTGTTGAAATTTGTTAAATTTTGTGAATGTGCTCTTTGAAGGAGTTTTGTTTGACAAACTATACATACTCTTCCTAGTTCTTGTATGCATGGTATCATTTAAGATGAGTTCGATTGTCGCAAATATATTTGGTTGATTATCGTAGAAAAAAACATTAATTGAGTCAATCTTTGAATCAACAATGCCCTAATTTGTGTTACCCTAATTCGTGTTATGTCAATGCTTCATTTTTACGGCTGTGCATGTGTTCAACACTACACGACACAACAAGGATGTGGGTACGAAGACAAAAGATAGTGAACGAAAAACCTCTTTCATGAAGCATGTAGTATGTTTTTTCACAATGATAAACCTTATGTTTTAAATATATAAATGTTTCACTGAAAAGTCCTAGATTGTCTTAATTTTTATTAATAAAATGTTCTTGTATCCATATCCTTATCCGTATCTTAAGAGAGAAGTTCCGTGTCTTAAAATTTGAGTCATGACGAGTCTAACAAATGCGACATACTACTATCCTACTCTAACTAACTCTAAGTTTGGGTTGGATGCAGAGAGAGATTGTCTTTGAGGTCCATATGGTTGATTTTGATTTGTTCTTGTCATTGCTGAGTTGTTTGCTGTCAAAATTTTGTGGAGAAATGTGTATTGTTTAGAGAGCATTTTTGTTTGTTTATTGATGCCAGTGGACATAAGGAACATCTATAATTTGTTGTTGAGAGCCATTTTAAATTTCTCTATCCAGATGCATATTTCAAGAAATCAACGAAACGATTGCTGTGATGTATTATAATGGAGAAACTTTTATGTCCTGCTTTTACTTCTTTTATAAACGCTGAGGTTAGCCAGCTCTCTTTTTTTTTTTTTTTTTTTTTTTTTTCCATTTCACCAATTAATGTGTAAACTATCGTGACCTATGTCAGATGGTCTATTGTGTCTCTTTGTTGTGCAACGACCTAAGAAGCTGAACTTGTATATTGGAGTACGGAATAAAATATTTTTATACTCCGCATCTATTTTTAGAATTAAGCTCAGTAACTATTGTGTTGACAACTATTTTCAGTTTCTTTCATCCAAGAAAGTCCAAGAGAAAGCGAGGAAGCTTAGGGATTCCCTTCCTAAAGACATTTTGTCTGGATCGAGTTCTAAGAATATATTGGCGATGACTTTTAGACAAGTTGTAGTGAAGCAGCTCTTGAGCTTCGACTTAGCGGTTTTTGTTCCTGGATCAGAGAGAAATCTGGAGGACCTCGGAAGCCAAAGAGAGGTTATTTATTTTCCTCTACCGTCTTTATTCGTATAGTGATGTTGTCTTATATAACCTGTATTATCTTATTTGTGATGCCACTAGTACATGTTTGCCATGCAGGTGCCTCACCATCTGATTGGTTCAGTTCTTTTATGCCTTTTCCATTCGGCAGGTTACTGCTTCTTTTGCTCTCAGCTCATCAAACGAGAGTGTTATCTCTGGACTAGCAGAAGTTTTTTGCAGTGTAGCTTTTGAAACAACTCAAAGGGAATTTCAGCATGGAACAAGAAAAAAAGCATCAAATGGTTTCTTCCGTTGGTTTTCAAAAAATAAGAAGTTTGCATCAAAAGACTCCACAGTGATGCTATATAAAATTGAAGATGACGTAATAATAGAGAATGCCATAAGCCTTCTTGATATGTTCAACTCAACAAGAGAGAAGCCAACCAGAGGAAGTAAAAAACCAACAATATCGGCATGGGCATCAACAATGCATTCTGAATTGGAGAAAATTGGTGGATCGGAATTTAGCAATTGGGCTAGTGAACATGTTCCCACTTACAAACTTGAAATCAACGCTGATAGAGTAACTAATCTAACATTTGAAGGTTGGAGAAGTTCAGGAAACCAATGGGAAGTTCTTCTAACCCACTCCCAAATGGTAATTTGCTATCTTTTTAGCTTTAGCCCAAAATCTTTCAGGGCTTTTCTAATTTTCTCCTAAAGAAGTGTGTCACGGCATTTGTGTGGGCAAACTGACGACCAAGAGATTCCTGTATAGTTAGGATCGGCATGTTACATTTTTAGCTTATGAATTGAAAGAGGGGTGAGAGGATATGGTAGAGATGGACCAAACGTGGGGCTTGGATTGTAGTTTTAGGCTGTGTGAATGATTTGGGACTAGGAGAAGAAGTGAATTTGATATGATGCTAAGGTTACTCTTTATATGACAAGGATGTACCAATAAACTTCTCGAGATTCCAGCTGTTTGACCTTTGGGGACATGGAAACCATACCAGTGAGGCACTGATAGCCTGATATAACTTAATGAGTAATCTTTATACTTAAGCATACGTGGCATTGTTTCTTCGGTTTTATTTTGATACTTGTTTTGCTTTGCGTGTACTAGAGATGATTCCTATGCGTCTACTTGACATGTGAAAATTTCCAGGTTGCATTGGTTGACATTCTAGATATGTACTTCGAGGATGCATACACTTTACCCAGTAAGCAGCTATCATGTGATGCACCCATAAGTCCAAAAAACTTGTTAAAGAAAAAGGTAAGAGCGAGCAAGTGGTTTTGCTTCATCCATCCAAATAAATCTGTTGGTAAGCTGCGTTTAGTTGATAAATTAATGTCTTGTAATACTTTGAAGTGCCTTCGATCCATATTTTGCTCCAGTTTATACGATTGACCATGGAAGATGGTCAACTTTAGTTAATAGTTCATATTGTTACGCGTAGCTACTTGGGAAAGAGATTTAGAAACAAGTATTGGTTATAGAAGCAACAACAACTATTACGAAACCTATAGTTCAAATTAATTTGGGGTTAACTTATATGAACAATCATCATGCTGAACCTTAGCCGTTTATGCTCGATATGTACCATATGCCGGAAAAATGGGGTGGGGTGGAGAGGTGTGGATACATAATCTGTCTGCAAAATTTGGTGCTTTTTCCTGGTTTAATCTTTAACGTGCCTTTTTTTTTTTTTTTTTTTTTTTTTTTTTTTTTTTTTTTTTTCGAACTTTCACTGATTATTATTCCCTTCAATTTCATTCTTATCTAAAAGAAAAAAACCCACTATTCATTCAAGTGGAATTCTTATGAATTTTCTTACAATGTATTTAAATATAGTCATGCGAGATCTTATTTGATAAGTCTTAGGCCTTGTTTGGATAGTAAAATATGAGGGAAATGTAGGGGAGGGGGAAAAAGGGGAGGGAAAGGGAGAAGGGAATGGGAGATTAACATTTTCTTTCTAGATCTTGCCTCCATTGGAAAGAATTTTTTTTCGACTTGTCGGGGGGAAATAGAGGGATCCATTTTCCCTTCCCTTCCATATCCCTCACTTAACCAAACAAGGGAAATGGAGGCATTCCCTCTCCCTCCCATTTCTCTCCCTCCATTTCTTTCTATATAAACACACCCTTAATGAGTCCAACAAGAATTTCAAATTTTTATAATTTTTAGTAACTTAAAACTCTATATATTTGCGTCCCAAAGTCTGTGTTGGCACATGTGAAAAAGCAAACGATGTGAATGAAGTTGAAGAGATGGAGTATGATTCTTCACTTGTTTGATTTATTTCAGGGTGTCTTTTCTCTGTTGGGCTTTGCTAGAAATACAGTTGTGGTTGCCATCATCCTGATTTCTATGAGCGTGATGGTCAAGCTATTTTTGCCTCATTTACATAGCTCCCGAAGATTTAATCATGGAGGAAATCACCTGCTTTCGCCGTCTGAGACTGATTTTGAAAAAGTACAGCTTGTGACATTAGATGCTTCTCAGGTATAATGTTTCAAACTCGAATTCTCTACAAATTTTCTTGGGTAAATTTCATGATCAATGACCCAAGATTTTTGTTATCAACATGCAAAATCATAAAATGTTAAATCAAAATTGATAATGAATGCCCCCTTTCTGGATTTGTTTCGATTTTGTAACATTTATGATGTTATTGTAATGATACATTTTGTTCATATAAAAATTCGGCCTTATCTTCTCCTTTTGATCCCCACCCCTTTCACTAGTATCTCGTTATTCTTGTATGTTATTGTCCTGTTTTATAAGGATCTAATCGACAATAAAATGTTTCCCATCTGACACCCTTGGTTCTCTATTCCACAGCTAGAATCTTATTGCTCTTCACTGGTTAGAATACTGAAGGACTATTACAATTGGAACGGAGAGGTGAAGTTTGATCCAATTGTTGGTGCATGGGTTGGAGAAATCCCATCCTATCTTAGGAATGGTCTAGTTTCTAGTTCCAAAGGTCAAGAAGTTTCCGCTACCTCTGACATTTCAGGAGCAAGTGATGATAACCTCAACTCATCTATGGAGGAGATTGGTAGCTATCAGGTAAAGGGTCGTAGATTTTATACACCTACTCTTTTTTTCCTTTTTTTTGGGGGGACATTCTACATGGTACCCCTATATTTTTTTAAATTTCCAGTATACCCCTCCTTTTGATTAATATAACTTTGACTTGCGATAACTCATGGTACAAATTTCGAAAACATCGAATTTTTCCCCCAAATTCTTGTTTTAACGACATCCTTCGATTTGAGATGCAAAATCATCATTTTCGAAACTTGTGGTAAGAGATATGATAGGTCAGACGTTTTTAACCGAATAAACATTGACCGGCAATAAATCTTTGTTGCGAGTTCCGAATGTGATGCTTTTTATTTCTAATTGTTCGTTTATACAATATTTTCGATTTGAAACAGAAAGCGCTGCTTTCAGAATTCGTTGCTTATAGTTATCGTCAGTCAAGGATATTTTAACCAAAAAGAAGGGTGCCACATAGGAAAATAATTTTTTTTTTTTTTTTTTTTTGGGTGTGTGTGGGGGGTTTAATCTGACTAGGTAGACAGAAATTTCTTATGTTAGACGGCCTTACACTGAAAATTGTCTGACCCTTTCATACTTTGTTGTTTGTGTTTTTTTATTGCGTGGTTTCCGCAATTAAAACATTGGTTAACTGGTCATTGTTGTGGGTGAACCCTCTCTCGTAGATCTCTTAGATAGTATGTGTTGCTATTTTAGAATGAGAGTGTCCCTTGCTGTCTTCATTAAAACAAATCCTTCATGTTGCTAACTAGAGAAGCCCTTTGCTTGTAATCCTCTTTGGAAGTGTGTTTGTGTAATTTGCTAACAGACAGCTGGATGAAAGTCTGTTGTGTACCGGACTATTATTTGAAAACTCGATATAAACTATATTCATACCTATGGCGTTGTTTCTTCATCTCTATAATGGAGTATATACTTGGCCTCTGAAGTGTGCCTCACACCGATTGATTTCTGTTGCCTCTTTATTAACCTTGTGGTAAAAGAACGTCTTTAGTTAGTGCTTACTCTGTTCACTCCGGTGCTGATGGGACTATAGGTGCTTATGTCGACGGATGGAAGAGTAGTGGGGTTTCAGCCTACTAGTCGTGTGGCTGTGAATCAATGGGCTGCCAATCCCATAGCGCAGGAACTTTATGGTGGAAAGGAGCTTTCTCCTGGTATGTATTACTCCCTCCATTTCACTCATTAAGCCACATAGGTCATAGGGGTTTGAAACAATTGTTAAGAAATTGTGAAAAAGTAAGGGTATGATAGTCTTTTTAGTGTGTGTGTGGGTCCACTTTGACAATTGTATGAATGATTTGTCGTAAAATCAATATATTAGTAAGGGTAAAAAAAATTAAAAATTGACTTTTTCATTGTAAAAAATTACCCGTATTGAAATGGGGCTAAATGAATAAAATTATCGGGAAGAAAGTGGGGCTAAAGGAATGAAATGGAGGAAATGTGTATACTATTGGCATCTCCTTCGAAGTTGCAAAGGCTCTGATACATACATTTAATCCCTGCTTATCTCATGAAGACGGTTACGTGTCAGTTTTCTTTCAGATGGGTTATTCTACAGAAAGTTTGCACAGTATCACATAGTTTTATTATGTTACGAGTCTTGGTCATAATAGTTTTAATAACTGTTCGATCGATGGACAATCAATCATAATGTAAAATTATTTTGCTTGTCCGAACTTCGTTAAGTATCATAATGTATAGAAACAATTGGTCTCTTATGACTTGTGTTTTCACACAAAAATAGTGTGAGCTTGTGACTACTCATTTAAAAGGCACAAAAAATAAAAGGAATATAAATTACAAAATAACTATCCTATTATGCGAGAGATCTGGATTTACAATAACGTAATTGTAGTTTGTAAGACTGTCTCATGTGAGAATTTATCAAAATAAGTAGCTATTCTTGCCCGTTTCTAAAGTTTCAAGCATCTCCTTTTCAGGGTTTCTAGAGCCTGGTTTGAATATCAAGAAACCTGATCATGTGGTAGTCCTGGAGTTGTTGATGTCACTGAGGCAAGAAAATTATTTTGCGTTGGCCAGACTGGTTCAGTGACATTGACGTTTGTGGATTCTTGTTAGTAGTTCTTGCAGTCTCCGCTCCTAAATGGAAGTTTTTACGCTTTTGTTCACCTTATGGTAAGCATATACGAGTACTTGTTTCAAGAAAACAGTCACGACTATATATGTTTTTTTTTTTTTTTCTTGATGCAGTGAGGTTAATACAATGAGTATATATGTGAAAATGCCGTACATCCCAGAAAATTGGCTGCATTTAATAGAGGATTTTTTTTTGGGTGCTAGGAGCACAGGAATGATCTTGTTGAAAGGACTCAAAGCCAGGTCAGAAGTGTACCATCTTTCTTGAGTTTACTGCTAAGCAATTCAATACATGCGACTACCTTATGATCGCGGTAATCCTGCATTGTGGTTTCAAGAAGGGTTTGTAGCCGGGACATAACGAGCAATGCTTGGTGGGGTTAGGTACATCAACCAATGTTGCAAGATTTGCAACATGCGTGAGTACGGTTCATTTTTATAGCCACGACTTGCAACTCAACATGGAGGTTGAATAGGGAAGCGAAGATGGTTTCCAGCGGAACGTTTTTATGTACGTGTAATTTCATCATCTTTGTTTATATATACAAATAGGGCATGTGTTCCATGGTCCAATTGAATTCAGTTTGATTAAATGCTACTCGTACAACGGTTAGACTAGTCAATGGATCGAGTTATTTCGTATCCTTCAAATCAACCACCTGGGTCGAGCTGGGCCATATTAAGTCTCAGGTCTGTTTTGGGTTGTTGTTTTCGGATTTGGGTCAATTCGGCCGGGTCGATCATTTCGAGTTCATGTCAATTTCAGGTCAAAATACAAAATTTGGTCAATAAGAGCAATTATTGGTCCATATAGGTTGAATTAGAGGTTCTGTTAGTCTATTTCCTTAGATATAATAAATCATAGGATTTTTTATCTCTTATAATATAAGTTGTTAAAATATGTTTAATTGCCTAATGTGGGAAATAAAATTTAATTATTTTAGGGTGAGTTTAGATAGTGAAAGGGGAGGAAAATGAAGGAGATGAAAAATGAGGAAAGGGGAAAGGAGAGGGAAGGTGGAGTGCCGATTTTGCATACTATTTTTCCTTCTAAGAACCTGTTTTTTCGGGCTTTTTAGAGTTGAGCTGAACTGAACTGAATCGAGTTGAAATGAACTGAATTGAACTTAAATGAATTTGAATCGAATCAGATCGAAATGAACCGAACTAAATAAAGTTCAATTAAATAATATAATCTTAAATCGAATCGAATCAAGTGAATTGAATCGAATCGAATGGAGTGAATCAAGTGAAGTGAGTTGAATCGAATCGAAAATAATGTTTGGAATACGTCCTAAATCTTGTCAATTGTGGAGAGATTTTAATTAGGCTTTGAACAGGGAAAATGATTCCCTCTAAATTTCCTCCCCCTTTATTTTATTACTTCCATATTTTGATTCTTCATTGACTTAGGATGTGTTTGGATAACAAAATAGGATAATGAGATGTTCATATGTAAGGGGAGGGGAAGAGAATGAAGGGAAGGGGAGAGAGAATGAGATGTGCGACCACGATCAGAAGCACTAGGTAAGTCAAGTAAGTAAGAACTACGTGAGCTTTGAGCCTTTTAAGATACGTAAACATCTTAATTAATACGGAGTATAATTTTTGAAATAATAAGATTATAACAATTTTGAGCAAGCCCTTTCTTTTTAAACGTCTATTGTTTTACGCTTTTTAACAATTTTGACTCTTTGAGTAATAAATGGCGGGCTGCCTGCGGGCCTCATTGTTTAAACCCAGCCCGTATAGGCCCAGACCTCCATATCACACGGGCTGTGCACGGGCTCAAACTTTAAGGTCCGGCCTTTAACGGGTCGGATCGGGCCCAGCCAAGCCTGACCCTTGGCCCGATCTAGTGTATCTATAAGGAATTAGAGAGAAATTTGAATTAAAAAAATTGCGTGAAGTAGCTGTTGATTAAAGGGAATGAGAAATGATAGACTTTTAAACAAAGATAAAGGTATATTGGTCAAAATTTAACTAAATTTATCGGAATTCTCAACTTGACGGAATTTTAGAAAAATGTGATATTTTAATATAAATATTCAAAAAAAAAAAAAAAAAATTGTATAAGAGTGTAATTTAAAAAAAAAGGAATAATTGTCAGAAATAATTCGAACTGGCACTTATCTAATAATCTCAACTCAAAATAATCCACGAATAACATACTTTGGTTAATTTTAATCGACTCTAAGATATAAAAAAAAAAAATGGTGAAACTGATTTTAACTTGTTTGACTTTTTTTTTTTCGCCTATTAAAGTAGGTTAAAAATGGCAAAAATATACTCCCTCCATTCAAATCCAAAAGCATCATTTGCTTTATTAAGTCAACCTTCATTAAATTTGACTCCTCAAATATATCGTGAAATACAAAAAATTAAAATATGAAAATAATATATTTGAATACATTATAACATAATCTTTCACAAAATTAAATTTTTAACGAGAAATTTCCGTGTATACATAGAGAAATTGACGGTCAAACTACCGTCTCGAAGACCACCCCAATAGTGAATGATGCTTTTGGATTTGAATGGAGGGAGTATTATTGAATGATTTTTTTTTTCAATAGTTGAGAATTGAGATTATTCGCGGATTATTTCAAGTTGGAATTATTTGTGAAATATAAGTGTCAATTCGGATTATTCGTAACAATTATTTTTATAAGTAAAATTGATTGAGAAATGTACTAGGGTTTTTGAAATTGGAGTAAAAAATCAACAAAAAGTCGGAAAGAAACCAGAAGGTGAAGAAACCACCCAAAAAGAGGATTCGATTTCTCAAAATTCGCCATTAATTAGGGTTTTATCCTCACACATACTCAAAAAAATATCCCCAATTATTCCTCTTATTTACACCCCTTTTTTCTCCTTAAAAACCCTAATTTTTTCTTTTTAGCGTTGAACCAAAGCAACAATCATCATGGGTAGAGGTAAATTCAAGGGCAAGCCTACTGGTCGCCGTCAATTCTCCACTCATGAGGACATGGGTATGCCTTAATTTCTTCAAATATTGTTTTTTCTGGGTTTTTCAATTTAGGGTTTTTAATTTTTTTTAGCACCTTTTGCGTTTTTTGGTGTAATTGGTCTGTTTGATCGCTGTAATTTTGTTGGTCAATGTTTAATTTGCTCGATTTTACCTTTAGTAGATATTTTAGCTTGTTAATTGAGTGATACTTATAGTTTTACATTGTTCATATCAGATGATGGCTTGTAGGTAATCTTGTAATTTAGTTTTCCATCGTTTCATTGTTGTTGTTGATGATGTTGATGTTGTTGTTGTTCAAGTTATGATTTTTGTTGATGATCAAGTGACTTTTGCTAAGGTTTGTTCTTGCATGTTGTGGTGGTTGTTGAAGATGAGATGAAATTTTTGTTGTTACATTATAGAGTGGTGAGCAGCTATATGAAGCGTTTTAATGAATTTCTATTTGATCACTTTTGTACCTATGCCTCGTCGATCTCCGTAATGTGCTACGTAGGTGTTTACGCTGGGATCATCTCGGAAAAATTTGGGATCTAGTGATTATATTATATGGGTAGCTTGTTGTTTAGTTTTATCAGTAGGATATGATGCTTGTTCTACGATGCCCCTCTTTCTAGGGATGTGTGAGTGAAGTGATTCTTTGGGGTGCCTATTTATGCCGGAGGATGCAAATATACTGAAGGATGCGTATGCTGGATGACTATTTTTTTGATACTGACATATGTATAGTTAATGTTTGTGTTTGTTAAAAAAATTCTGCGCAGTGTCACGGGAATTGCAGTTGGATTAGAATTCGATTACCTTGCTACTTTTATTCACATTTTATGGTATGGAGTATTGTTTGGGAATTTTAATGAAGCGCTGGTCTTTAACACCAGACTTAGCTTCTGCCTTACAAGTTAATATTTTGAGTTTTGAGTCGTATAGTTATTGTACACTGTGTGTTATTATGCTTTAAACACCGGTTGAAAATGGTTGATTGTTGGATGGCCTAATGTTGGTGTCTCCAGTGTGATGGATATTTGTCACTTAATGGAGCTTGATGTTTATCTTATTCAAGCTGCAATGCACCTATCTATTCAGTTTGACTGGTTGTCTGATTTAAAATTTGAATTACTGCAGTTAGTGGTGAGAGTTCTCGTCCTCGCACCTTCAGACAGGTGAGTTGATTCTAACATATGATTTGACACTTAATGCATGTTATCTTTATCGGATTCTCATCAAGTCTGTTATCATTTCATCTGTAACTGTTTGCTACATCAGAAAGAAGCAGAAGAGGAAGAAGAAATCGAGGAAGTAGAATCTGAAGAAGATTCTGATGAGGATAGTCAAGTAAGTACTACTGTGATTTGGACCTACTGAACAGAATCAGTTTCTAGTTTTCGATTAGTTATCGCCTGTTGGATTTCCTTGTTGCTTATAAGATTATTCACCACTGCTTATTCTTGCGTCTTCTACTGTGGTTTTTAGCAAAAGAGCAAAGGAACGGAGGGGATTATTGAAATTGAGAATCCCAATTTGGTGAAGCCCAAGAGTGTAAAAGCCAAAAACATTGATGTGAGTTCTGCTCTTTCCTTCTTAGTTCTTGTTGATTGTTGAAGTTTTTAATGTATCCGATTTACCAACTGGGTTGCATATTGGCAGCTTGAGAAAACAACTGAGCTTTCAAGACGTGAAAGGTTTGTTCATTCCTTTACAGCTTTGCCTTAGTTTATTAATTGTTCATTGAAATGGTAATTCAATCTCTTTAGTGAGGTAATGAGGGTCATATCTAGAACCGGGGAAGGGAGAGTATCTCTGCAACGTATTCGGAAAATTACGTATAGGCGTTGAAAGTATTCTGAAGTCAGAATTACATTATAGAGGCTAGACAAAACGTTATGCCTGCCTTTACTTAAATTATGATAATAGCAGACGGTAAACACTTCCGCGTTGTTTGCCTTTACTTAAGTCTGTCATGTTCTTATTCCATGATTCTTTACTTTTGTGAATTCTGCGCGACTGCTTAGGATAAATCAATGAATGCTTGCGTTTTCTGATTTTTAACTTGTATTGTCTGTAGGGAGGAACTGGAAAAGCAGAGGGCTCACGAGAGGTACATGAAACTACAAGAACAAGGCAAAACAGACCAAGCCAAGAAAGACCTTGGTAAGTTATTCTAATTTATAACTGGGATATTCAAGGTTATTACCAATTTTTTGTGTGAGGTAGATAAAACTTTCTGATTCTCAAATTCTAGAGAAGCGGAAATTACTGACACAGTGGGCTTGTGATGGACTGTTGGTATTCTTTTACCCGTTTTTGGTCGTTCAAATTAACATGTGTTTCAATATATCTGGCAAGTGCACATGTTCATTGATGTTCTGAATCTTTATGGTTTGGTTAGGTGATGTTGCTTTTATGTGGTGCAGCCTAAATTGATTCATTTATTGAGACTTTTAAGCCAGTTACATTAATTTAAACAAATTAAAGAAATAATTAGATAAAAACAACCTAGATACTAGACGGATAAGTAAACAAGGTGCCCTAGGCAATTAATTAGGACGCTAAGGGTGTAGCAGGGTTTTTATACTATGATGTGTCAAATATTTGGTTTAAGGTAACAGGAAAGCTAGTCAAAAGACATAAAAATGTTTGATCACCCGAATTGCGGCCGACTATATTGGCTAATGCTCTCAAAAATCGATACGAAATGTCAGTGATTCATCCACTGTTATTATTCATCCACTTTTAAAATAGATCACTTGACAGAAAATCTGTGGAGTATTTTTAGCAAGTAACTTATTTGTGGATAAATGACCAGCTCGTTTGATCTATATAAAGGCAAGGCTTCAGTTGACATACTGATAAGGTTTTGAGTCCTTGCTCACGAGTTATTGGGCCCCCCATAATTTGACATGTAACGATACATATGTGCTGCAACTGTTTTATACTCCGTAATATTCTTTTATAGGATAGGATCATAGGACACGTCTAACAAGGAACACACTCATATAAAATCAATTTGAGTGATCATACCTTGTTGAAGCTGCTGATTTTTCATATTGATGTGTCGGACTGATCTTACCCTAGTCGTAATTAGGTGATTTAGTTGTTAATAGCACAATGTTGGCTAAACATGCATCATATGATTTAAAGCATCCATATCCAGGTCAAGAGGGTGGTTAAAGTCATCTCTGTGCATGTTGTTATGTTGCTATTTCGTAATTTTTTTTATTTTTTATTTTTTTAAAATATTTGTAGCCTAGATGAAGTGTATGTATGACTGTTGTTTCTAAAGGTGTTTCGATCCATGTCGAAACCCAAGACGTTACAAATTTATAGTCTTCATGTTAGACCAGTGTATGGGCGGGCAACCAATGAGTAACATATTGTATTTTCAATAATCAGAAGTCATTTGAAAATTACTCTGCATGGTTTGTTCTTATTCCGATTGTTTTGCTTATGAGCAGAAAGACTAAAACTTATTCGTGAGCAAAGGGCTGAAGCTGCTAAGAAGAGAGAGGAGGAGAAGGCCGGTAAGTTTTCATGTGTCTCGAAGTTGCTTCTTTGTCATTTTGTGTGTGTTTATGAAGGTCGCGACTGATTTTTTCGATTTGTTATACAGCTAAGGAGGCCAAGAAAGTCGAAGCACGCAAATGACAATCTCAAAGACTAGGGACCTCATCCGTCCTTACACATACTCTTTTTCAAAGATACTTATTTGGTGTCTTAACGTTCCCGAATTTATCCTATTTGTGTATTCACCTAAGTTATTAACTGCATGTGTTGCTTCCCTTGCTCGATATGATATTATGACTACTTGAATCTTTGTAGTTGTTTGAGTCCATTTTTCCTTCAAAAACATTGAGTTGATGTTCTCTATCCGTAGATTTGGCGAAAGGGTTATTCGTGGTGGGTTAGGTTGATGTGCTTGTAAATTATTCGTAAGCGTTGACTGTGATCAGGTTGGTTATTTTGATTTTCGAGCGTGCTAGTGTTATGCGGAGCATCATGGGTAAGCATGATTTCAGGACGGGCGCTTCAAATATGTGGTTATAGCCTATAAACAAGTACTCTCTCCATCTAAAATTTAATGTTTTCATTCTATTTTGGATGAATATAAGAGATGATAATGAAAATGACATTTTTTGAAAATGTTTTGTTAAAACTTACTATATATATAGAGAAAGGGGAAACTTAATTTTGGAAAAAAAAAAATTATTAGAAAGGGCACACTTATTATGGAAGGATGTAGTTTTTAGCTAAAAAAAAGCCATTTGACGGTTGTTTATGTTATGAACTAATTATATTATGTCGGCAGGGATAGTGTTTGGGTTTATGTCAGCTCGACTTTGATATATTCGAATGGATGTGTGTTCAAGTAAATGACTGAGATATATTCGAATGGATGTGTGTTTTAAGTAAATAACGCAAATAATTTAATCTACAGAGTATTGTTTATGGTAACCCTAAACCTGCGTGACTGTTTCTTTTTCAATTGAGAAACCTTATATCGATCAAAAATTATAGGTTTTTTTTTTTTTTGGCTCAAACGTCAGATATAGACATTACATCTTTAGGGCTCGCTTCGCTAAGAAATGAGCCCTTTTATTAAAAATTCTGGGGATAAACGCTACACTAATACAATGGAAAAGCGGAACTAATGACCAGATGTCTTGTACGACACTTCTTATTGCGTGGTCCTCCTTGCCTTCCTTCAGAAGCTGATATAGAAAAATCAGGCAGTCCCAGAAGATTCTGACATGAAGAATATTTTCACGGGTTACCCGTTCAATTGCTTCCTTAATTGCTAGTGCCTCCGCCTGAAGAGGATTCTGGGCTCGAAACCTGACAATTTTGCTGACAGCTTCCTTACCTTCAATCTTCAAGGTCCATCCGGCTGCTGCTTCCCTATCATCCTTCTATGCTGGGTCCACCTCCATCTCCCAAAAAAGACAGCTACCTTCTTTCCCTACTAGGAAGAAACCATTACCTCTTCTAAGATCCTCAAGAAGGTCAAAAACGTCATGCTCTTGTTTCCTGTTTCTACTCCAAAATTATAGCTATGTGCCTATGTGTCTAGAATTTGACGATTTCTATCAATAAATCAACCATCTTTACGAGATTTTTTTAAACATCAAATGACAATTACAACGGGATAAGAAAATCGAAAACAATTTTAACGATAATCAAAGTACAAAATTTCTCTTATAGAATGAAAGATCTCAAACCCTAATTTGACAATTCAGCACAACTTCGTATTGATGCGTTGATTGTTTACACCTCATAAAAAGGTACTGAAAATTCTACGAAGAGGAACGAAAACTCTCAACAGAGGAGAGACTTTTATATATTAAGAGAATAATAAAAAAAAAAATAAAAAAAAAAAAACTTCCTACAGTAAAGATTGATTAAATTTTGGGGCTTTTCATCAATGAATGTCGATGAAACCCTGAATTATTGAAGGGGAAAAGGGTTTTTTGGGGAGAAAGATGAGAGAGGAGGCTAGGGTTTTTTGGGAATTCGTTTGATTTTCGGTGTATTGTTACAGTAATAAAAATTAATTATATCTTTTCGAGATTTTCAAATTTTTTGAAATGTGATCATATTTTGAACATGTGGCCACAAAATCAGCTACTATTGATTAATTTTTTTTGGCCATGAGTTTAGAAACTTCTTGTTCCCTTCAAATCCGTTGCAACATTTGTACTTGTTGACACTACTCATAAATTTAGAGAATCTTCGAGATCGTGGGCGATGTGTAAGTAAAAATATAAACGTACATGATGTCGTAATTGTATTTTGACAATATATATCTATACTATAATTCAAGGATTTTGAGAATACAACTACTAATCTTAATTCAAGGTTTATGGGAATATAACGCAATGATCTTTAAATATGATAATTGTATTTTGACAATATATATCTATATGTATATAAATTGAGATATTAGGGGTTCGATAATTCAAGGACGTCTTAACGAAAGATAATTCCGCTTTTAAGATTGCTAGCTAGTGTATGGCACGGAAAAATATTGAACTTGAAAATATATGCAACATGAAATATTAAGTCTGGAATTAATAAAATACAAGTTCATCCATTTCTTTTTCTTTTTGTTTTCGTTTTGCTTTGGTTTTTCCGTTAGTTTCGTCGATTTCCATGTCCTGTTTTGTATCTGTTTTCTGAGGGGTAGACTAATTGGAACAGCAGCCAGTTTTCTTAACAGCGGACACATCGTCTTTTGACCCGATATTGATGGTCTGTCCCTTGGGCAAAGCTGACGGGTCATCTCCGATATCAAGAGCCTTCCGACTCATGACATGATATATTTGGGACAAAACTTCAGTGAAGGCACTTTCGACATTCAAGGACTCGAGTGCAGACGTCTCCATGAAGAAAGTGTTCTCTCTTTCCGCAAATCCCTTGGCATCGTCAACTGCCACAGCCCGCAAATGTCGTAGATCTGCCTTGTTTCCCACCAGCATTATCACAATATTGGAGTCGGTATGATCGCGCAGTTCCTTAAGCCATCTCTGCACGTTTTCGAATGTCACGTGTCGTGTCACATCATACACCACTAGGGCTCCTACCGCTCCTCTGTAGTACGCGCTGGTTATTGCTCGGTACCTTCATCAATCAAGAGGGTTAGTCGGTTTACACGCAAGGAAGAGCAACGTCAATTGAAACGAACCAAAAATTTAACAAAATATCTTTCATTGTCGTAAACATTTCATCAAAATTTGAAATATAATCCGTTATATCCGTGAACAAATTAACTTGTAAGGCCAGCTTTTGTAAACTTCAACTATAAATTCCGAAAATATACGTATAAAAAACATGAAATATGATTGTGACGCGAATGTTACCGCTTATTTATATGTAATGAATGTTCGTAGTTGTATATACCTTTCTTGACCAGCAGTGTCCCAAATTTGAGCCTTGACGATCTTATCATCGACACGAATACTACGAGTAGCAAATTCGACCCCAATTGTGGATTTCGATTCGAGGCTAAACTCATTCCTCGTGAATCGAGACAACAGGTTTGATTTTCCGACACCCGAGTCCCCAATTAACACCACTTTGAACAAATAATCATAATCATCATCAGCTCTATATGCCGCCATTATTGTTGATTGATAGTCTTATGGCTTAATTCCTATTTAATTTTTATTTTTATTTATTTATTTATTTGTTTTTGTTTTAGTAATATATTTTTTTAATCAATATTTTTATTGTATGTGATATTGTGGAATGAATTAACAAGGGTGAATATTGCAATGGAGAAATGAGAGAGAGATTTGCGTGCATCCACAGGAAGTATTCTTTTCAATGTTATTTTTTTTGGTGGATTCGTTATGTTAGTTGGTACGGAGTACGTTGTTTTTAACCAACTTTTGTTTAATTTGGCGGCATTCGGTTGGGAGAGTTTATAAAGAGAAATTTATTGACTAAGGCATTTTTTTAGCAAAATTAACAGTAACAGTTGGTCTTTTAAAATTTGTCTCACATTGACTTAAAAAAAAATTATTTTAAAATTTTTACAGTATATTTTTAGTCGTAAGTCTAAAAAAAAAAAAAAAAAAAATTAAATGAGGAATTCAAATGACTACCTCCTACCTAGAATTTGAGAAGACCCTAAAATGAACTAGCTTGGAATTGAGATGGAATTGAGCAAATTCCAATTCCAATTCCATGTTCCCAAACACACCATACGGGTGTGTTAGAATTGACGGAATTGGAGGGAAAGGAAGGAAAGGGAAATGAAAGGATTAATTTTTTTTTGTTTATATACAAAATATGGAAAGGAGGAAATGAAGGGGAATAGATTTAAAGGGATCCATTTTCCTTCCTTAAAACTAATTGAAATATCTGCACAATAGGTATGATTTGGAGGAAAAATGGTATTCAAACTTGACCACACACCTTCCCTCCCGTTCCTTCCCCTTTCCTCATTTCCCCTTCCCTCAATTTCCCTCCTATTTTGCTATCCAAACACAGCTTTAGGGTATGTTTAGATTGAGTGAGTTGGAGGGAAAAGAAAGGGAGGAAAAGTAGGAAATTAAAATTCCGTTGTTTGGATAACAAACAAGTAGGAAATGAAATGGAAGGGGAGAGATTTGAAGGAATGCATTTTCTCTCATACAAGCCTAAAAAAATCTCTTCACAATATGTAAGATCAGGACAAAGGGAGTAAACACAAATTCTTGTTTAAGACGGGTAACCCGTCTTAAACCAAGAAACGGGTCAAATACCCCACAAAAGACAAAGGACAAGGGGGGGAGAAAGTTGTTCTCCCCCACTAGTTCTTTGTCTTTTTCCCCCATATTTGACCCGTTTCTCCCAAGAAACGGGTAACCCGTTTTAAGGGAGACCAACACGGGAGTAAATTATCTTATTTTGAACAATAGCGATTATGTGTTGTGAATTGTTTATCCTTGTAAGTTGTAAGTATTCATGATGAAGTATAATCCAGTGTGCTGTGTACGCAATGTAAACGTGACCTTTTTTTATAAGCAAAAGCGATGATGATGGTGGATGGAGTTGGAAAGCCATCGATCAACCTTCGTCACAATTCACTACCGAGTTGGTCATAGCTACTTTCTTTTAGTCAATATTGATCACATTGACTCCACCAATCTAATTAATATATTTTACTATACGAGGCTAAGTAATTATTATGACTAATATGGGACGCACAAAGAACTAAAAAAAAAATATATATAAGAAAATATTATTACGAGAGCACCTACATTGGCGGGTAACTAAGTGTATCAAGAGTAAGTCTTCCATAAAATCATTTCACGCGCGCGATGGAGTTTTTATATGTAAAATGTGTCTATTTTAATGTTTAAAATGACCACTTTAACGCTAAATGAGAACTTTTAAAGCTCCATAAAATAGTCACTTTAAACGTTCAAATAGTCACCTTAAACCTTAAATAGACACATTTTAGTTGCAGATACTTCATCGCATGCGTGAGACGGTTTTATATGAGTATTTGGGGGAGGTTAATCGATGAGGAAGGTGTCCCAAAATGACCCAAATGTAAGAAAAATTATCATAATATGGGAACCCTTCAAATTTGGGAGGATTCCAAATGTTGTGAGTCACAATATGTAGTGTAAAAAAAATATTTTAATATTAGATCGTGTATATGAAAGTTGTGTTGGGTCATGCGGAAAAAATAAATAGTTGGGAAGCCTATTAATGCAAAGAGACATGTAAAATGAGAAGGATAATGATAAAGTTAGTAGAATTTGAGGTGGACGAATGAATAAAGAGAAAGAAATATATAAAAAGTCCGTCAAAGTGGATGCTCTCATACTTGGTTATTTCAAATTTAAATTTTAACCATATCATTCTCATACTTTAACCACTTTTTTATCAGTAAGTCTCCTATGAGACAAGTCTTACATTAAAATAATGTTAGACCAAAGTACACATTACAGTTAAAAAAGTAAAATTACATGAAATAAATCTACTAAAGTCACTTATAGAGGTACTAAAAAATTTAGTTTTAATTAATCATAATTATCAGTAGGTACAAAAACTATATAATCAAGTGAAACCTTACAATAATTTATTATTAGGCCCGACTCATCTTATATTCTTATTTATGAATAATTTTAAATTCCTCGTTTTCCTTACCCACTAATGTAATAGACTATTCCTCCAAAATCACGTACTTGTTGAACCCATCTCTTTTTCCCTTAAAAATTTGTATGGATTGAATATTAAATTTTTAATATAAAAAATACAGTCATTTATTAAAATAAAAGTAAAGAATGTAAAAAGAAAATGGGGGTTACTTAAAATCGTCGACGTTTTACTACGAATCGTCGACGTTTTTTATGGAAATTACCAAAATGCCCTTTCATTTTTTTTAGCTCACTCTCTCTCTCTTCTTTTTTTTTTTTTTTTTTTTTTTTTTTTTTCCTCTCATTTTCTCTCATTTTCCACTTAAAATTTTCCCCAAAATCTCTAAATTTCCAAAAGTTCAACATGGTTTTTACACTAAAAGTTAAAGATTAGTAGAACACGATAACTCAAAGTTGAAACACAATGTCGGATGCCGATTCGGTGGTATGCTAGCTTACCTTTTTAAAATTTTCATTGTTTATGTTTTTGAATAAATGTAATCTTGTAATTTAGAATTATTTTGATGTAAGAACATTACATAATCGTTTAATATGAATGGTTTATAGTTGTTAGAACACATTTAATATAGTGCATTGTTGAAAAGTAGAAATCCTTGCGTTTTGGTTGAAAAATCGGGAAAAAAATATTTCGTTTTGAAAAAAAAAGGACGAAACTCATCGTCCAACCATGGATGGACTTTGAATCCATTTGTCCATTCATGGTAGCCTTTTGAATGTGGACGTGTAAACTGGTAACGACTTTGAATTTTAACGTCTAGCATGAGAAACGCTTATGAATATATACGTGTGTCCATGGGTGGACAGCCCAGATTTTTTTCTAACGGTGGATGGACGTCCAGAATTGAGTCATTTATGGCTATGGACGAAACATTTGATCGTCTTATCATGGGAGGACAGCCCAGTATTTTGTCCTGTCCATGGTTAGACATTAATCGTATTTCTATTTGCATAATTCGTAGTTTTAAAGCGTTATATTTGTTTTTTTTTTTACTTTTCACAGGATTCATTTGAGGATTTTCGTGGTGACGACGTTGATTATAACCCTTTATTCGTCACTAAAGTGTGTTTTAAGGATCGAGATGAAGCCTTTGATTGAGCTAACAATGTAGCTTTTGAAAATGCTTTTGCTTTGGTTAAGGCGACGAACGGACAGAAAAATAGAAAATAACCGGAGTTGTTGGCTTCTTACTTTCGATGTTTTAGGCATGGTCGAAGCAAGAGTGTATATGATCCCGACAAGCCTAAGAAAAAGCTGAGAACGCAAAAGTGTGATTGCGAATTTCGTGTTAGAGCCGTGCAAAATTACCATAGCAATGATAATAAATGGGTGGTTCTTTGGAATATTGTTATTTCCAAGGGCTTTGGAAATCACAATCATGAATTAACGAAGTACAAAGATGGTCATCGACATTACGCGGGTTTGGATGAAGAGGAGAAAGCGTACATCAAGCAACAATATAGTTCTTCGGCATTTCCGAGAGACATTAAAACCGGTCTTCATCAAAAAACCCCGAGTAAACCTCAACCCTCAAGTAAGCAAATTTATAGCGAGACAAGTAAGCTTCGAAGGGAATTGAAAGGTGAAAGGAATCCTGCACAACAAATGTTGGCTCTAGCCGTAGAGTCTAACTACGTGCATTGGCATGAGACTAACTCTTTGATGCAGGAGCTTACTCACGTGTTCATGTCGCATCCTAAGGCGGTGAAACTATTTCGTGCTTACCCACACGTTCTCATGAATTCGACGTACAAGACGAACATATATAAGATGACCCTTGTTGAAGTTGTTGGTGTCACACCATGCGGTTCGTCTTTTTTAATTGCATGTGTGTTGATTCCTGCGGAGTCAGAGGAAGGCTACACGTAGTTGTTCTTGAAACTAATGGAGCTGCTTGAGTGCACCGGTGTATCTCCGTCGGCATTCGTGACGGACCGAGAGTTGGGATTGGTCTCCGTAAGACGCCAAGACAAGTCTTTCTTCGTCTTTGGCCTAGCCACCGAGGTCGAACCATCACACCTCAAAAACCGACCTCTCGAATCACGAACCACCTACAAAAGCAACACGAATCACTTATTAGCAAAATCAGACAACAAATAAATCCACACTAATAAAACAAGTATAAGTTAATTAACTTAAATTACTAAAAATCAACGTATTACCTGTAACGTCATAAGTGATTCAGTAGCTTGGTTCTCCAAAAACCGGGTGTCACCATCTTGGTCCCTCTCAGCTTCCTCCTCCTCCCTAGTACTCTCGTCCCTAGTACTCTCCTCCCTAGTATCCTCCTCCCGTGACAACTCCTTGTCCGACCCATCGCTGACAACGGGGACGGCTGAGGAAGTCTGAGACATAACACGTCTAGAACGCCGAACAGGCCCCTATACGGATATCTTGGGTTGGGTTTTGCGCTTCGTAGCGGGCACCTTCGTAATATTCGTACGCACCGGGGGGGCCATAATACCCTTCCCTCGCTCTCTCATCTGCAATAATTAAACAGAATAAAATTAAACAACTACGAACAAGAATAAAATAAAATAACAGAATACCAACAAAAAAACGAGCATTAAAACAAAAAAAAACAGTCCACTCCATGGTAGGACAGCCCAGAATTTTGTCCTACCATGATTAGACTTTGAATATTAAGGTCTGTCCATGGTTGGACAGCCCAGAAAATTGTCTTCTCCATGGTCAGACAAAATCTGGGCTGTCCTACCATGGACAGACCTCAACATTTAAAGTCCAACCATGGTAGGACACAATTCTGGGCTGTCCTACCATGGAGTGGACGGGCACATTCATCAACTCACACCATCACAGACGTCTACATTCATCACCAACAACCAATTTAGACGTCAAAATTCATCATATCCACCATTTCACACGACAATATTCGTCGTCCAATCCATTTCAAACGTCGACATTCATCGACCAAATCATCCATTTCACACCATTTCACCCTTTCCCA
Source organism: Dianthus caryophyllus (assembly GCA_023091065.1). Taxonomy (NCBI): domain Eukaryota; kingdom Viridiplantae; phylum Streptophyta; class Magnoliopsida; order Caryophyllales; family Caryophyllaceae; genus Dianthus; species Dianthus caryophyllus. The sequence continues at coordinate 34,670,843 of CM041522.1, read as the reverse complement.
CGAACACAAAATCATCCAACAATCAACAACCAATAACCAATAACATATAAACAACAACAATTCGACCAAATAACAATGTAAATAACGAAATCAAGATAAAAAACACATGAAAACCAAAATCTGAAAAAATCGACCAAAAAAACTGAAAAAATCGACCAAAAAAACTGAAAAAGCCACGAAATCTGAAAAAAAAAAAAATTAAAAAAAAAAAAAAAAAAAAAAAAATAAAAAAAAAAAAAAAAAAACGAAATACTCTAATAACGAAATTAAAACAACACCAAATCACGAATAATCGAAAAATAAGGCTGAAACACAACTAAATCACTTCAAAAATCTGAAAAAAACGAAACAAAATAGGCTAAAAGTCGAAATAATTTAACCTAAACAATAACCCTAAAAACGAATTTCAAACAACCCCAAATCACAAAAAAACGAAAAATAAGGCTTAAAAACAACTAATTAACTTACAAAACTGAAATAAACGAATCAAAAAAGGTTAAAAATCAATAAAATTAAACCTAGATCTACTTTTTATTTCCTAGATCTACTTTTGTAAACATACCTTTACTTTTGAAATAAACTGAAATAAACGACGGTGGTGGAACAAAAACCGAGGAGCACGACAGTGGTGGAGGCGGCGGCTTGCTCCGGCGGTGGTGGTAAAAGAGTGGGTGAGGTTATGTTGGATTAGGTAAAAGAGTGGTAAGGAAAAGAGGGGTCAATGAGGTGGTTTTTTTTGAAACAGAGAAAACGAATGAAAGAGAGAGAGTAGGAGGGTAGTGTTGGTCTTTTTTTTGAAAAAACGTCGACGATTCGTAGTAAAACGTCTACGATTTTTAGTAATTGGGAAGAAAATCAATATTCGTCTTTAAATTCACAATATGATAAGTCTTGTGAGACGGTTTCACAATGAATTAGCGTGAATCCAATCATACATATCATGTTATATTTAAAGTGATATGAAGCCATAAAATTTGTTGGAATCATGAAACGGATTACCTTTATAAGTCCAAGAGAGATCCACATTTTCCAAAACTAATTGACAATGAGAAGAGGACCTTGGACATTATAAAGCAAACAATATTATCTTTCACAATCAATGTGAGACTCTTACATGTGTGCAATAATACTCAAACACTCCCCTCACATGTGAGATCCCTTGATAACCCAAGGCGAAACCATGGGAGCGCACTCGGAGTGGTATTCAACAATCCAAACTCACTACGCGGAAATAACCCGAACCCAACCGTAGCGGCAAACTCTCAAATAAAGAGGACCTACTCCATTGGAGTAATTTTTTGGTGTCAGTTTTATACTTGTCGAACCCATGGCGAACCCGGGATGTGATACGATATTAGAATCATGACAACGGGTCGGCCAAACCCAAGTTGAGAGAGAGCCCACTTTGAAGGGAGATCTACATTTCCCAAAACCTTGGTCATGGGAGGAGGACCCTTACATATAATAAAACACACAATACTTTCTTTTACAATCAATACGATACTTTCACACGTGGACAATATTACTCCAACAAAATTAAATGGCGGTTTGAAGGCTACTAATATGGGTATCAAAAGAAAATAGCCACAATTATTACCAATAAAATAATTACAAACGCAAAAAAAAATGTTACGTTAATATATTACACCATTATAACTAAAAGGTATAAAAATCTTATAAATAATACAAGTTAGGTGATCTTACAAAATCATATAAATAATCACAAGTCATTATATATCAAAATCATGTTTATCTATTTGTATAATCTCTTACACATTTGCAAAGAACAAGTCCAATAATGACCAATTCATTCCAAAAAAGAAAATTAATCAATTAAACAATATCATAATTGGTTAAATACCAACAATTATATTTATGTAATCCCTTCAAAGATAAGTTATTGAACCCACATTATTATTATAAAAACAAAAAAAACAAAAAAAAAGAATCACAAAAAACCCCTAGACATTAACTATCACAATTAATAACATAATTATTCACCATTTATTATTATAACTTGTAAGACATAATAATAATGTCTACAAACCAAGAAGGCTTCATGTGCACGGATTACCTTCTATTGAAACCACATGAAGCCACAGTCATTGACCTTCTTAGGCTTTTATGGTGCAATGACAATTGCCACCATTTCATCGAAACTCGATTCGATTTGGGAGACGAGCTTAGACGGTTTCGATATCGCTGGCTCGTCTTTATTTCAATTGTGATGATGAAGTTGTTCATCTTGTTCAAGACTCCCATGGCTTGTGTTGGTGGTTTTCTTGAAATTTGGTTGAACCTTGTTTCTGATAATGGTGGTGTTCTTAAGTTGTTGCTCAACTTAATCAAAGGTATGTTTTGTTTTTATCAATAAAAAAAAGTATATATCCTCAATTAATTAACATAAAATGGTCTCATGATACATACGCCCTGACCATTAAGCGAGGACATCATCGGGTTATTGCACCTTTTTTGTTAGAAATATGATCGTTACGTTGTGCTAACATAATTTTGTTTTTTGTTTTTTTTTTTAACATGAAATTGTTAGAACTTTTTTATCTAATAAATTTAAATTGACTCTTATTTCGACAAAATTTTCATAATAGAAGATTGTTTTACGTAAAATACGTTCAACATTAAATCAATCTTGAGTAATCAACTAATTGAGAATTTGTTTATATATAAAACTTGTAATTAGATACTCGTAAGATGATTTATACGATTTTAAGGCACTATTATTACTATAAGACCTTTCACTTTTATGTATAATGAATCTCTAAATCCTTTTTATAAAATTTTAATTTGTTAATTAAAGTGGAGTAATTATTTTTTCATTAAATAATATGAGTCGATCTTATAAAAGATCAATTAGATCAATTGTTTTGTTAAAGAACCTTAATTTAGTAACTTCTCTTGAGTTTCATGGAAACGGTGGGTTGTCACATTTTTTATCACCATCATTCATTGTTCTTTTTCTTTTCTTTTTTCTAAGTTTCGTAAAAGAGTAATAGTGTTATTGGGTGGTTTTGTTTTTGGCCATTTAGCTAAAGAAAATTCTTGGAAGTTTCTTCCATAATTTAATGTTGGTAGAACAATTAGGGCAAATGCAATGGTGAGTTTTTTACATTGGGTTTGTAAATAAGAACTTTATAAATAAAGTTCTTCCATTGTATAGTACATTGAGTTTGTTAAAATAAGAACTAAGTTCTTTTTTAAGAACCAAGTTCTTTCAATTTACAAGAAAAACTAAAAAAAATTATTGGTGAGGAAAAAATTAATGGGGCCAATAAAAATAAATTAAAAAGTTTTTCCATTGTATAATAAAGTTCTTAACTTTGGAATATGCAAAAAAATGACTTGGCATAAGAAGAACTTTATAAAAAAAAATTCCATTGCACTTGCTCTTATATACTTTCTCCTGTTAGAAAACCCCGAGATCGTCTCGGTGAATTGTTTAGCACAATTATTTATGTGATTATAAAAATAATGACCTAAGTATAAAAAATAATATAAAAAAGTACAAAAAGGACCACTTATTACAAAACAAACCCACCCACATAGCCTCAACTATGGCCAAATATAGAAATGTAAACAAATGACTCGTACACCCAAAATGGAAACTGTAAACAAATCACTGGAACGGAGGGAGTGTATATATTTCAATATTTCACTAGTCTATTTAATTTTAGTCAATATAATAATGGTGATGGAAATTATTTCTCATTTTTAGTATGAGTATATATATTACTAGAAGAAGGTTAATCTAAATTTGCTAGTAATTAAGCTAGTTTTCAAGTTTGTGTTTTCACAACTTATTTTGGTTGCTTTCAAATTTAGAGTTCTTGGGTACTTGCCTTCAACCAATTTTCGGGTTTAAAAAAGGTTTTATTTTTAGACAAAATTTGTTTAAGGTCAAGTTGTAGTTACGTACAATAAAATTTAAGTTTATAGAATGCACTTGGTACATTTTTATCTAAACTAGAAATCAATCAAAACAAAAATGTGTACTCCGTATATGACATTTGTGCACATTGCTCATGAGTCATGAGTTTTGACTCGAGACTAAGAAAAGTACTCCGTAATAAAACTGTTATTTTAATTTGATCGAATTTCACTTAAAATTAAGTTTTGTCATAATGAAAATACTCCCTCCGTCTCAGTGAATTATTTACAGTTTGACTTTTTTGTGTGGGGAAAAAAGTCAAACTGTAAACAAATAACTGAGATAGAGGGAGTAGAAAATAAAAGTAAAAATCAACAAATTTCAAACTTTAAGAATAAGCCTTTCACTTAAAGCCAAAGATTTATACTCCCTCCATTCAAGTCCAAACGCTACGGTTGCTTTATCACATTTGTCGAGGCGAATGTCGGAACGGAAATATCTATAATTTCACACGATAAAAAAATCTAAAAATTGGATGTGATATTGTACGCATAAAGACGAATAAAACAAGATCACACATGATTATATTTTCACTTATAGATTGCCGGGAATTTCAAAGATTACCGACACATATGAATAGTGTCAAAAAGGCAAATGTAGCCTTTGGACTTGAATGGAGGGAGTATTCATCAATGACAATGTAAGACGCTTATCTACGTCATTACTAAATTAGTATCAAAGGCTTATTCATCATGCATTGAATTTCAATTCTAAGTCTAAGTTAAACATTAAAACTCAATTTAGTAAAATTTGATTAAAATAGAAGGTGAAAATTTTAGGTTACTTTAGGTGTATTTACACTTGTATAGTTGTATACTTGTATTCCAATTTCAAAATGTGTTCATTTTTGGTTAAATATCCCTAAACTACCACACGATAATACCTATTTTGAGTAGAACAATTAATTGTTGAGGTAGACACATACTTGCGACTAATCAACTTATGTACATTTTGAGTAGAACAATTAATTATTGATGTAGACACATACTTGCGACTAATCAACTTATGTACATTGTATCAACGGGTTTTGAATATAAGCATTTGATTTTATTTTTTTTAAGTTATGTTCGAAATTTAGTTATTTATTTTATATTAGATGATAATTAGATGCATAAATATTAGTGAAAGTTAAAACGAACAATTTTGGGTGATTTTACGTTATAACGTCACATCATACTTATTTTGAACTACATACACCATACGAAATATAATTTTAATAATTGTTTTACTTACTGTGTTATTTGTTCGTTGATTTATCGTTATTACTGTTTTTTACACTTACGTGAACAGATTATTTTACAATTCTAAAACATTGAGCTTCATGACCTAATTTTATTTTTTATTGGTTGGCCACAACCATTAAACAACTATCATAACACCAATGAGGCATAAGAATGACAAAGGCATATGGGTGACTTGTTGAACTTATAAGTTTAGGTGAAATAGTTATAGACACAAGACACCTAGTGAATTTACTATTTTTGGTCAAATCCATCTACTACGTGAAATATGTTTTGGTAAATACAAAAATAACTTTACTGTCATGAAAATGAAATTTAGAGACACAAAATACAAAATACAAAAAAAATGGAAATAGAGGGAGTAGTAGGTATTATTTGTAAAAAGAAATTATTTTATTTAAAACATTTTTTATGGCCGTTTTTCATGATGAGTCATTGTGTTTAAAATAATATGTTGGGTTTTATAAATTAAAAAAAAAAAAAAAAAAAAAAAAAAAAAAAAAAGAAAATAAAATGATGGTAATTTGTATTCCGTTGATGTTAGTAGTGATGCGAACGTTCTAAGTATTTAGTAAACTGTATTAACATGTACAGATAATAATTAATTAGATATAATATTGATGACACGACTGAGTCATTCAGTCATAGCTAATAATTAAGTGCTTAAGATTGCATCAAATGAACTTTGTCTATTAGTTATTAGCAAGTTAGCAACTGGCCATAATTATTGCTAATATTTATTCTCATTATAATCACTAACTATTAAATTGTTTACACTTTATCTATTAAGATATTTAATTAAAACTTTTATAAAGATAAATACTCCTTCTATTCCAATAAATTGTTTACACTTTTATTTTTTTGTGAGGAGAATTTAAGAGACGTGTAAACAAATGATGGAGACAGAAGGAGCAGTAAGAAATACTCTATCAAGATGAAAAATATACGGAGTATCTTAAATTGGAGTTTTTCACTTCTAGATTGAAACAACGGTCTCGATGTATCTTCATTGGTACAATGATTTTAATTGCAAAAGTCCAAAATTTCAATAATGGTACTCCCTTCATTCCACATTTTTTTTCCCCACTTTTCAATAAAAGGAAATTTCATCATATTCTCCCCAAATCTATTTTTGTCAATTTTTAACTAATTACATCTACATAATCTACTTTATTATATTTTTCTACTGATCTCACTCACATCATCCACCTTTCTTAATTTTTGATTCAAAATAAAATGGGAAGAACAAGGTAAAACGGTGGGAGTACTAGTTTTCGTGTCTAATTCTGCCTTGGACATTTGTAATAATTATTATCTATATAAAATAGAATCGCATACACTTGATTAATTTATACATTTCTCATTTTGACATCACAGTTTAATATATGATATTTCTTAAGATTCTTTTTTAAATAATCTAGTAAACACGTGATCAAAATACCAAAAAAAAAAAAATAATCAGATAGTTTTCTTGAAATATATGCTTTTTTTTTTTTTTTTTTTAATTTGATAATTCACACCCTTGAATTTAATAATCCACACCTTTCTTTAAAAGTCCACACCTTTCTTTAAATCTTTTCTTTGTAATCCTACCCGACTCGAATTTGAACTAAATCAAATGGTATATAAACCAAAAAAATAAAAAAAATAAAGACTTTTAATTTTTTTTAAAAAATCACTTACCTTTAGTTAGAGCTTTATTTAAAATTCCCCCTAATTTTCAACTCAGTGAGCTGTTTCTTTATGGAATGACCGAATTGCTCTAGCTTATGGTAACTGTATACCATCCCGAGCTAAAATTTCACTTTACACTAAAAGTTCAACCTCAAAGTTAAACCCCCGAATTAACACCCGGAATTATCCCCATATTTTAATAGAAATTTATCCGAAATTATACATTTTTTTTTCCAGAGTTTTAGAGAGAATAGATTTTAGGTGAGAGTTATTTAATGTTGTATAAATAAGGGTTTCAAAAGGGAAGAATGAGAATTAAACTTATAATTTCAACTGAAATATACAATTAACTGATTTTTTAGCACGCACAGGGAATCCACTTAAGGTGGAATTTAATAATGACCTTGTTAGAAAAGGTGAGAGATTTAAAACAAAAACTAGGATTTTTAAAAATGGTGTATATATATATAAAGTGTGAGAGTTGACGATTAATCCTAAATGTTTTGTTTACCTTTTTTATTTTGAGAAAAAGAAAAAACTGACGATTTTCTTGGTATTATACTCCTAATGTAAGTTGATTTAAAATTGTAACAACCCGTATTATTTAAATAAAACAAAATACAAATAAAAGGTTTTATAAAAGAAAAGTAAAAAAGGAAAGCGAGCCACGGTGGCGGAAATACCGTGGGATCCAGGTCATCACGGAACTCAAACGGTTTAGATTTCAAAGTCCAAACGACCGGGAATAAATACCCGTACAAAGAAAACCAAACATATGTATAAACAAACTAAAACAAGTCTAATGAGATAGAAAGAGTCTAATCAAATTATAAGGCTAGCTACGGGGTCATTTCACACGTCTTCTCACACATCACCTATCCCTGCGCATACCTGAAAACATTTTCAAAAAAATCACAATTAGTGGGGAGTAACCAGATGCTCCCTAGACATACTTCATACATTCAAGCATAAGCTAATCCATTTTAATTGTTTAAGCTCAACACTGTCAACGACTAGATGACAAACAACAAACAAGCGCAAGAGTAAGAACAGGGCACTGGGTGAAACAACTAGAATCACCCTGGATGAAACAACTAGAATCATCCAAACTCTATAGTAGGACAACATCTCGAAGTCCCGAACAATTGTCTAAATTTGGCCAAATTCCACCGTACAACTGGAACGGTGACAACATAATAATCAATCCATACTCTCTAACCGAACAACCAGAACGGCCGAGTACCTAGAGGAGCTCTAACTGAGCAACTGGAATAGCCGAGGGTCTAAAGGGCGGTATTCGTCCACAACAGGACGTTGTAACTCTTTACGCACGTGCCAGAACAGTATCCGTACGCAAACTTAACTCAAACATTCAATCAAGCCAGTTTAACGTGAACTGAACTCATAATAGCTTCAAAATTAATTAACCATCCTTTACTCATCAATACCAATATAACATCCATCATAATCTTATTAACATTATAATGATCAAACTCTAGATGAAACATGCTCAATACGGAGTAACTGTTATCATAACTCAATAATAACTTTAGTGGTATCATTAAATCAACTCAAAACTAGCATCTTTAGGTGACTTAGGAACAACATAATCAATCACAATGCATACAAACACCCTAGTACATGATACTAGACTCGTAGGTATAAGGCCGACTCCAAATCATTAAAACATCGCAACTTTTCATCATAAATCAACCAAAGGTCACACCTTTATTATCATCATATAATCAAACAAATCATCCTAGACACACTCTATGACCTCATACATGCCAAAATATGGCTAGGGCTACACCCAGTTACTTTATTAAAGCACAAAACGATCCTAGCCTTCTTCCTCTTCAACGTAGATGGTATCCTCCTCGCCAAACTCTTCTTCTCCTTTGATTATGAACACAAATCTTGGATAAAATATAAGAAATAAACCCTAATATAAATAACTATACTAATACTACAACAACTATGCTAAAAACGTTATAAGAACGAAGGATTACCAAAGGAAGAATGAAGTAATTAACTTGGAAGTGATTTAGAATGAAAAGCTTGAGAATTGATGGAGTTTTAATAAGGAATTGATGAGACAGATGAGAGTAATTATGTTATAGGGTTGAGAGAATGAGAGGTTAATGAGGAATTAGGATGAGGGAATTAAGAGATTATGATCAATTAGGGCAAAAATAGGCTGAAAAACTAACTTAAAACAATCATGGAAAACACGACGCCCGGCACCCGCGAGCAGCCTCACCCGCGCCTCACTCACGCCTCACCCACCACTCACTCGCCACCTGCCAACTGTCATCCTCGACCTCCCTTTTTATCTCCTTGCGAGCTCTATGCGAGTGGGGGCTCGCGTGTACCTCTCGTACACCACTGAATCGGCTTTTAACCCCTTCTAACCACCTACTAAGCTCCTCTAATCCAACTCATGTCTCGGTTAACGTAACACCCGCCGACTTACTAACTCGATATATAAGCTTAAAGAACGATTTTCTCGAGACGAAAATGAGAAAATCACATGAAATGAATTATAAATATATGTGAAATGAGTCGGGTTGTTACAAAAATTATCACCAATTTTGATAGATAACAGTTTTGTCTAAATCGTATTGTATAATAATAATAATTTATAATTACGTCAATGTTTAAAATTGAAAAATAGACAAATGGCTGAAACTGAGCGGGTATGCATGCAACAATTGTACGTATACATTGATCTGGTATTGTTTGGTTTATATTTAAATTCATAAGATTTTGGAAAATCCATAAATTTAGAAATTACGTTTTTTTTTTTTGTTACTCAAATATGGGAATCGCAATTTCACATCGGAACTGAATTCCTTCATTGTGTAAGAATTCATTTACTCGACATCCCCTTAGGAACATGGAACTTCCAACAGGAACACAATATCATCATATCAACAAATTAAAACACAGTACTTTGGAAAATTTCATGGTATACCCCACTGCTTTTTTTTTTTTTTTTTTGGTTTTTATGATATATCCTTTCATTTAGAAAATTTATACTCCCTCCATTCAATTCCATTGACAACATTTCACTTTTTCACATTTGTCGAGGCAAATGTCGGAACGAAAATATCTACAATTTCACTCGATAAAAAAATCTAAAAATTGGATATGATATTGTACCCATAAAGACGAATCAAATAAGATCACACACGACTATATTTTCATTTATAGATTGTCGGGAATTTCAAAGATTCCCGACATAGTTGAATAGTGTCAATAAAGCAAATGTAGTGAATGGAGTTGAATGGAGGGAGTAGTATATAAGTTTTACATTTTATCTCTAATATGACCTTTATTCATCTTTTTATTATCATAACTTATTAAATAACTCATTATACTAGATAATTTATCATTGTTCTTGTCCGACTTACTTTTATAGATGTTAACGAAGGGGGTGATAGTGTTTATATTGAAATTGATAATGATTGTTTGTTTATAATTATTAAAATTAAGAATGGACAAATTTGATGATAATTAGTGGTTGTTAACGATTAATATTGTTGTATAACACAAAAAATTGTTAAAATGATGGAAGTTTTGATTGAGTGAAGAATTTAAGAGATTGTTTAAATAGATGGTTTAAATTTATCCATTGTTGAAAATAATTATATCAGAACAAAATTAAAAACTTGGGCTTATATTTAAGAAAAGTTAAGAATGTCGAAATTAAAACATAATATTTTAAAACAGTGAGAGTATAACATGGAAATCAACTGTAAAATTTCTCAACACCTTTTTTACACGGCTATTGATTTTTCATATATAGAATTTACTCAAGTTGTATACTTTTTCATTATTATTTTCAACACTACCTTTTTTTTAACCAAAAAATATACACAATTTATTTTTATTGTTTTTATTATTATTTTTTTCTAACTAATCTTAAATTAAATTTATTTGATTTTTCAATTTTTTTTTAATCATTAACTCCGATAATAAGCTCGAATTGTTTTTAATTTCAATTTTGTGTTTAAGTTGAATAATTAAAAAAAAAAGAAAAATTAGAATTTGAATACAAAAATTTAAAAACAGTAATTCTTCCGTAAGACTAGCCTTACACTATGTTAATGCGAGACTACACTACAAATTGTAGTTAAAATGGTACAAAAACATGAAACAAATCTACTAAAAAATTTAGTTACAATTAATAATAATTATCACTAAAATAGTAAAAAAAAACTATATAATCGAGTATAAACAAGACTGACTTACAATAATTTATTGTGAGGCTTGACTTACATAAGAAATTGTGATTTAAAATACCAACCAAATTATAAAAATAATAAAAATTTAAAAAAACAAAAAAAACAAAAAAAAAAAAAAAAAAAAAGACAAGCACCACCAGTCCACCACAGGCCTGCTTACCCCACCGTTGGCCCACCACTGGCAGCCAAACCTACCTAGACCGGCCCTACCAACAAACCACCACAAACCAATCGCTAAACCCACCACTAACCCCCAACCGGCCGCGCCCCCCACCCTACGTCGCCGCCTACCTGACCCACGCCGGCGCCCGTCCCATTCCCCCACCGCCAGTCGCCGCCACTAACCACCCCTTTACAATGACTAATTATAAATAAGACTTAAATATTTTGAGAATTAATAAAATTCAATAATTTAAACATAAAATTGAAATTATAAAACGATTATTACCTCATTGATTTTATAATCGGAGTTTATTGTTGGAGATGGATCCAGCCTAATATAAATTCCCACATTGCGTCCCACATCAGTTGTGAGATGAGAGTTGGTCTTGTTTATAAGGCTTAGGGGCTACTCCTCCTATTGCCAATTGGTTTTAGGATGGAACCCCTTGGGCCTATGAGGTGGGTTTTCTCTCTACCACTCTCGGGTGTGGCTCAGGCCCGTGGAATTTAACATGGTATCAGAGCCCATGGTTGTGTCACCTGGGACTCTCGTTAAACTGGGCCTTTGTGCAGCTGGAAGAGAGGACAAATTTCCCCCCCAGTTTGCCTTGTACAGCTGGAAGAGAGGCCAATTGCCCCCCAGCTGGAAGAGAGGACAAATATCACTCGCTTTATTATCACTTAATTGAAAACTGTTTCGATGATGCTTAGCTCGGTGGCACACATCGCACACCGAGTTATTCCGCAAAGAACTATAAACAACAGAAGGAACAAGTTTAATGACCTTATCAGCAGGATGCCCGAGCCGTTTGTGCCACAGGTCCCAATTATTAATGCTACTAAGTTGAAAAAGTTGAGAACGATCCACACGTGAACGCCAAAAATAAAGTCCATCTCGCAGCTCACCTTCCCCAATCGTCGTCTTCGTAGTAGGGTCCTGTAACACACAACAAGTATTAGTGAAGTTCACGACATAATTACTGTCAACCAAGAGCTGAGAAACTGAAATTAAATTGCAGGTAAGCCGAGGGACATATAAAACATTTCGAAGAGTGAGTCTCGAAGTGAGGCGCACGGTCCCAGTGTACTTAGCAGAAATAGACTGCCCATCTGGAAGACCTACAATGCGCGGCTCAATTTCACGAGGATCCATTAAATAATTAAAAGTTCCAGTAACGTGACTCGAAGCACCCGTGTCGATAATCCAGTCACACGACATACCACTCAAACGGTCATTAGCTGTATCTTCATCAGCAACTCGACCCGACGTGATGACATTGGCGCGAACCAAAGAGTTCTGACTACCACCCCCACTGCTGCTAGGACTTGCGGCCTGGTCCAGGCCACCACGCTGAGCTCGGCCAGCAGCACTTGGGAGAACGCGAGACCGACTACCCCACCAGTCTGGAAAACTATTGGTTTTAAAGAAGCATGACTTTAAATCGTGGCCACGACGGTCACAATAAGAACAATGAAGCTTGTTGCGTTCGAGACGGCGTCGCTCCCGGGTAGCTTTCCAGTCAGGGCCCGAATGTGACGGGTTAGTAACCTGGACTGCATACGCGGCAATATCAGGGGCATCCTCGGCGGGTTTAGAATGACCACGAAGACGTTCCTCGTGCAAGACAACTTGAAAGGCACGACTCACAGAAGGCGGAGTCGGAAGTTGGAGTTGTTGCGAGCGAACATCGCGATACAAAGAAGCATCGAGGCCCATGAAAAATTGGTGAAGACGTTCTTTAGCCTGTCGCATAGCAGCCTCTGTACCGATGTTACACTTGCAATCACCGCAAGTGCAGGAAAGTAGGGGTTCATGGACAGCGAGAGATTCCCACAACGTCTTTAATTTTCCGTAATACTCGGTAACAGACATACCTTTACTTTGCTTACACTCCACGATCGCAGTTTTGAGATTATAGAGCGCCGTCCCGTCGATAACAGAGAAGCGTTCCTCCAACTCGGTCCACAAGGGGTGTGCCTCTTCAAAATAGGGAATGCAATCCTTGAGACTGTCATCGATTGTATTCATTAGCCATTGAACGATGGTACAATTAACGACTTCCCAATGATCGAGTAAGGTTTTGTCTGTGGGTTTGGTAATTGTGCCATCACAAAAGCCGAACTTGCGCCGCGATTTAAGAGCACGGCGAACAGAGCGAGACCAAGCCTCATAATTGTCACTACGGAGTTTGATATGAGTATTTAAGACACCAAGAGCATCTTGGGGGCTGAGATAGTATGGAGAATGAACGTCAATTTTGGTGGCGTCGGATTGATTAAGGTCATCCTCTGTGGCCATGACAAAGGCCGAAGAAGACAAAGGCAGAGGAAGAGTTGTACGTTTTTTTTTTTTTTTTTTTTTTGTTTTTATTTGTGGTTATTTGTTTTGTGGAAGAGAGAAAAACTGACCCGATACCATGTTAGAATTGGTAATCCTTCATCTACCTTGTTGTCAATACAGTGAACGTTTATATAAATACAAGTATGGGCTTTCCATAAACTATTCGAGACATAAGCTAACTTAACGTAACTCGGCCCAATAGTCTTGTTTATAAAGCTTAGGGGCTACTCCTCCTATTGCCAATTGGTTTTAGGATGGAACCCCTTGGGCCTATGAGGTGGGCTTTCTCTCTACCACTCTCGGGTGTGGCCCAGGCCCGTGGAATTTAACATTTATGATTGAAAAATTAGAAAATTGAATGAATCTGGCTAAAGATTAGTTTGGAGGAAAAAAAAATTGTGTATATTTTTTAAGTAAAAAATGGTGGCTTGAAAATAATAATAATAAAAAAAAAGTATACAACTTTAATAAATTCTGTATATGAAAAATCAATTACGATTTACAATTCATCGAACTTACAATTCATGTGATCTCGAACTTCCTAGGGATTTTAAATCTCGACGTCGATAAAAAAAAAAAAAAAAAACTAAATGTGGGAATATGTGAAATGGGCAGGGAAGGTGAAGATGCCGAAGAGGTCAAGTGAAACATTTAAATCAATGATTGGATGTTTGGATACCCGACTTGATTTGGAGCCCAATATCACTTTGGGCCACCCCAAATATGAGCCCGCAATCTCATTAATGGCTTCCAAAATTGCTTACGAAACTTCTGCCTTTATCCAAAATGTTGTTCACAATCATTGGAAGGTACTCCGCACTTATTTTTATTTTTATTTTTCTCCGTTTTTTTTTTTTTTTTTTTTTTTAAATAACATAACTCCATTTTAAGAAATTTTTGCTTCAAAAACACCCACAACATCGAATTTTGTAAATTAAAAATGTCGAATAAAGACATTTTAGGCTATGGCCCCTTCAATATACAATCATGAATGTCTAAAATATGTTGAAACCTCTTGAGCAATCCCTATTTAAGAAGAGTGAATAATCCATTTTTAAGTAGTATATTTCGGTGTTGATGGTGATTTTGAAACAAAAGTGTTTTCAAAAGAGTTATTTTATAAAAAAAATATATAATGGGTTATTTTGAAAAAAAAAATGCTATAAAATGGGGTTATATTTAATTAACCCTTTTATAATTAATATATTTACAAATCTTTATTTTTTCATTAGTATTAACATATATAATTTGATGAAATTATATACGGAGTATGATTTAATTAACCCTACTCTATCAAAATAATAAAATTTATCCTAATAAGTGTATGTTCTTTTCGCCTTTAAGTATTCTAAAATACAATTATACAAAGTCTGAACTGTGAAATTTTGTGAAGTTTGTCTCATATTATACCAAACTATTACATACACCTTCTCAGAATATACCAAGGTCGTTTTAAATTGAAGATAAAATGCAATAAAAACTTCCTAAAAGGCCATTCAAACTATAGAAAAGACTTAAAATTTCTATCTTATTAGTTTATAAAAAATCACTTCAAAAACATATTGAAAAAATGGTCTTAGTATATTCTGAGGAGGCATATGCAATAATTTGGTATATTATGAGATAAACGTTAGTATGATACGGAGTACTTCCTCCGTTCCACAATGATAGTCCCGTTTCACTTTTAGAAAGTCAAAATTTTAAAACTTTGACCGTAAATAACTTAAAATATGTAAATAATCGTTATACGATAATAAGATATTTACATTTGTTGTCAAACTATCTTTCACAAAATTTAATTTTCAACCAAAAAAATCGTATATAACCGATGAAAAACATGGTCGAAGAGGAGCGTTGGAGACCGCGTAAAGTCAAAGCGGGACTATTATTGTGGAACGGAAGAAGTATATTTTAAGAAGATGGTCGTTAGATTGGTGTATTTAATTTAGTTAGTAGTCGTCCGTATTTTGCCTTCCATAAAATTTTTTTGTTTCCATCAACAATAAATTTTGACTACTTATTGGCTGTTGCTTCTAACTAAGTTTTGGCTCAAATACTATGCAGATGAACTTGATAGGATGCTACAATTTTAAAAATGGTAAGAACATGTTGGCTTAATTTCTTGTTGATTTTTAAAAGAATAAGGAAACTAGTCTCAAATATTTAATAAGGACGACACACATGAGACATACGACATTTTATCGGTATTAGGAGTCTATAAATTTGTACCAAAATGTTTGATTAAAATCTATGTTTCATGATACTTGTTTATATATTTTATTATATATTGAATAATCATTTGAATATCTCTAACTTAATAACGACTTTTACATTTGAAAAGAGATAATATTTGTATTAAGTTGGCAAAACATAATTTTAAATTACTAACTCGCTGAGTTGTTTTATTTCTGTTCAATTGAGTTTAGTTTATATCTTTTCCGTGATGTAGATTATCTCGGGAAAAACTCAACACACGCATTCATAGCACGCAATGTAACACAAGAAAGCGACCTAACTGTGATATCATTTAGAGGTACAAGTCCATTTGATGCCGAAGACTGGTGTACAGACTTCAGCATCTCATGGTACGGGCTTACTGGCGTGGGCCGAGTCCACAGTGGATTCATCAAGGCATTAGGCCTCCAAATCACCGGCAATGTAGTCCTAAAAGAACTCGACTTGACCCATGAAGGGGATTCCCAATTCGCCTATTACACAATTAAAAATGTAATTAAACAAATTTGTCGAGAAAATAAAAACGCTAAATTCATAATAACGGGGCACAGTCTAGGAGCTGCATTGGCTATATTATTCGCAAGCGTGTTGATATTACATGATGAGAAGGAATTGCTTGAAAAATTGGATGGAGTATATACATTTGGACAACCAAGAGTTGGTGATGAAAAATTTGGGGAGTTTATGATGAAGAAATTGAAGGCATATAATGTGAAGTACAAGAGATATGTTTATTGCAATGATATGGTGCCTAGACTACCTTATGATGATAAAACTCTCTTGTTTAAGCATTTTGGACATTGCCTCTACTTCAATAGTCTCTACCATGGAAAGGTACAAAATCTATCAATCTATCTTTTCTTGCTTCACTTATAGATAATGAGTTCATCATTAAGCTTCAACTTTTTTACTTTAAATTTTTCGGTTGGTTATGGATTTGAAGTGGTAATTTATCGGATCACAAAGTTTACGTCTTATTAGTTAGTTCATGTTACATAGGACTACTTAAGGTTGTGGCGGGTTATATTGAAATTAGATTATATATTATATATAGATTTTCTGGAGTTATGGTTGATCAGTTGGGTCATTATCAGGTAACAAGTTGAGTTGGGTTTGAAATAGATCATCATTGGGTGAAGTTACCGACGCATAGTGTATCTTGTATCTTAAATTTCGATTAGTAACTTTACTTTTGAAACAATTTATGAGCGTATGAATTTCATTTTTACGGGAAAACATTTAGGATAAAATGTTGATTTGATCTTACTAGGAACGTAGGACCTTTATTAAGACAATTAGTTAACGGGTTATCCAACAAGTTGTGTGCCTATTGGGCTCGGACCGCGACTCATAGGGTATCCAACAAGTTGTGTGTCCCATTTAACAACATAGTTCTTGCCGATAGACCTGAAATAGTTATATTCTTTATATTTTGTATAATAATTTAAGAAATTAGCGGAAAAATAACAAACAGTAAGTCTCCTTGAGACAAGTCACATTAAATTAACGTGAGATATAAGTACAAATTACAGTTAAAAGGGTACAAAATATGAAATAAATCTACTAAACTCACTTATAGGGGTAATTTAAATTTTAGTAATAATTACTCATAATTATCACTATAAAATTGTACAAAAACAATATAATAGAGCAAAAATAATTCGATTTTACAATAATTTATTATAAGCCTAACTTATACAGGAATTTGTGAAAATAAACACTTGTAAATTTTTATGTTCATGTATAACTGTAGGTGTTAGAAGAGGAGCCAAACAAGAACTACAACTCTCTTGTATGGATCGTCCCAAAATATTTGAATGCGTGGTGGGAGTTGATAAGAGGCTTTGTGTGTCCATACTTGAAATGGGGTCCAACTTACACAGAAGGTTGGTGTTTACGAGTGTTTCGAGTCATCGGGTTGATTTTGCCAGGTCTATCAGCACACGGCCCTCAAGATTATGATAATATTACTAGGTTAGGCCACATGTTACGGTAAAAAATTAAAGAATTGAAGAATGACATGTCACTATGAAGCGGTAACAAATAATTCACATGGTTGATATTGTTTATTGTTTATTGTTTATTCACTTGAAAGTACAATACCCTTTTGATACATTGAAATCTTTACATTTAGTTTTAAATTAGTTTTTAGGTAAGTATGGTAATAGTATTAAATTTAATAAAATATAGGGTTATTCGTCAATTACAGCCACCAAAATGCACGACTTTTAAAATTACAGCCCTTTTAAAATTTTTTAATGAATTACAGCCATATTTTTGGGTGCTCTTTTTAAATTGCATCCTTAGCCTAATTCCGGTGAAAAAATGAGTGTTATTCCCGTTTTGCCCCTCACTTAATGTACACGTTGCTTTTCATTATATTTCTTTCACCTCTCCCCTCATCCACATACTTCCCTTTCATTTTAAAACACCCACGTTTCTTTCTTTGTCTCCCAACCTTTCATCTTCAACGCCACAACACCACAAATCATCTGCTTTTTTCCACTCACCAAGTTGACTCGGTCTGAGTCATCAGCCAAGGTCACGTGTGGCCAGAGAAAAGCATATTCATCGTCACTTTTTGGTTTTCTTAAATTCAAGAGTTTAGTCTTTGTTTTGATCTAGATTCGGCATTAATTTAGCAGTGTTGGCCATGAATTTTGAGATTAGAAGTTGATGATGAAGATGAAGAAATGAAATTGAATTGGGGATAAAAACCCTAGATTTTGTGAAAGCATATTCATCGTCACTTTTTGGTTTTCTTAAATTCAAGAGTTTAATGCTGTTTTGATCTAGATTCGGCATTAATTTAGCAGTGTTGGCCATGAATTTTGAGATTAGAAGTTGATGATGAAGATGAAGAAATGAAATTGAATTGGGGATAAAAACCCTAGATTTTGTGAGTTAATTAGTTTGCGTAAAGCTTGAAAATGTTTATGGAGGTGTTGTTGGTTGGTGTAATAGATTGCGTTTTAAGCTTTGTTTCTCTATTCATTCAAGTCAAAATCGAAATCAGAGGACAGAAATGAAATTGAAACCCAGAAATTGAAAATTACAATGAACCCTAATTTCCAAAGATAGAAATCTGATTTAAACAAAAAATAATGAAGGAAAGAGTTCAAAATATATATAACATATGAGTAAGGGTATTTTCGTCAACAAATAAGCTAATTTGGGGGGAAAATTTGAATTCTACGACTTTTCAGCAGAAATCATTGCCGGAGCTCCGTTTTGTATGTGATTTACAAACGGAGCAAAATAGGTGGCTGTAATTGATTAAAAATTTTTAAAAGGGCTGTAATTTCTAAATTCGAGTTATTAAAGGGCTGTAATTTACAATAAATCCTAAAATATAAAATATTGTTTGTTTTTATAGAAAAAGTAGTTGATGAATATGATGATGTGATTTAAGTAGAAAAAGTAAGGTAAAAGTGATTTTTAAGAAAAGTAAAGTTACTAAAAATAGAAATATAAATAATTAAATAAATTATTCTAAAATGGAAAATATAAAGAATTGGATGAATCAGAGGGAGTCAATTTTTAAGTGTGTGAAAAGAAAATATTATTGGAGAGTAATATTATTAGTAGGTAATGTTATTACACATAATTTTTTTTTAATAATGTTATTACGGAGTACATATTCTACAGATTAATTACCTTTTGCAGTTTTTGTGGAATTTTTTTTTTGTTTATTAGGAATATGCAAAAGACACATAATTTGGATGGTTGCATACGATACAAGTTAGATCATCTCATGCATGGGTCAAGCAAACTCAGTCACAAATATATTAATTTCACTAATCCACCAATTTATGTTGTCAGATCTAAAAAGTGGGTCAATTTGATGGCACTATTCACAAAAATAAATTAATTATTGACTTTTTTTTTTTAACAAAAATGGGTCAATTGATGACCTTTTCTCACAAGAATGAATGAGAGTATCACACTAACTTTTTTGCTTAACCATACGGAGTATTTAAGTTGACACTCTTGTTTGACCTTCCCTCTTGACCTATAGCAGCATTGACATTGATATTGCGAATCATATTAGTGCTTCTATTACTTCTATGGCTTGTGATATTCAAACTGATAGTTCAAATTGGATATTCAAACTCAAAATTTCTAAAATCAAATATCTATGTATCTGATTCAAACATTTCAAATATCCAATATCTAGACATCTAAAATATTTTGGATCGAAAGCGGACATCTTTTCGGATATTATATTCATATAACGTCAATATATAAATTAATATACATTGACACTTCGTCGAACTTAATGTTATTCATGTTCATGCTTTCTCCTATTTTTCTTCTAGTAAATCTATATATACTGTAAGTGTTGGATTTATGTCCTGAGTCCGATTGAGATAATTCGGTTTATATTCTAAGTTACCGTAACATTTTACTAGAAGCCGCTTACGGGCTGAGTCTTATAAGTCTTATAATATTTGTGTAGAATTAAACGAGCTCATTGTATCACACACAAGATAAGCATGGTATTTCAATTTACAGTCAGACTGAAATAGAGAAACATGGCTTTAATTAGATTAGGTCCAGCTGTAGTAAGTGTTAGAGTTTTAATTAGGTCATAGTCTCACTCTCTCTATATATACAGATATATGGGAGATGAGTAAAATACAACAAAAATCCTATGAACCTAAAAACCTAATTATTCTGTACAAGCCTACAAACTATATATAGTCTTAGCTAGATCCGGTATTTTTTTTAATTATTTATTTGCTGGATTTTTGCTCACGGATTTATCCCGTTGCGAGGTATTTCGAATTGAATACTCTCTATTTAATTCTAATTTTAACATGCATATGATCCTAGTGATTTGTACATTAAAATTGTTTTAAGTAACGACAAATCCTTACAATAAGACGGTTTCACGCAAACGACGAGATATTTGTGCGCAACATGTCACCACTTTAATGGTTAAAGTGGATACTTTAACGCTTAATGAAACCACTTTATTTTGAGATTTTTAAGTAGCTACTTTAAACACTAAAGAAACACATTAAATGCTAAAGTGATCACATTTTGATCACAGTAACCCGCTGTATGCGTGATTTTCTTCATTCTTTTGAGTTTTAGGATGGATTTTCTAATGTGATTGATTTATTATCTTCACATATTACATTATATCCTTTTCATATATTATTTATAGTAGATTTCACAAAATGAGAATTTATATAATTAAACTAGCATATTTGTAAAATAAAATTTTTGGGCTACATAAAGCTCAAACATTGAAAGTGGGTGTAACACCCCGTGTTTTTGAAACACATTTTTATAAAAGAATTTAATTCCTTAAATTAAATTCATCCTTTTTCATTATAATAAAAATGCGACTGAATTTTTTTCGCCAAATAATACTAAATTTCCTAAGTCTAAATATAAAAATTTTGAAAAATAAAATATGTTGTATTATCTTCAGAATTCAAAAAGAAACACATTTCAAAATTTTATAAAAGTCAACACAAAACGTATATCGTCTTTCAAATTTCAAAATGGTCAAGCCTAGTTTACTATTCATAAAGATAAAAGTAAAACCTTTTGTTCATAAAATTCAATTTCAAACACCTTTCGTTTTTTAAAATAAAAATGGACACTTATACTTTTCCCGTCTTTGAAATTCAAGTCAACGATTTCAAACACGCAAATCAAAGTCAAACCACTTTATTTTCTTCAAAAGTCACGTACAACACTTAACATCAAAAAAAAATTGTAATCATTTTGATTTTTATTTAATAAATAATTATATATTAATATCTAATTACTATTCATATTCTATTAAACTAACATTTTCACAAAACATCGAAAATTTAAGTTATACCTATTCTAAACTTATAAAATTTTTGACGTTTGAGTATAATGATTTAATTCGTTAACATTCAATGAAAAAAATAAGTGTTTCGATCAAATAAGATTTTATTTCAAAGTTGCGAGGAACTATTACCCAATTTTTATTTTGATCACCCTTCAACGTTTTTCATCATTTTTATTTTCGATCTTACTTCGAACCCTTATTTTAAGATCATATCTTTTATTTCGAGACTTTGCAAGGCCAGAATCGAAAATTGCAAAAACGTAAAAATCGGGTCTTGGTCTTGTATGTTGGCCGAGATACTTGACCATCTTGGTCCAAGTTATCTTCTTCCATTTTGATTTCTCTTACACACCTATCCTATGTCATCATTGTGATTTATTTACACTCAACATTAATTAACAATTAATTTCCTTTTTAGTTTTAATGTGACCCGTAGGAATATTTAGGACCTAACTTTCGAGGTCCGAAAAGTGGTCATACGGACTCGGAATTTAACGAAACAAAAGCCTAAACCACCTAATTTTTCGAGCCGGATTTAATGGTACAGTTTTCATAAATATTAGACAGACCGAACTAAATTCATTTTTCTGTTTTCTTTCAAAGGTCAAATTTCATTCCTCGAACATATCTATTTTCTCCGTCTCAGCTCTTAAAATTTTATCGACGTTCCTTAACTTTTAAATATTTTCTTCAATAGTAAATAAAATATTTTAGTCATGAAATTTTAAAGTAGAGATATTTCGAAAAATCGTCAAACGCGCACACTTTAACTTTTACCGTATTTCTTACCCGAATTATTTCGTAACACGTTTTTCGAAAAACGAAACATTTTAAAATATCGGGGGGACAAACTCTTTGTCAAATAGTGAAGAAGACTTTGAAGCCAAGAATGATGATGAGTTTAATTTTGCTTTTAATTAAACTTTAATTAATTAAGGCTTATTATTTACACCAAAGTTATATCAACTTGTGTACAACTTTTACAAGAGCCAAAATCACTTCCTTGCCTCTTCATAATGCCGTAGCTTCTACTCTTTCTCTCCCATTTGTTTTTCTTTCATTTTTCCTCCAAAAACACCTAAAGTAAAAGCCTTAATATTATTTCTAATAATTACTAAGTATTCTAGTTTAATTAGTGAGTAATAGGAGCTAACATTCTTGGAGTTTTTGGGTGAAGAACACGGGTATGTTCGGGTGAAGAAAAATCCGATCTAAAATTTATTTTAGATCCTCGACGATAACCATCTAATTTGAGGTGCTCCCGCACACTATAATTGCTAAGCACTTACACCTAATTGATTATATGTTATGTTTGTATGTGTGTATGAATTAGTATATCACTTTAGTATTGCATGACTAATTACAAGGTAAAAATCAAAAAAATAAAACTTGTGTAGCTTATAAAAACCACACGGCCACCCTTCAATTTTTCACTTAATTTTTCGTTTTAATTTTTGTAAATTACATGCTTAAAATACTTGTAATAAAATGAACATGAAAATATAGTTAGTTTATGTTTTAGACTAAAAATGAATTTGTTATGAAATTTACATGTTTTGAAGTATTTAGTTGTGTTCTTGAAATATTGTTATTCTTGTGTTTGAAATGATTTTTATTTATGTTTGTTAGTGTTTTGTAAATGATTTTCACCTTAGTTAAATACATAAATGATATAAGGTAAATTAGTTGTTGAATTAGAAGTATAAAAATCAAAAATAAAAATTAGAACATATACATACATATACACGGCCATTTTTATTTTAATGGACCAAATTTTAGTTTTAATTTTTCTAAATAACATATTATGATTAGTTTAGTTAAATTAGACTTGTATGAAAAATTTGAGAAAATTATACAAACATATGAAAATTTGACTAAATGATGTTCATGTGAAAAATATTAGAAACTCATCACATATTCATGTGTTCATCATATGTATGCCTATTTTGATTCATAATATTTTTAAGTTTTATTTAATTGTTGTTTAAATACATGGGTGATTAAGTGAAATAATGAATATATAAGTTAAATAGACTAAATCACTAAATTATAAAAGTTAGAAAAATAAAGTGTCACAAAATCACTATTCATAAATGAAATAAAATAATTAGTGAAAATCGTAAACTAGTTAAACCGCCTTAGTATAATTTAAATAATTAGTTTATAAAAACTTTAAGTCAAAAACCGATAAAATTAGAAAACGAAAATAAAAAGCTAAATAAATAGAAGGCCACGGCCTTAGAGTATTTTTGGGCCAAAAATGATTTTTGTCACTTTTTATTTTTATCACTTAAGTAATTAAATTAGTTAAAATAATGAATTGTTAATAAAAACATAAAAAGAAATAAATAGCTAAACTAAATAAAGGGCCACGGTTTTCCTATTTAAATTGGGTCAATTTTGATCAAAATGAATTTGTCACTTAGTCACTAAAATTGATTTGTAATTAGGATTATATTAGATTGTAAAATGAATCGTTAATAAAAAGAATCAACGAAACCGATTAAAATAAACGTTGCACGTATTAAAATGAACCATCTCGAGTGTTACTACCTATGCTTAAACTTGGATGTGGACATACGGACTATTTAAAATGAACTACGACAACCTCGCTAAAAATGGGAACCGCTAAAATGTTAGTTAAGTATATGACTAAACGTAACCGACTTTTACTTTCAAAATATTATTTCAAATCACTAAGTACAAAACGAACTTAACGACTTTGAAATTAGAATTCTATACTTAGAAGATAAAAGTTGATTTTGATACTTAAATAAAATATCCTAAGTATAAAAGAAAAATAATATATATATGAATACTAATCATAAAAATAATACTAAGTATAAAAAAAATATAATAATAAATACTAAGTATAAGAATACATATACGTACAAATACGAAATACTAAAATACGAATACGTATAAAAATACGGTGAATAGTAAATACGATGAATAGTGAATACGGTGAATAGTAAATACGGTGAATAGTAAAATAATGAATAGAGAAAAATATTTAAAATTTACGAACGGACTCAAAATAATTATTTAAGCTTTTCTATGTGTTCTGTATTGCCTGAAGAACTGTTATTACTAAAAATTTCATTATATTAAGTTCGACGATATATTTATGTTTTAGAAATAATACATGTTACGATTAAACGAGGAAGTAAGAAATTGAGAAAAAGAATTGAACTACCTGAATAAAATACTTGGATTGTTCGCCATGTTGCCACTCTTGAAATTCGAAGTTAATGAGGTAGCTATCTATGGGGACTTGGGCTCCCTATCAGAGTTGCCCAAGGCGAAATAACGATCTTAAGATCGCTACTCAAGACAGATATACAACCTCGTAGATGGGGCATCCTTGATATTTCCGTGGGCCCATATATTAGTAATTGGAAACTCCATTGGCCAAAATTGCAGTCTAAGGTGATAGTCGTATTTTTCGTCGGTGATACCTTTTGAATAGCGAATACGTATGATCCTCGATTAGATGGTGTATGCATACATTAGACACGGGATTTGGCTGTCCTTATTACCTTAGGTATCTCTAGACTGTCAGACACGTCCGCTTTGTTCGGCCCTGATCTCTATTGCGCGGACGCTAGCCTTTGTCGGACACGTTAAGCTTTGTTCGTACGATCGCTAGTCTAGCCTGTCAGACACGTCCGCTTTGTTCGGCCCTGATCGCTATTGCGTATTTTACGTCTGCATGCTTCCGCCTCGCTAACGAACATTCATTGGTTAACGTATGTTGAATGTATTTCCTTGTCTTGTTTGATTGGTTATTGTCTGAATGGCATGATTTCCTGAGTCTTGAGATACGGTTTGCTTGAGAATGTTTTTGTGTGAGTATTTGTACGTTATGCGATTTGATTTATACTCATGCCTGAATCATCATGATTTCCTTATGTGTTTTAATTGCCTACCTGTTAATTGTTTTTATTTATTCTACTTCCTATATTGCATATGTTTTAGAATTTCATGTGTCGAAAGAGTGTTGCGGGAAAATGATAATGGTTAAACGCAGGTACCCCGAGACCAACGCTATTGAATGCTGGGGAGAGTTACCTTACTTATTTTGTACGCTTTTGAGAGAATGTAATCGAATAACTCTGCTTTATCTTAAACTCGTATTATGTATACAGAGTTTTATGACGATAACAGCTGGTTTTGTAATATATAGACTTAATTAATTTTCCGCCTTAGTTTAATTAAAG
This sequence comes from Dianthus caryophyllus, assembly GCA_023091065.1. Classification (NCBI taxonomy): domain Eukaryota; kingdom Viridiplantae; phylum Streptophyta; class Magnoliopsida; order Caryophyllales; family Caryophyllaceae; genus Dianthus; species Dianthus caryophyllus. The sequence goes on along the minus strand of CM041522.1, from coordinate 34,644,944 downwards.
TCACGAAAAACCAGGTTGTTACAGTGGGATTGTTTTTGGGTTTTTGAGTGTACCTATTTAATTGATTTATTTTTTATTATGTTTTTAATTTTTAAAATGAAATTGTCGCCAACTTTGCGTACCAAGCCTGCGCAGGATCCCCTACTAAACGTCTTGCTTTTTTTTGCGTCACAAAACTTGAAAGAGGAAGTAGTTTAATTTAATGATTATTCATGATAATAATTCAAACTAACACTCTTTATGGCGGTGGAGAAGACATGAACAAATAAGGAAGATGAAAAAAAAAAAAAAAAAAAAAAAAATTAGAAACTAAGTGGTCCCACATTGTTTACCTATTGTAAAACGGCAAAAACAAGTCTTATACGGGAAGAGTTCAATTGAAGTTAAATGATCCAATAATTTCGATTATTTCGAGTTAATCGTTAGTTTGGATTAATATGAGAAGAAAAGCGTTAATTTGAATTATTCCCATGAAATAACTCCATTTCAAAAATGTTTACTTAATAAAACTTTTAAAAATCATTCTTTGGAGTTTGCCATCAAATTATGTGGTACTCCGTACAAAGTATTGAGTATTTGGCAAAATGAAATAAATGGAGTATAACGATTAGCTGAACTCTGAAGAAGGTGTTACATACAGAGAAAACAGTCAATTTACAACTATTTTGACTTGAGAAAAATCCGAAAACCTAATTTTTCGGAATCCAACGATATTAATCAAAAAAAACCATTAACTTATCGTCATTTAGAATCGAGAAGAATAATCAGGGAACCAAAATTATTTGGGATCCGCCACGGAACAACACGTAAGAAATGGCTCCACAGAGTATGGGGGAGAGTAGTAGTACAACTAACAGAGCAGAATGTGCATTGCATGCATGCAGGAATGAAAGAAGCAATGCAAGCACATACAACTCAAGTACGGAGTAGTAATAATAATTCTGACTAGAAACGGTAAGTCCTTAACTTAAGGTAAGAATGACTGAAACCAAATTAATAAAAAAAAGCAGGCAAAAAAGAAAGGACGATACCTTCTGTTTCCATTTTATCCCTTTTTTTGTCAGTTTCTTGTTCCTTTCGACTTGACCCCTTTTCATTTCAATTTGATTGTTGTTCATGTTGAGTGCTTCTCTTTATTCTTACTTCACTCCTGCCCAGGGGCGAAGGGAGGGGGTTCTGTGGGTTCCATGGAACCCCCTCCCATTTGACAAAAAATTAATAAAAGTATAAAAAAAATAAATAAAATAAATAAAATTTAAAAATCGACGTAATCTTTTACCCCACGCGCCATTTGAATGATGATGTAATTTAGATTATTGGAAATATTTTGTAATGTATAATATATATGAATGTTTTTAGTTTCGAAAAAAATTTCGAACCCCCTATCTGAAAACTCTGGATTCGCCACTGCTCCTGCCCTAAACAGTTTACGTCACATCATTACCCTTCTAAGTTGACACAAAACAAATACGGAGTATTAAAAATTTTAGGGTTATTTTTTAGGATTAATTGTCAAGAATAATCTGAACTGATCCTCTTATTTCATAAATAATCCGAACTCGAATTAATCCATGAATAATCTCAACTATTGAAGTAACATTCCAATAATATACTTTGGCCAATTTTAACATGCTTTAATCAATAAAAAAAAGAAGTGAAAACGGTTTGAATTTTACTTAAAATAAGAGTGAGGCAAAGTTAGAGTCGATTTCACCAAAAAAAATTACGTGTTAGAGTCGATTGAAATTGGTCAAAGTACATTATTGGAATATTACTTCAATAGTTGGGATTATTCGTGGATTAATTCGAGTTCGGATTATTTATGGAATAAGAGGACCAGTTCGAATTATTCTTGGCAATTAATCCTATTTTTTATGGTACTTTTAAATTTTGTTAAATTACACTCCGTACATGATATTTAATATATGAAATTTGATCGTATAGTACCTCTAAATTTGGTTTTTATGTACTCAATATGTCCTCTTTCTAACCAAAAACTTGACGGCATTAGTTTTTATGAAGAATGCGTTAATATGGCATTTTTCTAACCAAGAGTCGATAAAGCGTCTACCGGCCATGAGTAAGTAAGTTTGTTAATATATATTATGCCCAACAGTAAAAAAAAATTGTTAGAAAAATGACATATTGGACACATAAATACCAAGTTTAGGGGTACTATATAAACAAACCTCAGATATGGAGTACCATGTGTAATTTGACAAAGTTCAAGGGTACTATAGGAAATATCCCAAAATTTTATAATAGTTGTTGTATTCTCTCTATTTCAATCATTTAGCCTCATTAATACGGAGTACTATTTAGAACAAATTTATACAATAAAAATTACATTTTTACCCCTACTAATATCTTTATTTTATCAAAAATATCTCACATTATTGTATAAATTACTCCCTCCGATCCGTTTTAGTGAATTGTTACACTTTGACTTTTTTGTGATGAAAATTTGAGAGAAGTGTAAACAAATGACTGAGATAGAAGAAGTATATAATTTTTTTTTTTACAATCAGATCAATGGTTTATCAATTTTAATTTTGACACAATTCAAAGATAGAGATTATATCACATGAAAAATTGTAACGCGAGATCTTATTTAATTTGTTTTCACGAGTATATATTAAGAATAATATTAATTTTTTGTACTCGTAATTTTTACCAAAATGTAAATAAAAATATTAATATAAGAAAACTGATATTGACAACGTGAAAAAAGAAGTGATAACTATATTGTATCCATATAAAATTATCGTAATTAAAAGAACCTATTTTTGTACTCCGTATTCAATTATAATCATTATAATGATCACAAAGATCACGTTTTACTGATCATATTAGAAGAATACCCCATATACATGTAATGTGGTCTATAAAATACTTATTCAAAAATGTTATTGTATCGATTGCCCCATTTGAAGTTATGATCGATTACTCGTCATTGACTACAAAGTAGTTTTTATATGTCAAATAAATACTAAATAATACTTCGATTCGTACTATTTATTTATTCAGTAATTCTCCTGTAAGGCTGAACTTACACTAAGTTAATGTAAGACCAAGGTACAAATTGCAGTTAAAGGGGTAAAAAAAACATGAAACAAATCTACTAAAGTCACTAACAGAGGTACTAAAAAGATTTAGTAACAATTAATTATAATTATCACTTAAATAGTACAAAAGCTATATAATCGGGTAGAAATGAGGCGGACTTACAATAATTTATTGTAAGCCTGACTTACGCAAGAATTAGTGGTATTTATTAAAGCAAATGATATACGAAGTCAATAGTAGTTGTATACTCTATTTAAAAACCTATGCGGAGTAATATATGACAAATGTTAATTAAATATATCAACTCTTGCATATACCATGTCTAAAAAAAATCAGGCTAAGTATATAAAAGTGATTTAATATAACCTTGAAAAATGATGAAATCGATTTCTATTTGCCAAAAACATTCCAATTTTAGATGGAATCTAATTGGTATTTTAATTATGTTCAATATTTAATGTAGTATTTTTGATGAGTATATATTTCAATTTTATAGATACAAATTTTCAGTTTTTCATTTGTTCAAAATGTGTAGAGATCCTCTCAAGTAACTCTACCGTAGAGTTACTCAATTTTGTCACATTACTTGCATAGAACAAAAAATTTCTTTTCATCAATCACCCAAACAGGTTCACCAATTTTATATAGGTTATCTTTTGGTTTGGATTCGGCGGCGGAGCCGCCGAAACATCCCGAAAAAGAGTTTAGGGTACAATTTTACGGTGTCGGGTAGCGGCACGGTAAAATTGTACCCTAAACCCTTTTTCGGGAAAAAAAAATCGATGAGAAACGTATATGAGGGTATTTGTATAAGAGAAATTTCAAAATTAAATAAATTTATTATGATTATCTAGTTTAAAAACCGAAACTCTACGGTGTAGAGTTATAAAGTAACTCTAGAGGATCCTGACCCGTTTAAAATATACTCCCTCTAGTTTCTTTTGGTTAGAAAATAAGAAAGAGATAATGTGAGATTGGAAATAAAATTAGAGACAAATTGTGGGGATAAAATGAATAAGAAACCAAGAATTTAAAATAAAATAAAAAAATAAAAATAAAAATAAAAATAAAAAACAAATAAAATGGACTCCAAAAGAAAAGTGGGAAGAACAAAGAAAATGGAAGGAAGTATACAACTTCTCCCTCTCTTCAACTCCATTGGCATGCCTTGTACTTTTCACATGCATTTGCCGAGTCAAATGTCAGAACGAGAATATTATAGTTTTGCATTTTTTAAAAATATGAAAATTTGATTTTATTGTTGTACTCATAAAAACGTGTCATTCAAGATCCTGCATGACTATGTTTGGTTCAATATCTTGCAAGAAGTTCCTCATCTTCTACATTTCAATGAATAGTGACAAATTTCTCTTTGATGTAAATGAAGTTGAAGGGAGGGAGTACCATTTTATTTATATGAGATTGTATTGGGTGAAATTTAAAAATACATAACACCATATACAAACAATATAACATGTGAAGATTAATTGTGATCTCAAAAAAATGTACTCCGGTAATAGGTAACTCTTATATTCTGTAAATTTTTGTCCAAAATTTAGTAATTTTTTAATTAAAATCAATGAACCAAATACCAATTAAATATCAGTTTAAACCGTAAATTTAAATTTTTTACTTAACCCGACATATATAGTTAATATATCGTCCGAAAACTAATATCCGATTTTTTAATTAACAACTTGCATAAATAAGTTTGAAATTAGGGCAACAGTGTGTTGCTATGTTAGTTGCAAAAATGGTGGTGTAGAAAGGAGCAAAAGAAACAAAATAGTTATATGGTGGATATAAGTAGAAAGATTGATAGGAGACAGAAAGAAGAGTAGTGAGACTGGAGAGAGTGATGGGGATAAATCAGAGTGAAAGAGCATTGCAGAAGTAAATAATGGAAGTAAATAATGAAAGTAAATACATAAAATTATTCCTTTGTTTATACTTTACGTTTTACTTACTGTTTTGATTGATCCGTCACGCTTCACCACCTTCATTTATTATTACCTCTACCATGCCTCCTTGCACCACGTCTACTCACCATTCAATTACCTTTTTTTTTTCATTTCAATTTCTCCATTTTATTAAATTCTAAATATTTATTTTTTTGGACATTATTTATAAGTAAAAATAATTTTCAATATAACTTCTATTATATGATGAAATAAAAATTAGTCAGGTAGGATCTTATTTTAATTGTCTTTTAGAGAGCATTATTAATATCCAAATTTTATACGAGTAATATTTAGAATTAGGTAACTAGAGATATGAATAAAAGAAATCATGCATCGATATACTTGTAAAAACCAAATGTGTAGAACCTATTAGAATAGAGGAAATACTCCGTATTACATTAGCTTTGAAATTGTTAAGTTTTAATAAAATTTGTTACACTTTAATACTCCGTATATACAGTACATATTTGATGAGTTATTCTACTAATTGTTGAATTACAATATAAAGTACTACGGAGTACTCCGTAATTGTTAATTTCAACAAATTTTTGTGATAATTTAATAATTCGACTGTAAATGTAGATACATTCATATGCGTAAACAATTTTCACATTTAACACATTCGCTATAGGTAGAGTTGGCAATTTGGGCCCGTGGCCCGTGGGCGGCCCGGCCCGACCCGTGGCCCATCATCCTCTTGGCTCGGCCCGTGGCCCATCACCACGAGCCGTGGACGCACAAAAAAAGAATGAAGTTTGACCAGACCCGGCCCGTGGGCCGTCCCGTTATTCAACCCGTAGGCTTGTCCATTTATCATTTCTAGTATAATACTAGATTTATTATAATACTAGAAAAATTTGTATTTACTATCATTTTTACATATATTAGTTTCAACTGTAAACTTCATTTTATTATTTTTAATTTATATTTGAGACACTTCTTTTAAAATAATTAATTTTTTTCTAATTAATTTTTTTTATATTTACTATTTTAATTTTATTTATTTACTTACAAGTGAATTTATATATTCAAATGAAATTCTAAAAGTTACATACTTATTTACAAATAACAACTTACAACTTTAAAAAAAAAAAAAAAAAAAACTTAAAATATTTACAATTTACAAATTAATTTAGAAAATTAAAATAAAAAAAAAAACAAAAAAACACCAATCTCATGGGCCGGCCCGAAGTGAGCCCATGGTTGCTCATGGGCTAAACCTGGCCTAAGCCCGACGGGCCATGGCGCTAAAAAATATAACTGGTCGGGCCCGGCCCAGCCCGACGACCTGAAGCGTGGGCATGGGCGGGCCAAAAGAATGTTGTGGCCCGACGGGCCGGCCCACGGCCCGTAGAGCCATCTCTAACTATAAGGGTGTTCAAAAAGTGGTCTGAACCGATAAATAGAACTGATCAGGTGCTTTCGATCCGGTCCGGGTTGAACCGGATGCAAATAGGTCCAATCCGCGGGTTTTCAAAACTTTGGAATCCGTTCTTCGATCCGGTCCGATCCAAACTCGAAAAAAGTCCCTTAAAACCCTTATATTAAGTGGTCTGGTCCGATCCAAACCGGATCGAAGGAGTAAGGTCCGGTCCAGGTCCACTTCTAACGGGTCTGGTTCCCGAGTTTGGATTTTTGAGTTGTCTGGTCTGCTGTCTTTGTAGGTACATTACTAATTTAATATTATTAATGTTTGATTATTTCAATGAATTTTAATTTTGTTAGCTTTTTTTATTTAATAAATATAGAAATTCATTCCTAAAAAAGAAAATCTTTTGATAAAATGGTGTTTAGTAAAAAAAACAAAATATTTAGTGTTTTAAGTTGGATTAAAAAATATTTGATAAATGGTGGTGTCCACTTAGGTCCAGTAAAATGAAAACGTTATTGCGCATGACGTTTTGTATTCATATACTTCGTAATAGTTAAATTTTATTTTATATAAGGAAATAAAATAGGTCGATCATGTAATGTAAGATCAACTTATGTAATCCTTTCGAATGAGAGAGGAGTGAATATGCCAATATGCCAATGGCTTTCAAGTTTCAACCCACCTCGAAGAAAACTGGCAATTAGTCTCAAATTGGCAATGAAGTTGACGACCTTGTTAGCTTTTGAAAAAAATGTTTATAACTAAGTTTCTTAAAGAATAAAAGTTCGATACAAACATCCTCAACAACAGCTGAAATTTCCCAAGCTAAGCGACTTTCCAAACCTAACGGATTTCTTCTTTTCATATATTTTTTACATTTTTTTTCTCAAAAAGGCCCTAAAATCGCCAGGCGGCAGCGCAATGGTATTTTTAGCTCTGTTAAAACTTGAGCCTATAGGTTGACATCATACCTCTATATAATGTGCAACCAATAAGTCATAATTTGAATTGACAAGTTTTTAAGAATGTGTAAGAATTTAATAGCGATATGGTGAATAATATCTTATAATTTACAATTTAATTTTTTTTTTTTTTTTTATACTTAAATTAGTTTCCATCGCATACAATATAATTTTTTCAAAAATGAACATATAAAATTACATTATCGAACGAATTATTCCATGTCAAAGTTTATTTTAATATTGTTTTAAAGAAGACCTTAGTTTATTATTTCTATAAACAAATCTATATGTATACATATACTGATATACATATAGCAAAAATTTCACCTGTTTAAAAATTAAAACGAGTAATTCGTTTTCAAAGACACTATTACATTATAATATAGAGGTTAATACATATAAATATAACCAAAATTTTTGGACCCTGCTTTATTTTTAGTGCTAGTTAGCCCCTGCGTAACAAGTAAACCTGACAAAATGAACTTGAACCCGAAAAATCGACCAAATATATCCAAATTGATAATCGATCGATCACCCGTAGAGCTGTTCGTTAGTGGGCTTGGGATGGACATGGGCCGGGCTCGTTGTACTAAAATATGTCCAGCGGGTCTAAACTTTGTGTCCATGTCCGCTATGGCGGGCTTAATGTGACTGCCCATATCCACCTACAGTGGTTTGGCGGGCTTCATAGCGGGCTTTATGGACAAATTAAACGATAAATTTGACATGAGTTAAATATTCTTATACATAACAAAAATCACCAACTCAAAATATTTCACCACATAGTTTTAATAATTTAATTACATGTACCAATTTTTAATATATTTTCCATTTCTGTTTTAATTTTTTTTGGTAACGTAATTTATTAATAATATTTTTACATTTATATTTCATTCTCTAAATAATTTAGTGTTATTTAATAACTTACTGATTTTTAATTTAACTAAGCCAAGGCTTGCCATGGACATTTAAATTTAGTCCGTATCCGCCCGTTAATTTAGCGGGCCTAGTTTTTTTTGTCCAATAACCGTCATATTTTTATATTTTAGTGACCAAACCCGCTTGTATGGCGGGCCAAATGGACGGGCTAAATGGGCTAGCCCGTCCATGAACAGCTCTAATCACCCGCTATAAAAACCTAAATAATTATTGAAACTTGACTTCGTCCAAATTGAACTGAAATTGACCTGGATTCTATAATAATTGAATGAAAACTAAATTTGAATATATCTGAACTGATAAGATTTTAACTGATTAACCTAAATTATTATTAATTATTTTTCATAAATACACATATTTTATGTGTTTTAACATTTATACAATGTTTATTATTAACAATATTTTTGATTTTAACATTTAAATTACAAAGTATCTATAATTTAAGATGATTCAAAATATGCCCTGAAATTCAACTAAATTGATGTTGACTCGACTTGAACCATAACCGACCCAAAATAATATAAACCAATTAAGGTGGTTAACTGATATGAGTTCGATCAAAATCAAACTGAAGCCGAAAGTAATATAATTCCCCTTTAAATTGAGCCGTTTAGATCCGAATTGAAATTGAATCGAATACCCATTTGCTATTCGTCGTCGACAAATTACTTTGCGCAGTCGGCTTTTCTTATCACTAATTACACTTATCTATTTTAATAATTAATTATCTATTTAGGTTATTAATATCTATTATTAAGTTTCAATTTATTATTAAGGAAATTTTAAACTTTTACGAAAAATCGTATAATTTTAAACACGGTATTATATTAGCGAAATCGTCGAAATAAAAAAAAAAAAAAAAAAAAAAAAAAAAAAAAAAAAGCACGAAAAAGACACATCACCCATTCACCCTAGGTGAAGTGCAAGCACATAGCGCAGGGCGACTAGGCAATGTGCTTGCACTTCACCTAGGGTGAATGGGTGATGTGCTTGCACTTCACCTTGGGGTGAATGGGTGATGTGTCTTTTTCGTGTTTTTTTTTTTTTTTCATTCAACGATTTGAATTTCAAAATTATCGTTTTTTAGAGTGTAAATGAGTGATGAGTGAAAAGATAAGGGTACTGAGTGGATTTTTTTTTTACTATTTTGCTAATACTGTGTTTAAAATTATACGATTTTTCGTAAAAGTTCTAAATTTCCATAATAATAAATCGAAACTTAATAATAGATATTAATAACCTAAATAGATAATTAATCATTAAAATCCTTAAGTGTAATTAGTGAAAAGAAAAGCCGACTGCGCAAAGTAATTTGTCGACGACGAATAGCACATCCCATCGAATGACCCATTTACGTGTCAGGTCTACTCCTAACAAGACTATCAAAGTTGAGAAACGTATAGTATAGTCTAGCAACGTGGGAACACGGACAATTATTGAGTTTGGCAGTTTGCACGTCAAGGTAGAAATGGACATCGTGGGTATATACCCACATTAATCCAATAACATGGGTAGGGATGTCAGTGGGGCGGGTCTACGCGGATACCGCCCCGCATCCGCCCCAGTTAGGGTGGAGGTAGGACGTAGTTTGGTGGGTCGTGGAGCGGAGGTAGGAGCTAAAATTGACCTCCGCCGCGGGTCGTGGGGCGGAGGTGGATTCAATTTAAACTCTGCCCCGTCCCCGCCCCGCCACCGCCTCCGCCTCGTCCCAGCCACCCGCCCCGCCCCGCCCCGCCTATATACACACACTTAAAATTTTAATTTTAGATAAAGTGACAATAAAAAATAGGTATCACTATAGCCGGTCTTGTATTCACTAAATAATGTAATACTTGTGAACTTGTAGTATAATGTTGGTCGTTGTGTCATGCGTGTGTCGGATTAGTTTTGAATATTTGATAACTTTGAATGTATTCCATTTGTGTTTTAATTTGATGTTAACATTGAATTGATATTTTGTATGTGTTTTTTCTATTTTTCTTGAATTTTTGACGTCGGATATTGTTATTCCATGGGGCGGGTCTGGGGCGGGTGGGACGGATGGTGGGGCGGGTGGGGCGGGTCTGGGGCGGATGTTGGGGCGGGTGGAGGTTTAAACTTTCCTCCGTTAGGCGGGTGGTGGAGGAGGAAATATCCTCCGCCATGGGTGATGGGGCGGAGGTGGAGGTCAATTTTTATTCGCGGATGCGGAGGTAGAGGACCCTTCCTCCGCCTCCGCCCCGCCCCGATGACATCCCTAAACATGGGATTATGCTCCCTACAAATTCAGAAATGATTGTAGAGCCCTATAATTACAAATAGAGACTCATTTTCATGGTAGAAGACTCACATTTAGACCATCCCCATGCAAGTTCACCAACTAGATCAATACACTATTGGGTCATCCTAATGACTAATTAAATGTTCAATTACCATGACTCTATTGCAAAGTGAATCAATTTGTGACCCCCTCTCAACAAATTGATCTACTGGGTGACTCAGTAGGTGTCACTATGTAAGTGGTTAATAAAAAGTAAATGTCAAATTGTGAGTGCACGGAGAAGTGACTTCTGCAATTGTGGGTTTTTTTCTTTTTCTTTTTTTATTAGTTGGAGTGCTTGTTATGTTTTTTACTCCGTATTTTTTTGGGTATACATTTTTACAATACTCTATATGCATACTAAATCATATTCCGTATGTATGTTATTTTTTTTTTCCTTGGGCGTGAGTGTATTTTGATATGGAGTATGTAAATTACTCAGTAATGAGTATGTTTTTATTTTATTTTGAGTATGTATTTTTATTTTACGAAGAGTATGTATTTTAATTTTATGTGGAGTATGCATTCTTTGTAGACTTTATATTTTAATAAAACATAATAGTTTATTTTATTATAGGAACTTCATACCAAAAGACTAAACTTAAAAGACACTAGCCGAAAATTAAGCAAAAAAAACGCAAGAAACCCGTTTTATATAAAAAATCCAACCGTTGTTTCCAGGGCCGTTGTTTATAATCAAAAACAACGCAAAAAAAATATCTGGCTTAGTTTTTATATCAAAAATAACATTTTATATAAATTTGGCGGATTTTATTAAAAAAAACGGTTTTTTAAAATAACCGTTTTTTTTAATAACTAAAAAAAAGGGTTTTTTTAAAAAAACCGTTTTTTTTAATTATTAAAAAAAAGGTTATTCTAAAAAACCGTTTTAAATAATATTTATAAAAAAAACGGTTTTTTTAAAAAACCGTTTTAAAAAATTCAATTTTTTTTTAAAAAAAAAAAAAATTACGAAATTGCTATAATTACATACTTCCTCCATTCCGTTTGATTCTATACGTTTGACCAAAACACGGTAATTAAGATAGAAGAAAATCAAGTGGGGTAGATAATAGAATTACTTAAATACCCCTACTTTATTGTTTGCAAGTGGGTTGAGTGGGTATTAGTGAAGGGTATATTGGTCTTTTAGTTTAATAAAGTAGAGACTAAAATAGAAATGTATAGAATTGATTGGAATTTCCGAAAAAGGAATATGTATAGAATCAAATGGAATGGAGGAAGTATAAATTATCAAAATACAATTTATATAAATTATCAAAATACAATTTATATAAATTATCAAAATACAATTAATATAAATTATCAAAATACAATTATATAAATTATCAAAATACAATTATACAATTTATATAAATTATCAAAATACAATAATATAAATTATCAAAATACAATTATATAAATCGTTTATAAAAGCTAAGATACTTGCCTTCTTATATAGCTAAATACAAATTTTTCCCGCATATCTCGTTCCTCGTCAATTTCTTGCGCCATATATGATGTTCCAGGTTGATTTTTAGCGATATACTATAAAAAGAAAAAAAAAATATAATTATTTTAGTGCGTAATAATAAAATAGATACTTAAAAGCTTAATCTAACCATCGTAGTTCAAGCCGTCGGAACCAACGCTATCGGCGGACCCACCATCCTTTGAACACCTAAGTATGGTAGAGTGCAGCGGGATCTTTTTGTAGGTGAAAACGGATTTGCATTCCGATTGGCGGTGACCAAGTAATGAGCCGTCAAAGTTGGTAGGAGGTTATCGTTTGTCAAAACTTCAAACGGCCATAACTTTGCGCCAGAGTGTCCGATTGGGGCAAATTTTTTTTTCAAACTGCTTAACTTTTCGAGATCTACGCAATGGGCTTGCCCCGGAGGGGCAATGACGTCCGAATAATTTTTCAAAAAAATGCCTCTAAAAGGGTGTTTTGGCCCTTTTAAAGTTTTACGACGCAAACAAACCTCCAATACTAAATATCGTCCATCAACAACTCCGTATTACTCCTTCATATTAGGACATATGACTTATTACTCCGTATTAGTACGTATTATTACTTCGTTTATCACGACATTACTTCGCTTATCACGTATTATTACTCAGGTATTACTAAGTATTATTACTCCGTCTACACACTCCCTCACCCTCATACAACAACAACATCTACAACTACAACTACTATGCAACTACAACTACAACGAACATACGTAACACCAACGACAACGGGCACATCCGAGATCTGCCCCACCCACTGTGCCCCACCCACCATGCCCCACCCAGCCCCACCCTTGTCCCCACCGTGTGTCCCCACCGTGTCCCTAACCCTTAATTAACAACAACAACAACAACAACAACAACAACAACAACAACCTCAACAACATAACAACAACAAGTGCTCAACAAGAAGAAGAAGAAGAAGAAGAAGAAGAAGAAGAACAACAACAACATGCAACAACAACAACAACAACAACAACAACAACAACAACAACGAAGAAGAAGAAGAAGAAGAAGAAGAAGAAGAAGAAGAAGACGAACAACAACAACAACAACAACAACAACAACAACAACAACAACAACAACAACAACAACAACAACAACAACAACAACAAAAACGTAACAACAACAACATCATCAAATAGGGTATAAAAATGAAAAAAAAAAAAAAAAAACGTACCTCTTATAAGAAATATAGATTAGGGTTTTGGCAAATTTTGAATAGAGTAACAAGAACTTAGGAATGAAGAAAACTAATTCGTGAAATAATTGAATATAATTGTAGTGTTGATATATATGGAATTGGAACGAAAATAATTGAGTACAAGAATGAATTTTTTTTTTTTGATGAAAGAGAAAACATACGAAGGTGGAAGATGGAGTATGAGAGTAGTAAAGAGAAAAAAAAACGTTTAAACTACCTATTAAAAAAAATATTCAGCGCCAACTTAAAATTACTCTAAAATAAACTATAAACAACGGTTTTTTTTATATAAACCGCTATTTATATTCATTTTTAATAACGGTTATATATATAAACCGTTTTAAATAGTACGGCAAAAATAAAAAAACGTTTGAACTTCCTAGCAGCGCCAAATTTTAAAAAAAATATGAAACAATAAAAAAAACGGTTTTTTAAAAAAACCGTTATAAAACATTAAAAAAAACGGTTTTTTAGTAAAAACCGTTTTTTTTTTTAATAATTATTAAAAAAAACGGTTTTTTTAAAAAACCGTTATAAAAAATTCAATTTTTTTCAAAAAAAAAAAATTACAAAATTACGAATTTAAGTCAAATAAAACGGTTTTTAGTGTAAAAACCGTTTTTTATAATATACAAAAAAAACGGTTTTTAACAAATAACCGTTTTTTTTTAATGTTAATTAAATATAACGCTTTTTTAATTACGCAACCGTTATTTAAAGTCTAACTAAAAACAACACATTTTTGTAAATAACCGTTTTTTATAGTTTAACCGTTGTTTATAATTGTTTTTCGTTGTTTTTAGTTATGAGTTAGATTTGGCGCCTATAGATTAAACAACGAAAATTTTTTTGTCGTTGTTTATAATATTATAAACAACGGCCTGGCTAATTTGTGTTGTTTTTGCTCCGTTGTTTTTGCTCAGATTTGTAGTAGTGAGAATTTACTAAACTACCAAAAATTAACGAAACTTATTAATCTTTAAGTAAATTGCTAAACTCAAATTATTTATCATATGGTAATTTGTAATTGTAATTACAGTATAACACTTAAACAAAAAAAAAGTTTGAATTGGTACATGTAAAAAAAATAATGAAGAGGTTTGGTGGGGTATAGAATGTGGGAAAGATAAATGATAGAAAATGATTGAAAAGTAAAAATGATTGGATTGGTGATCTAGGTGGTGATTTTTTTGGATGGGAGTGAGTAGTGAGTAAAACTAATTAAAATGAGATTAAGAGTAGAAATAGATGGTGACTCAATTAACTTGATTTCTGGATGGGGATGGTCTTACGTAACACTATTCATAGTAATTAAGGGGACGTTTAATTTATATAAGGGAAAGAGAATTAAATCAATAAAGAAAAGAACTGAGAAAAGAATGAAGTTATCTCAAATTTATAAATTAGTTGTTTGTTTGTTTTATAGAAAGAAATACCAAAAATCAAATATGGGGCCATTTTACCCGACTTGACCCACCACCGAGAGGCGGTATCGCAACATGATGGTGGTCATAATCACTTAGGTTTTTAGTGGTGTGTGATAGTGGTGGGTGAGAAAGTGAATTGGAGGGAAAATAATCTCAATCCCTTGGGGGTGGGGATAGAAAATGTTTGGAGGTAAGGGAGTATAACGCCCCCATTTTTCACCTACTTATTTAATTTGCAGCAGAAAGAATAGAGAAAAATAAATTAAACTATATTACAGAGGCGTTACTGTCGTATTCTCCTCCATAGAGTAGAAGGCTATACTAACAACAATACTAGTCAATGTTTTATCTTACTATTGACCCTTAAACATTATTATTATCACTCGCTATTTACAAATGCCCACTAGTGATAGGCTTTAGTCGTGGTCACCTAATCAAAAATAACCTAACAAACTCTAAGGGTAGATAGGGTGATAAGTCGGGGTCAAATTCTACAGGGAGAAGGTTGTGAATGTAGGTTACCTATGGAGTGATTCTAGACTAGTCGGTTCGAGTTTTTAATGGTTTTTATAACTAGAGAGTAAAAAAGGGGTTTAAGCTTATGGAGAAAGGTCTAGGGATTCGGGTTCGTCATGGGAAATGCTTGGTTAAGGGTTGAGTGTCGGGATGCTTGCTAAGGATGTAACTCGTTCTCTCGGTCTTAAGCTTCCTCTAGGATTCGTTAGCGGGCTCTCGCTACTTACTAACAAGGTTCCTATCGATTAGTCTCGCGCCTCTTCTTGAACTAGGCTTTCGATCTTAAGTTTAAGGGTGCTAAAAAGCTTGTCAAACATGGCCAACGATCAACAAACAACAATCAATTAAGACAATCAAAACAGGCATGAAAACCTAACTCACACAATCATCAACAACAACCAAGTCACAACCCCATGATTCACCTTTCTCCCTAGGGAAAGGAACTACTCACACATAATGAAAACAACAACTAAAACCAAACAATAAGAGAAATTCATGATCAAGCAAACAATATAATTGAAATTGAAATAGAGAGAAGAAATTCAATACCAACAATGATAAAAAAAAAAAAAAAAAAAAAAAAAAAAAAAAGATGACAAGGATGAATTCAAGAACGATTCTTGAGTCGGGAATTTGAAATAAAATCAAAACCAAAGAGTAAAATCAAAGAACTATGAAACTAGGTTTTTGAGTATGTAAAAGCTTGGCTCGAAAATATGATGAAACCCCAACATCAACACTCGAACAATTTAAGTATACGAAGAGTCTAGGGGCGCCCCAAGGGGTCGGGATAGTGGTCCCGGTCAAAATGGTGTCCTAGGGGTCCGGGATTAGGACCCGTTTGGTCCAGCCGACTTTGCCACTTTTCTATCTTGCTTCAGTCTCTTCCTTTGTCGTCCCTATGGCTTGGGACAAGGCATAACTTGTCCCGATGGCTTGGGACGAGGTCTAAAGTTGAAACTATAGGTCAAGAGGTAAGAAATTTAAATGAGAGAAATTTTGATAAAACTATTAAGAACCAATTCAACCAAAAGGTTAAGCTGATGGTTGAAGGCCCAAGATCGGTTCTGTACACTCTAACAAAAACAAGGTAAATTAAAAGTGTGTTAGCTCATTTCCAAGCATGGGAGACAGGTACAGTTTGGAATAACAACTAACGAGGTTCCGACCCTTATTCATCTAATGAGTATTCGATTGTACCAAAAAATAAAATCTAATGAGTATTCGAGGCCCCCAGCTCGGGCTATTAAAAAAAAAAAGTGAATTAAATTTTCTTATTAATAGGCTAACAAGTTTAAATTATGAAAAAACTAAATCTAATACTCCATAGAATTGTCTTGTGATCGAGAGGGATAATTGAAGTGAAGAACATGATGAATTCATCACACAATTAGATGACGCAAAAAAAAGGATGAGCATTTAATAGAAGTTGTAAAATAGTTCAAGGAAAAAAGGTGTGCATAACGTACTCAAAATGAGCGAAACGTTACTCTTAAAAACTTGCTTGATTTAAGATGACTGATATGCTGATGATGATATCACTATGTTTGATCTATTGAATGTTTACATACTTTAACATTCAAATGCATTAATTGTTTTTACACGTACTATGTGTATGTAACCATGCACCAATGCACGTATTATACCAACACATTTAATAACACTTTATTAGTATAACTATAAGCTAATATTCTTGAGTTAGTCTCCACTCTCCCATAAAACGGATTATCCGTTTTATATGTAAAACGGGTCAAATAGTCAGACATTTGAATAGAAAAGACAAATCTTTTGTTAATTTCAAGGCCTTTAACTTTTGTCTTAATTATTCAATTATTTGACCCGTTTCTTGTGTGAAACGGATATTACCCGTTTTATACAAGAATTTGTGAATATTCTTTATTTATTTTTTTTTGTGAGTAGAGAGAGATAATATTGAATACTTTCTTAGTAGAGAGAGATAATATTGAATACAGAGATTATGATAAATTAATTATTCAAATGGTAATAAAACGAATAAAATGGATAATATTGTATTTTTTGTAATTTATTTAAAGGTTTATATGACTTGGTCGTACACGTCCTTAGTCGCGTACAAACTTTACGTAAAACTACTTTCTATAACCGTAGGCCGTAGCAAATTCTTGATATATGGTATCAATATCTATATTATTATTTTTATTATTATAATAATTATCAACTAATATTGTTCGTTCAACATATATCTTACAACATTAATTAATAAACTACGAAGGAGTCCGTATAACTTAAAATCTAATGACTAGAAATGACGCTTGAGCAGGAGAGCTACTCATTTGATTGGATGAAACTTGCTATATCAAGACTTGTTGATCTTCTACTAAATCTGCATAGTGCATATACAACAAATAATCACCATAAAAAATCATTATATTATTGCAGATAATCAAACAACAACAACAGCACTAATTTTTTTTTTTTTTATATCATAAAAAACTATTGCTACTTTTAGTAAGTCTTTTAAGAAAACATATCATAATATTAATCAAATCTTCTTAAGACTGACAAAATATAAGAGATAATCAAACATGCTACACAAGAAAAGTAATTAGCAGCCTTAATTAAATCGGGAAATGGGAATGTAATATACGGAGTATTTTCTAAAACATGATAGGATAATTATTAAATTATTGTGCGATCTTATGCCAATCGAAAAATTAAGATAAAATTTAAACTCACTATAGTCAATATGACAATATATAATAATATTCGTACTCCATAATAATTAATACGGAGTATGCCTTAAAACAATCTCACATATAGTGTCTTTTGAGTAATATTTACGAGTAAAAAAAAAAAAGAAGTTGAAATGAGAAATTCATTGTTTGATCGAAATCAATAATTAAAATTACTCATACTTGTTTCATACTTGTTTCATACTTGTTTCGACTGTTTGCGTACATTTTCATTCTAACTATCGACATAAACTGATTTCATTGTATAAAACCAATATTCAATCTAATCATCCACCAAAAATCCAAAATCAATCTGTCAAAACTAACATCCTCCTAAATTATTAACCATTTAATAATCTACTACTCATATATCATATAGATAAACAAAAATCATCGATTTTAATTAATTGATTCAAACATAAATAAACAACTGAAACAGAACAAATAGACCAGTTACCTGGTAAGGGAAATCCGAAGCGAGAATATCAGGAGCATTATCAAGCTTGTGAAGCAAAGGAGAAGCCACGAGGTGAGCACCCACCAAGTAGTAAGATGCACCTTGTTGTAGTCCATGAAGCGTTACACCCCATTCATTGGTCACCACTGGTTGCCCTGTGCTCGCATGTACCAGCATCACATCGTCTCCGAACTCTTCTTTCACATTAAAGCTTCCACTCGGTACCTCAATCGCCATCCCGTTGATGAAAACCATCATTTTCCCCGGCATGCCTCCGGCTTCACCTACAAATCACCAGGCCATCACATGTTACATATCAAACATGTAACTTATGTTCCTTTACAATAAAATTCAATTTATTTCAAGTATGTTTTGGTTCATACAATTTAGTCCAAAAACACGTAACCTAACACTACGGAGTAGTAATATTATAGATCGAATATCTATCATGATCAAATTTTTATAGTTGTATAGCTAAGACAATTGAGAATTTGTTCAATGTAATACTCATTTTCTAACTATATTATCAAAAACTCCATAGAAACAAAATTATGCTCCCTTCCTTTAAATCCAAGTTGTGCATTGACTTTTTCACATTTGACAATGTTTGTTTTGCAACAATAATATCTTAAGTCTCACAATTTCAAAAATTTATATCAAAATCATATCTAAGAAGATGAACCGAACAAGATCACAGATGTATATTTCTACTTATATAATACATAAAATTTCAAAGATTGTACAAGTTCATAAATAGTGTCAAATACGACGTAACAAAATGCACAAGTCAAATTTAAACGCAGAATTGTACTTAGTTATACATCAAATCATGGCCACGTAATTTTAAACGATTACATATTCCATAACATAAGTTTAATTTCTACGGAAGTTAAAAATTATAGACGGATTAAATTATGTAAATTCGACCATTAAATTAAAAATATTTTGAGAGAAATATAAAGAAAATAAATGAATGAGAAAATGGCCATGCACACGTCCAGTGAGTTGGAAAAGACAAAAACAACCCTATGACAATGCACAAATGTCAAAAAGTACTTGATTTATAGGTGTAGACAGACATTGTGTAGTTTTAAGTTTAGTTTACATGTTACATAACATCAATCATATCATGTCCATCATATCATACCAACTTATTAGTTTCAAATAATTATCATATCATTATTGTGTAGGTCTCCCTTAAAACGGGTTATCCGTTTTAAGGGAGAAACAGGTCAAGTAGAGGGGAAAAAGACAAGGAATTAGTGGGGGAGGGAGATTTTCTCCCCCACTTGTCCTTTGTCCTTTCCCCCTACTTGACCCGTTTTTCTTGTTTAAGACGGGTTACCCGTCTTAAACAAGAATTGGTGATCATTATTTCATCTATTAAATGGTGTGCAAAACGATTTTTTAGTAGTATAGGGCTCTGCATAACAATGTATTTTCTCCCATTTTTAATGATCTTTTCATTTGTTTTTGAGGTATAAATTAAGAGAGTAAAATTGTATGGTGGAGAATAAAAGTTAAGAAAATATGTGGGGTAAGAATGAAGGAGAAGCATGAGTTTTGGACTTAAAAGAAAATGAGAAGAACAAATGAAATTGACCAAAAGAGGAAAGTGGAAAGAAGAAATGAAATGGGAGGGAGTATACATTTTGAAGTACGGAGTATGAAATAATGCATGCATAGTCATTTTTCCAATTCTAAATTACGTAACGGAGTGTTGAAAATGAGATGATGTGATTATTTCATCTGTCTCGATTGAAGTATAATTTTTACAATAAGATTACGAATATATAAATGAATATAGTATTTGGTGAAGAAAAAAAAAAAATATACCGACTATTTCATACAAGTGCATACAGACTTTGATCCAATATAAATTTACTGAAAATGAAAATAGATTACAATTCACCCAAAATAAAAATGACCAACTATTGAGCACAAGTGCACAACATAGGTAACGCTTTCATTTCATTTTTGTTTTATTGAAAAATCAAAAAAATAAATAATTTAATTAATTTGCCGATAAATTCAATTTGAAAATAACTAACGACCAAAAAATATATAAAATAAAATAAAAATTAATTAATTAATTTTGTTCCATTTAAACAAGAAATTGATTTGGTTGACCCTTTTTCACAAATTTCTAAGTACAATGAGTAAGTAACTGATCAAAAAGTTCGAAACTACTTGTTCCTTTTCACACAATTAGGTGTAGTCTTCATGAATTGTCTGTCTTCCATCAATTCTGTGAATAATAAAGCAAGCATATTCTAACATTGGCTTGTTCTACTCAATTTTCACATCCCATTAACTATACTAAATTGGTGCTCACTCTAAAAGTCTAAATCGTTAACGTTTACTTTATTTTCTGAGAGGAATAAAGTATACGATAACAATTGACTGGACAGAGGGAGTACTCCATATCATCTTCCACCATTTTTAATTCTCTTTCGATTATATTTAAAATATAATTATATCTGATTATTACGACATTGTCTCACCGTGACACCAAAATCAATTGATCAATGTTTTCTAGAGAACATTCTAAAGAGTAAATTAAAAATGCTTTTTATGAAATTTTAAAAAAATAATTTATTATGAAACGGTTATATTCATTATTTATATTACCTATATAGCTATACCTACACAATTGTTAAAAAAATAAATAAAATGTAAATCATTAGAATACTCAATTTTCGACACATACGGAGTATATGATTATATATGTATGTATACACACTAAACGCATATACGTGCTAGATTTAATCTAAGCGCTTGAAAAAAAATATAGACGCATACGTATATAGTTAATATATGTAATAGATAGATTCAAATTTAAGTAAATATTTAGAATAATCTCGTAATTTTTCACAGATGTTACACTAACAATTCTTAATCATTACGAGTTTACGACACTAGGTCACCTTGACACCAAAAAAAAAACCTTCGCTCTATATAAAATTCAAAAATAATCTAAAACAATCAAAATTAAAATTAATACTCCGTATATGGATTGAGTAAAATTAAAAAAGTGTACTGTGATCATACCTACAAAATGTCCAAGATCGGTAGTAATGGCGGTCGATATAGGTGTAGAAACGACATGAGAAGATGATGGAAGAGTAGTGCAACCATTATTATTGTTATTGTTATTGTTATTATTATTATTATTATTATTATTATTATTATTATTATTATTATTATTATTATTATTATTTTCTTGAGTAGAAACTAAGAAACTTAATTCTTGTTGAAACTTCAACTTCTCCACTTCATCATCTCCCTTCAAACCACCACCGCCCCCACCACCGTTAAATATTTCACCGAAAAGTAGGCTCGAGAATCCGCCCACCGTCTCATCACACGGCAGTGTGAGTTGGACATGATCACCACCATTCATATTATTATTATTATTATGAGCGAAACATAAATTTGGGTTGAAATTATTATTATTAGTATTAGTATTGTTGTTGTTGTTGTTATTATTATTCCCTAAAACACTTGCACCATTTTGATGCAAAGGAAAATAAACAGGTTCATGTGAAACAAACTCATGAAATTGAAGGTGATTATTTGGTGTAATAAGTTGTTGGAAATAATTACTACTACACTGGTTCACTGAAGTAGGAGAGTTGACAAAATGTTCACCACCACCACCACCACCACTACCGATAATATTATTAATATTATTTTTAGTAGATTTGTTATTGGGGGAGTTCTTGTCCGAAGACGATGAGGAAGACGAGGTGGCGGTGGTGGTGGAGACGGTGTTGGTGGTGGCGGTTTTGGGTTGGAGATTTCTTTGTTTGTTCTTGCTTCGAGACTTGCGGTTTTGGAACCAATAAAAAACATTAGCATCACCCACTTGACCGTACTCCTGGAGTTGGGTTCGGATCCTACGAATCTCGTCACGTGGCGGATTCACCATACCCGAATTGAATATCGCCTCTAGGATCCGGATTTGCTCCGGTTTGGGGTTCCAACGTGGCTTTGGCTCCGGTGTACTCCTTTCTTCACACCCTACATACAAAAAAACAACACCGCTTGAATAAAACCCTAATCATATGTATATGTATACTATCAATAATAATAATAATAATAATAATAATAATAATAATAATAATAATAATAATAATAATAATAATAGTAATAATAATAATAATAATCACACCGTTTTATATGAAAATTAATATGAAAATTAGTGTATTACTCCTTTACAGTGAATTAATAGTAGAATTGTTAGATAAAAAGAAAAGGTGCATGTATTATTTTAGTTGATTATTATTAATTCATTAAATTCTACTCCGTATATATAAAATTACCTAAGCAAAAATAGTTTCTTAGACTTTATTTAGCCAATTAAAAATCAAATGAATAAAAGGGTGATTAATACCAAAACCAGAAAAAAAGAAACCTAAATTTAAAATTAAAAATATTTAATGAATAAATAGTTCATAGAAAATTTCAAAGAATACATAAACATCAGTTATTAGTATATTATCTTTGATTTCGTTATGTCTATTTAAAAGTCATAAACTAAAAATGAATGAAACAGAGAGAGTAATAATAATAATAATACCGGAAGAGAAGGAAGAATTGTCGGAAGAACGAGAACACGAGTGGTGGTTGATAGGCTTAGACTTGAACATGCTCGGCCAGTGGCGGTTTGATGAAGCCATTGATGAGTTTGATGATTTTGAAAGGATGATGATGATGATGATGATTCTACCACTTTATTTTAATATTATTAATATTATTATTATTTATTAGGTTTTGTTTATGAAACTCACTCACTTACTCAAATGAAGTTGCTAGGTTTTCAGCAATATAATTATAATAATAATACGTAGGAGTATATAACAAACTAACCCTTGTAGTATATATGTTGCTTGACACCTTCACAATACAAAAAACAAAAATCTCCTGTGAGATCGATGTGATAATTATGAAAGTGAATGAAATGGAATTTATAAAGATAGATGTTTGTAATTATTTAATTGAATTAAAATTTAATAAACATAACAATAATAATAAATACTCCGTATAAAGATAAGAAAGGTGGGAGAAAAGAGGAGGCCCATGCCTTTGCTTTAATTTATAAATAAAATTTATGAGAAAATCACTCAAATTAGATGTAGAAAAAAGGCATGGAATGAAAAGGGTGTAGGGCACATTTTTAGAACATTTCCCCTTTTAAATTCTTACTGTTTGATTGATTGTACTATAATATTTTAAAACAAAATATCATTAAAAAAAACACTATTTAAGTTAAAAATACATAATATGACCATAATTTTATTGTGAGACAATCATCTTAACCCCTTTAAAAAAAAAAAACAAAAAAGATAAATAAAACAATAAAAAAAATAACTACCACTCATGTGAGAGGACTTACATAAATTTATTGTGAGTCTAGTCTCACATGAGAATTTGCCTTAAACTATTTGGAGTATTCAAATCTTTTTACAATTCTATACATTTGTTTTTTGCACATACGTCGATGTACGTTTTATTTTGTTTATATCTTTAGTTACATAATTCTGAAAAATATGAAATTTGAATATTAATAATGCTCTCGAAAAGGCAATTAAAACAAGATCTGACTATTTTTTATTTCATATATTAGACGATATATCGAAAATTCTCCTCACTTTTGAATAGTGTACAAAAAGTAAATGTATAGAATTGAATGAAATAAAGGAAGTATAAATTAATTGTAGAGTAACTGAAAGTATTATAAACCCTTTTACATTATCATCATGTGCCCTTTTTGATAGCAAAATCATATTATTTTTACTAAAGCGAAAAATTATTACTTTACCTTTGATTGTTGTGAACGATTTGCCTCATAAACTAATAAATAAATAAAAACAATATAATCATACTAATAAATATTAATAATAATATAATGGTTATTGATGAAGGGATTATTATTCTAATGAGAAGAGGGTTGTTGTAGGAATAAATAGGGGGAGAGGAGAGTTATTGCAAAATGTAAAAGGGGAGAAGACTCAATTTGGGTAAGAAAAAAGTTGGGAGTTGAAAGACTCTTGGATTGACTCGAGGGTTTGGTGGATTGATTGAATGAATCTACTACACTTTTGGGGTTGGCACTTTTTAATTGTGTATTTATTTATGTTATAATTATTTTTCTTCATTCAAAAAAAAAATTATTAAAAAAAAAATTAAATTAAAATATGTGAACCTCATGCAATGATCCAATTGAATTTATGCTCAAAATTAAAGAATACTTCATTTATGAGAATTTAATTGTAATTTTACTAGTATATCACATTTTACTTGTTATTGGTGTGTTAATTGACTTGTTAAACATTTGCAAATAGATTTTATTAATGAAGACAATCTTGCATTCACACCAATTAAAATACTTACAAATTCTTCATTTTTCCAAAACATACGAAATTACATTGAAGTCAAACATTTCTTCATTTAATTATGTGAGTATAGTTGTGTTAATTCATAGTGTTATGATTTTTGCTTACAACTATTGTGTAATTATGAGTATGCATAACAAGATTATGGTAATCTAGTTAGAAAAATTTCCTTAACATGCCTAAACCTATCATAGAAGCAATTTGATTGATAACAATTGATAGATGTATATTAGTTTCAATCGATTGATGTACATTTATATTTATAACTCTCGCAAGCATATTGTAATATTGAAATATGTAGTAAAATATATAACTCCCGCAAGCATTTAACATATACCCAGTTTTCATTATTGTTTCGTCTAAATTATTCACTTTAATCTAAATTTAAGTTGAACATGAGTATAATCAGAGTCAAGCTTTCCCTTAATTTATGAAAATTAATTAACATTGAATAAGAGGATACAAATGTTTGAACAACAATGCCTTAAATTATTCATTTTTCCGGATAATAGGTGCAACTGAACATTATATTCACATTAACATATATGACCGATATTAATTAAAGCGCTTTCAAACTCGAATGTATATTACACAACACACTAAAACACGCTCATTCACGATCCTCATATAAGTATATAACGTATTCTGTGACCCACCAAAAAAAAAAAAAAAAAACATATATATAACTCTTTATGTCCCAAAAGAACAAAATTGGTGTTGTACATATTAAATTCATTTTTTCCTATGAATTTAGTTACTCAAATGACAATATTTGAACATGAAAATTTACTTCAATCCAAATCATAGTTACTCCGACACTTCACTAAGTTGTCGTGTCATGTGTTTGACACGTGTCCGACACGACACAGCACAACACGACACTGCGACACTTTATAATTTTAGACCCGAAAATTGAAAATTTCACATAATATAGCCGTGTCCGACACTCCGACACGACACCGTGTCTAAGAGTCTGAGTAACTATGATCCAAATACATTGCATTATTTTGTTGATTTGGATTTGTTTTTAGAATAATTAAAATTCTAATATATATTTGATTCACATTTTGATCTCACAACAATTATAAATCAATAAAAAATTTAAAACATATTAAAAGTCACATGAAGGCATAACTTCAGAGTTTTTTTTTTTTTTTTTTTTTTGCTCTTCTGCGTATAACTTGCAAGACTTATAGCTATGATTCTATGAAAGAAAATTTTGATCTCGTGATTTTATTATCTGTGATAGCTCCATTCGAATAATTAGGGAACACATATCTATTGTAAGTTTAAAATTACAGTGAATACCCTAATTTAATCTGAGCAAATTTTTAAAGCAAAGTGGGTAATCATGTCATTGGCATAAGACTGGATGTTAAATTTGAGTAATTCTCCAGAAAGACCGTACTTACAATAAGTTATTGTAAGTCACTAGTACAAAACAGCCCTATCGTGTCGAGGTTATCGTGGCGGTTCTTCTAATAACGACACAAAAGGTTAGGTGAAAGACCTTTAGTGGCGGTTTGAAGGTAAACCCGCCACGAAAGATGTAGGTGTAAGAAGTTTTTAGTGGCGGTTCTTTCCCACAACCGCCACCAAAAGGTCTATAATGGCGGTTTTTGGGAACAACCGCCACTAAAGGGTACATTTTAGTTTAATTTGTAACAAGGCTTTTAGTGGCGGTTCTAATATACAACCGCCACCAAAAGGTCTATAATGGCGGTTGTTGGGTAAAACCGCCACTAAAGGGTGCTTATGTTTTGTCTTCGAAATAAGGCTTTTAGTGGCGGTTTGTCTAAACAACCGCCACGAAAAGCCTATAGTGGCGGTTTTTGTATACAACCGCCACTATAGAGTACTCTTTTTTTTAAAATATTTCGAAATAAGAGTTATTGGTTGGGTATTTTTTTTTTTGTGTGATAATTAGATATATGGTGACGGTTGTTTGAAACAACCGCCGCTAAAAGGCCTGAAATCTACCCTCATATACACTACCCAAAATTAAACTCATTTCAAAATCAACCCTAAACAATTCACCTCAGCCGTCTGTCGTCTGCCGTCCCCGTTCCGCTTCTCCGTCACCGTTCCTCTTCTTCTCTCTCGTCGTCGCCACCACTTCTTCTCTTCTTCTTCTCCGTTCGCCGCCCTTCTTCTCCGTCGCCGTTCCTCTTCTCCAGCCGCCGTTCTCTTCTTCTCTATCGTCGTCGCAGTCGTCTTTATTCGTCTGCTTCTTCTACTCGGTTGCTTCTTCGTCCTCCAGCCGCCGTCTCTCCTTTGTCGTCGCCAGTCTGCATCTTCGTCCTCAGCCACCACGGTCTTCATTTTCGGTAATCAATTTTCATTTCATTTTCTTTGTTTATTTGTGCGAAAATTCACCTCATTTAAGTTGAATTTGTTTCCTTCATTTTGATGATATGTTTCTTCAGTTTGATTGACCTCATTTGTGCGAAAATTCACCTCATTTAAGTTTGAATTTTTTTCAGTCAAATTGATTGACTGACTTTGGTGAGCAGAAATAATCACGTTAGAGTTGCATTATGTAGGTTCTTGTTTTATGTAGGTTGTTCTTGTTGCTGTAAACATTATGATTGACGTGCTTGGTTGAAATTATGACATAAACCCCATTTTAGTTGAATGAATCATTGACGTGCTTGAATGAATGAAAATTCCTCCCATTTTTGACAATTCAATTCAATTAAATTGTGGTACTTCTTCTTATGGATGAATGAATGATTACAACTGTCAAAATTTTCTGCCAAAATTCAATTCAACGTGAATGCTTCAATGGTAGTTTGGTTTTGTTGTGACTTTAGTGATCCGATTTTGGTGACATGTACATAGCATTTTGTGGAACCCGGAATCGAATGGGACCCAACTCGGCGTCTTGCTTAAGGGCGGATTAAAGTTAAAAAAGATTAAGTTAGAAAAACCTTTAAAAACTGTTTTGGAGTCGCCACCTAATTTTCGCGGAAATTAGGAACCTGCTATCATGTCCTAATCCTAAAGACATGTCCTAGATTTTGGAGCACGCCGACACCCCTAGATCTAAGGCTGTGAAACCAGATTGGATTCGGGATGAGGGTACTTTAGAAAAAGAGTTCAATTAATGATTTATGAAAACCTTTTAGAAAAGCCTATGTAAAAATAGCCTCTACTGACCTAGAACAATCCAAGTAAGATGATATTTGAGCTAATGTTATCGCTACGTACAAGTGCGAAAAAGGTTTGTGAAAGAATGCAGATGCAGATGCAAAAAGATTAATTAAAACCCTCAGTTTAGCATGTTTAACTTGTTAACGAAAACGGTTCAGTTAAAGGTCGAATTCATTGTTTAAGTTGATTTTAATGCAAAATAAGAAAGTGCAAGATGCATGCAAATAAAATAAAGTTCAATTGTCCATTGGTTTATTTTATAAGGGTCGGTTGCTTATGCGACTTTGGCGTGTCATCGGATATGGAGTGTACCCGAAGTAAATAGAACACTTGGAGTGCAAGCGCGCTGGGTGCCAAAGCCCGGGCGCTAAAGTGTAGTCCCCTTTGTTAGTCCATAGAAAATAAGAAAAAGCTTTGATCCAAGTGAATCGGTACCTACCTTGTCTTGACGCTTCAGATCTGGGCAGAGCTTCGCTTCTTGAACTTAAAAAGAGGATGAATTCAACACGAGATGGTGTGTTGAACTCAAGGATTTGAGTGCTTGAGGCTTTGAGAGAGTTTTGTAGTGTGTTCTTTGTGGCGGTTGTGAATTCTGTTTTTCGAGGTCAGGTATAGGGGAGTATATATACTAAAAACCTCGGAGAAATTAGGAAACTCGGGGATAAAAACAAGCCAGGAAACCGCATAGCCTTATGCGGTTGCCAGGGCAAACCGCATAGGCTTATGCGGTTGCCAACCCAAACCGCATAAGGCTATGCGGTTTGGTGGTGTGGTTTTTAGCGTAGTTTCCTAGTTCCGGTTTGATTATATCTCGAAAAGATTTAGTGTAATCCTTGCTTGTACGTCAAGGAAGGACCTGGGATATTTCTGAGATATTTGTGATGTTCAGGGCTTTGGGGTGCGGGCCAAAGGCTGGGCTTGGGCTCGGTTTTGGGCCCGAGACCCGTAAAAATGAAAGAGGTGTATTTGTATAGATTTTGTGAAATAAGGTAAGACGTGGGGCTGTATTTTGTGTAAGAGGAGGCTAAAGGGAGGATCTAGCCGCCGGGCCTAAATTTAGGAATTTAGGAATGCTGAATTAGACCTTGTTAATGTAAAAGGGCTAATTGTAGTGCAAATGCGAAGCTCATGCCAAATGAAGCAGGACAAAGACCAAGCTAGACTCCAAATGGACAAAATGAACATTTATTTAAAGCGATGTGAAGCGACCTAAATCATTTTAACATTTCAAACGACTCAAAATGAATTCGACATTAGTTAGAACCGTTTAAGTCAACGTTAAAGCATGCTTAATAAAAGTCCGTGGTACATCACAGGGTTTTGTGCGGGAGGGTACGGATATGGGTATCCACACATTTTAATTAATAAATGTTTGTTTTTGGTTATTAGTTACTAGTATGGATCGAAGTTGGATGTATGGAAAGCGTGATTATAATTTCTTGCAAAAGGTTGATGAATTTGTTGATCATGCTATTAAACATCAACGACAACAACGGTCTTCCGAACTTCTCATTTGTCCGTGTAGTGTATGTAACAATCGAAAAAAAGTGATATCTGGAAATGAAATGCGAAATCATATAGTAATGAAAGGCTTCAAACCAGATTATCGGTTGTGGATATATGGCACGGAGAAAAAGAGACTAATGTTGATTGTGATCATTTTCAAGTTGATGGTGAGGATTGTAACGTTGTTGAGGCTAATGAGAATATGGAAGACAATGAAACTAATCTACACTATGACAATATGGATAAGATGATGGATGATTTAGAAGATGATT
The DNA here is from genome assembly GCA_023091065.1 of Dianthus caryophyllus. Classification (NCBI taxonomy): domain Eukaryota; kingdom Viridiplantae; phylum Streptophyta; class Magnoliopsida; order Caryophyllales; family Caryophyllaceae; genus Dianthus; species Dianthus caryophyllus. The sequence goes on along the minus strand of CM041522.1, from coordinate 34,615,186 downwards.
TTGTAGAATGTCCGGAAATTTTTCTGACGTTGGCTAATGATTCGAAGAAGCTGTTGTTTCCTAGTTGCTCTAAGTTCACTCGTTTAACAGCGGTTTTGAAGTTATATACTTTGAAAGCTGGAAATGGATGGAGCGATAAGAGTTTTACCGCTTTACTAGAACTCTTATGTAGTATGCACATTCGAAATGAATTTTATATCGTGTTGTTGGATATATTGTTGTTGGATGTGTTGTTGTTGGATGTTTTAATTGAAACATTTGGTGTGTTGTTGGATGTGTTGTTGTTGGATGTTGTTGTGGGATACAATGTGGTGTGTTGTCGGATGTGGTACGTGCAGGAACGTACTCATATGTGGATCGTCAAATTTAGACGAGGTGGATCGTCAAATTTAGACGAGGTCATGCCGAAATTTTTTTCGTATTAAAAAAAAAATAATAACATACAGTGGCGGTTGTAGCTTCAAACCGCCACTAAAAGCCTAAAATATGACTCTTTTGAACAACTTTTAGTGGCGGTTCTTAGTAGAAACAGCCACTAATAGTTAGTTAACAATACTTTTAGTGGCGGTTGTAGCTTAAAACCGCCACTAAAAGTCTAAAATATGATTCTTTTGAACAACTTTTAGTGGCGGTTGTAGCTTAAACCCGCCACTAAAAGTCTAAAATATGACTCTTTTGAACAACTTTTAGTGGCGGTTGTAGCTTAGAACCGCCACTAAATGTTTAAAATATGACACTTTTGAACAACTTTTAGTGGCGGTTGTAACTTAAAACCGCCACTAAAAGTCTAAAATATGACTCTTTTGAACAACTTTTAGTGGCGGGTGTAGCTTAGAACCGCCACTAAAAGTACCCTTTAGTGGCGGTTCTAAGCTACAACCGCCACTAAAAGTTGTTCAAAAGTATCATATTTTAGACTTTTAGTGGCGGTTTTTTCAAAGAACCGCCACTAAAAGCGAGGCCTTTTGGTGGTGATTTTTTTACAACCGCCACTAAAACTATACGACCCCCACATACACGTCGCTTCAAAACCGCCACTAAAAGCTATTTACAACCGCCACTAAAAGATGTTTTTCTACTAGTGTCACAAGCACAAAAATCAAAAATAGAAAAAAAAAATAAAGTAAAAATATAAATAACTAGCTCTTGTGTGAGAGGACTTACAATAACTTATTGTAAGTCCCGTCTCACACAATAATTAGTCGTTAAATTTAAGGGTGACTCGCACCTTTTGTAAAAAAAATTAAAAACTCACTTTTCATATACGAGTACATCTTAAAACTTTCACTAATATGCAATTTTTTGTGAAAATGGTTTTATTTTCTTTCTAGTTCTCAATCCCGTACAACATACAGAGCATTTTGATTGTGATTTGTTTAATATAATAAAAAATAATTTATCCATGATTTTTATTTAGACAAAAGTCAAAATTGCGCAAAATCTTCAAACTTACTTCTACGTCAAGCTCATATTACTCTCAAAATTCATTTTACATCTAATCTCATATCATTTCTTTCCATGTTTTACTAAACATAAGAAAAATACAATATTTAGAAACTCTATAAATGTAAAATACATAGAATCCATGCTTAAACATGCTGATATTGTTACAATACCCGTCAATTCTCGACTTTTTTTAAGTTTTATCTCGATCGTCGTTTGTCATTTGTCATTTGTCATTACAATGAAGTAAAAAAGTTAGGTACAACTGAGCAACACCCTATTTTTATAATACTTTTAAATGAGTAATACGACATATGTTTGCTACTGTGACTATTGAATATCAAGTTTAATAATAATATAGTGGTGTAAATTATGAGAATATTTCAAAAACTGTTAATCCTAACATACTTTTATTACTTTTATTTATAGTATTATATATTGAAGAAATATATGCAATTAATGTGAACATGATATATTTGATATTATAATTTTTTTGGAAAGAAATATTAATTTCATTAATAATAAATTATGTCGTGCATACAAATGATGACAAAATCAACCGAAAACAAAATTACAAAAATCCAAACAAATTTCTTCCTCTTAAAACAAAGATATCTAGTAAAAAAAATACACCGCTTCTGCGCATCCGTCTCTATTACATCGTTGTTTCATGGTACACCCTTCCATGAAGGGCTCTTTGGATCTAATATTGTTTTGTAGAGAGAGAATTTCATCGAACTTCGTAGATTGTAGTTGGAAACTCGATACCCTTCGTAATATCACATTAATCTTTCTCATTGTCAAAATACAAAAGAAAATTCTAATAAATAGAGAACAAACCTACCAATTAGTCGGAATGAAATTCTTCTTATGAGAGAACCAATTTATTTTAATTATACTAATAGTATTGATAATATTGTAGAAAATTTTACGAATTTTGGGGCTTATTATCATCAAAAGTGATGATAATAGGCCCATGAAAGGAAGAAATTGAAGTTTTTTTTTTTAGAAAGAAATAAGGAAGAGGGGCTAGGGTTTAACTATCTGGTATTCATATTATATTTTAGAAAAGATGTATTTATTAAATATAGAACATAATTAAACATTGAATGTGAACTTAAAAATATATTAGAAAAGAGATGACGTCATCATATGCTTTTGGCAGGAAAATATTGTATAGTTTTGCGACATGTGGCATTGATGACATCGACGGAAACTGTGGATAATATAATAGAAGATTGGATCAATTACTAAACATCACTTTTAAAAAACTTGTTTTGTCAAGCACCATCTTTTTTTAAAAAAAAATTGCCAATTACCACCTTTAAAAAAAAGAATTTGTCGACTATGACCTTTTGGCATGAGTTGACTAAATTCGACGTTGACTTATCGGAAATCATGTTTTCTTTTCATTTTTCTTCTTTTTACTACTCTTAAACTCAAATTTCTTTCCTCAAAATCTATAATACACCCCTTCAAACCAAAAATTTTACCCTAAAAACTTAGAAATTCATCGCAAAATTACGTGCTCCGGTGAATTTAGTTGACTTAAGTCAAACTCAGGCTAAAAGGTGGTGTTTGACAAAATAAAATTTTTAAAGGTGGTAATTTGCAAAAAAAATAAAAAAAAAATTAAAGGTGGTGTTTGACAAAACACATTTTTTAAAGGTGGTGTTCAGCCATTGAACCTAGAAGATTTGCATATTCTATTTGTTTATTTTTAAATTAGCTATTTCACAAAGGATTGTTGGAGGTCAACATTATGGTTATTGTAACAATCAGTAAATAGAGGGAATAATCTTCGATATAACTTAATTCTAATATACAAAATAAAGGGATATTCTATCGTGTATCCCTCAATTTGTGTGATTTCTACGTTATACCCCTATATTTTTCAGAATTCTACGATATAACCCTCACTTTCTTACCTTTTCTTCAGTATAACCCTAAATTTTCAATTTTATTTCTAATATAACCAATTTCAACATTACATAAATTTGAATCGTCAATTAAACTTGACAATTTATCAAGCAATGTTTCTAATGTCTTCCTTCAATCAATATATAGTTTATCATTTTAAACCATTATTTGTGTAATACCACGATATTTATTATTAACAACAACCAATTCTCATCAAATTTGTTCATTCTTAGTATAAATAATTTACTGCAAACATCTATGATCAATTTCTATATAAACAACATCGTTCTCTTCATAAACATCAATAATAGTAAGTCGAATAAGAAAAATGATAAATTATCAAGTTTAATGATTTATTTAACAAGTTAAATTAATAAAAAGATAAATAATGGTCATATTAGAGATAAAATATAAAACTTAGGGGTACAGAATAGAGTTTTAAAAAATGCAGGGGTATATCGTAGAAAACGAAAAAACAGAGGGGTACACCATAGAATTTCTCTAAAATAAATGAAATTTATGCATGTGATAATTTTTTTAAATCGACGTACATTAATAAAATCAAAATTTTAAATATCGAAATGAATAAAAAAAAACGTGCATCGATATACCGTTGCTGAATTATCGGCGGCCAACTCTATAAAACCGACTAATCACACACCCAAAGCGCGCGTATGCTAAATCGTTATATTTAGTACTCTAAAGTATCAAGTTGATAATATATCGTATCAATTTGATATACTCCTATAAGTTATGGTCATTTTAAAAACTACAGTAATTATTTTTAAGTACAAAGTCGAAAAATATAATGGTAAATAATTAAATATAGTTATATTTTATTCAGGGCCGTCTCGAAAATTTTGGGGGCCCTGTGCGACTTTTAAAGTGAGACCCCTATTTATTTGCCGAGTAACAAAATATATACACTATTATTTTTCAAATATAAATAACAAAAGTGTACTGTACAATACTCCCTCCCATTTAGAGTGATCTTCCCACTTGTTTATTAAATGGGTGTATTATTTTAATCAAGTTATAAGATCATTCCAAATGGGAGGGAGTACATAATAACAAACAATATTTCTATATAATACATATAGATGGTAAATTTTCGAAAAATATGGGAGAAAATATAATCTATCGAACAACAAATTCATTACGGAGTACAAGTTTACGACCAAGTGAAATTCTCTAGTAGCAAATGCAATAGAATGACTTTTTATAAAACTCTCTACCTTTGTCATGCAATGTTATTTTCAACAAATGTTAATATTAAAAACTTTAAGACTCCGATAATGGACAATTTTTTTAATATTGGATCGAAATATGAATATGCGTTATTATCGTATTATTTTAAGACTTAATGAAAATGATAATAATTTTTTTTTTTTCTTTTTTTCCAAGAAAAATTTATGAAATTTTAGATGGAGAGAGAGTTTGTTAATTAGTTTCTTTGTAAGAACATAAAACCTAAAAATAGTATAAGTTGTTAAATAATCAATAAAATTTAAAAATTTAAATTCTAGCAAATTTTCAATTAATCTAAATAATCAATTGAAAATTAATTTCTTTTGTCAAACAAGAATTCAAATGGGAGGAGTTTAAGTATTATGAGTAATTGTGAATAAATAAGTTTTTCAAAAAACAAATCTATATCTATATCTATATTATATATTAAAACAAAATCCTCACAAGTTGGCTCTTGAAAAACACCCTAAAACATACACAAATAGTGCTCTCATTCCGCCACGTCATTTGTTTTGATCCATGTCAGCATTGACTTCCCGGGTCTAATTTCGCTCCAAATCGTCTACCCTTTGTCTTTTCAACTTCCTTGTCCTTTCACCTTTCACCTTAATTATTTTGAGGAATTCGAAAGACCATCATTTAAGACCGTCATTGATCACCTACATTCAATAAAACATTGTATACCTAATTACTCATTGATGACGGGATTGATGTTGTTTGTCTATCCATTTCATATAACTATTTAATTTCATTGTATACCTTATAAATTAAATTTCATATACGGAGTAACTAATAATTATTGCATTTACCAACTTTTGGTCATCATTTACTACAAACACGGTTATGAAATACTCTGTATTAGACAGACCTTACGTCTACACTTTAGTACTCATAACATTCCTATTTATTAGAATTAATTATTCTAAATTAATTAATTAATTAATTAATTAATTAATTAAGATAGGAGAACCAAAAGACTTGGGCTATTAATTTATAAAATAAATGTATTATTTCTACATACTCCATTTTAAAAGCTATAAAATTTTCAAAGTCATTTGTCCATCAATTCATTCAATATCATAGTTTTATACACTAATGTTTCATATTTTGGGTTTTACAACTTTGATGTTATGAAATATTGGATCATAAGGTATTAATTATTATTCTTTGTAGATGCAGACCTAATCTCCAAATTACAAAAATGAGGATGATTATCGAGGTATAAATAATTTATTATTATCTTTGAACAAATTTTTACATATAAATACAAGTCCAATTATTTGATTTTTATTTGTTTCATTGTTCAATGATTTTCTTTACTTAATACACCAATATGATATTGAGAGGGTTTGAAATTATTTATAATTATAATTTTTATTAGAAATTCTTGAATTTAAGGGAGGATGAATAAGGTCAAGTAACAATTACAAAGTATATCACAGAGTCACAATTTGAAATTATAGACATTCAATATACATTTTATAAAATAAATTTTTTAAATTATATATCCGCAATAAAATATGCTCTAAGCAACCCCTTTTCTACCATTTCTTTCTCATAACATTCATGTTTATTTAAATGAAATTAATTTGAAATAATTAATTAAATTAAGAGAATTAAAAAAGCTTGAACTATTACTTTATAAATAGATTGAGTTATTTGTATTATTATAAAGGTATTGCTCATTCATGTATACAATTACTCATTCTTGTACATTTTTTACCCTAATTTTTTTCCATCAAATACCCCTCACCTCTTTTCAATTACAGTTTTCCTCTCTTTTATACTAACAATTATATTTCATAGTTTCACTATAGTCAAGCAATTATGACGATTAACCTAACCTTTTATGATGTAAATCTAATTATTTTAACAATTTTGTGAACAATTCAACTAAAATATCATTTAATTATATGTTTTATTAATAAATACGACTTTATTTTGGGTGATAATGGTGACGATATAATACAGAGTATGTTGTTAAAATATGACGATGAAGAGACGAGTACGAGATAAGGTCGGCATCGATAGTGGTACATGTCGATGCCGGTAATCAATCAACACATGTGTCCACGTTGTGTTTATATTGTAGGGTTTCGCTTTTTTTTTTTTTTTTTTTTTTTTTTTTTTTTTTTTTTTTTTTTTAATAATGTTATTTGTTACTTTTAATAAAAAAAATTTCGTTCTTAGTGAATTAATTTAGTGGTTTATATTTTGTAAATTATATTTTTTGTAAATAGTTAATGTTTTTAAATAATAAAAAAAAAAAACTAAGTAACTAAAAAAAGAAAAGAAACTAATTTTAAAAAGTGTACAAAATTGAGAAAAAAAAAAGTGTACAAAAATGAGTAAAGAAAAAAGTGTACAAAAATCGATATGTTTAAAGGATGAGCGAATAGAGAAAGAAACGAGAGAGAGAAACTAAGAGATGTTATAAGATAAAGGTATAAAATGGAAAAACGTGTACATGAATGAGTAAAACATGTACATGAATAAACACCACCCAATTTAAAAGTTATAAAATTTCAAACATGTGTCAATCAGTTTAATGAATCCCATAGTTTTCTATATGAATATTTTTTTATGTTTAACTTTATAGATTTGATCTTTTTAAAATGTATTATTTTAATCATATAATTCATTTGTATTTGTTTTTTAGTTTCTTTAAAAAATTCCTTAATCCACGTGCCAAAATCAAATGCAAAGAAATTCATCATGGAACGGACGGAGTATTATTCTATCTGTATGGAGGACCAAATTTATTTATGAACTAATTTAAACACATTAAAATTATCAAACGCGAATAATTAGAAAGGCATGATTGATATGTTATTTATGAACTAACTTAAACACATTAAAAACAGAGAGACATATACAAGTTCGATTATTTGATTGTAAAATTTATAAAGTATAATAAATACTAGCAAATAGATGAAAGGATTCATGTGAACTAATACAGATGTAAAATTATCATGTGAAATAGTAGTCTCTTACATAAAAAATTTTACTCGCTTAAATAAAGGATGTTGTGTATTGCCTATTGTATATACTCATTTGACCCAGTTTAATATTTGTTAAAATAATCACTTATTATGATCTATGTAATTATTTTTTACTTTGTATAAAGTTGTAACAAAATTGCAAAATGGTCACATTTTTCGTATATTAAAGTTAATTATTTGCAATGTGATTTGGTTCTTATTTAATATTTTCAGTCTTCTTTAATGACTTATTATTGAACAAGTTAGGCGAAATAGATCACTTAAAAATATTGACAGAATTGCATATTGGGTATTTTTTGCTAACAAAATGTCAATAAAGGTAGTAGTAATTTCAGAAAAATAATATACTTTTAAATTAGAATTGTATAATATCAATTATAACATTATACGGAGTAATAAATTAATAATACAATTCCATGCATTGCGCAGGAACCAAAACTAACTAAAATCCTTAAGTTTCCCTTGGTTGATAGGATAATTTAATCGCCGTCAAACTCTGAGAAACGTTGTGTATATTCTATCCACAGTAACCATTCGTGGGAAACTGGGAATCCATGAGGAAAATGGCCATTGTTGTTGTGGGAGTCCTATATATTGTTCGTATTTTTGGTTGAAGTTGTGCATAAGTTGGCTGAGATATTACTCCGTATTTTTGGGTTGTTCATTGTGGTCACCCATATTCTGATAATTAGTAACGCAGCAAGGCGATCAACACAAAAAACTCATGATATTCACAGGACACGGGTTTACTCTTTTAGTTGTTTTAACTTCTCGTAAATTAGAATCATGGTTATTTTAATGTATGAAAGATTGTTAAGAATTTATGGTTTTTATCAATGATTACTCTGAATATGATTAGTGTTCAATATGTGAAAATATATACTCCGTACTTGATATAAACTTTGACGAAATTTTAATATATTGGTCAAAGAATATAATGCTCAAGCTGTGAACACTGCCAAATCTTTGAAGCATAAATCAAACATTCAAAAAAATAAAAAACAAATGCAAGAACCCAACATTAAATCATACGGAGTAATATTTTTTTTATACATTGTAAGAATCTTAGTATACTTTGTCCAAACAGTTCATCGTTTATTTGTATTAGCAGTTAATTATTTGAGAGCTGTTTTGATATGTGATTTTTTCCGTGTATATGAGCAGGCTGAGAGCCTAAGATCATGTAAAAAGAGCACATAAAAGTTCATGAATTACGAGTTGTAAGAGGTATTCATTCTTTGGTGTTGTCTTCAACCCCGTACATTATATGAAAAATTGCGATATTTGTGGGGAATAACTTTGGTGGTGCCTAACTGTCGTAGCATTTATACCTGTGTATTTTGGGTAGTTGAGTGTAGTATTGAGTGTGGGATATTGGGATATCATGAGACACATTTTAGTTGCACTCACTTGCAATAATTCTTTGTGCTATGAGAATACAATGAATGGATTTGCTTATTTTGGCATGTATAACCTGGTGTTTGCAATAAATAATGAGTGCTGCTCATTGTTGTTTTCTTTCCTTTTTTAAGAATTGTTAACCTTCAAACTAAAGTTTATCGTTAATTTCAATTGAAATTAACTATCTCGAGATTTGTTGTTAATAACCCTTTTACTATCTTCCAACTCTTTTTTGAGTTCGTCGATTTTGATTTTGGATTCTTTGCTACTTACAAGTCTCAGACTATGTTGCCCTATTATTGTAGGATGTTGATGCATTAGCCTGGTTTGTGATGAATCTCAATTTCAGTTGTACTATCTCAGATAACAGGCTCAACAAGAATTGTTGGATTTACATGGAAGTTGGAACCAATGGTTTGGTAAAACGGTCTCGTAATAAAATTACCCATATAAAATATATTAAAAACAAATAACTAAAATTTCTATTAGAAGAGTATTACGAAAAGTAATTATTGTCATGCACCCAAATGTAAATTCTCTTGCTAAAGTTTGTAAGAAGTGGCTCAAGAAATGCTTCAAAAATCCCCCTGGTTTAGAGTGAAAAACACAGCTTTCATATACTGAACAAATTTGACACAAGAAATTGAGCTAACCCGTGAATTTTACGGGTCGCGCCACTAGTTTAGTTTTGAAAAGAGGTAATTAATCACAATTACCAACATTAATAATCTTTAAATTTTTTTTACCAAAATTAAGAATGTCATCTATGGGAATTGAACCTTGGTGTTTTCTGCAAAATAAAACCAACTAGTTTAGATCCCGTGCATCAATGCACGATAACTATAGATATCATTGTTTTTAACTAATAAAATTATACTAAGTAATAATGTAACACCCCGACTTTTCCCCTTTTATTTAAATAATTCATTTCGTTAAATTCGTATTTCATTTCTCTAATTTTGTTATTTTTGGCTAGAGGAATAAGCGAGACTGTAGTCAGAACTTAAAAACGGAGTAATTAGCTTAAAAACGGTGTAATTTCCTCATACGAACTCCGATTTAGGTGATTCAAAAGGCTAAATTGCGTATTTTTTCGACGCCGTCGCAACTGCCAAATTTTCAGGAGTCAGTTTGAACCGGTCCACCCTGGGCCGAGCCGAACCCCCAGCTCGGGTTGGGTTTAGGGTTTCTTGTGTAGCTTTTTGATCAAGACATTAAATATCTTATTAACTCCTAGCCCTAGCAACCTTAAGATCTGATTTCTATCTTCCTAATCTCATCCCTAATCTCATCCTCATTCATCCCCCATAATTCTCTCACAAAAACTCTCTCAAAACTCATCAAACTCCATTGTTGATCATCTTTTCTTTCTTCTCTTTAGCCCTAAACCTTTCCTAGTCAATTCCCTCGGTATAGGATCTCTTTTAGCTATTTTATTTTTCTGATTTTGTATTATTTTATGTGTGTTTATGTTGTGTATTCATTGCTTGTTTGATTTGGCTTGATTATGCAAAGGAGGAGGAGATCTAGAAGAAGGTGACACCATTCTTATCGACGAGAAGGAAGGCTAACTTGGTTTTGGAGCGGTAAAAGGTAACTGGGTGTAGCCCTAGACATATTTTAACTTGTGTGAGACCATATGATTGATTGAGGATGATTTGATTGTGTGTGAATATAAAGCTATGATCTTTTGGGTTGATCTGATTGTGCTATGAAATTGTGATCTTTGGTCTTAATTGTGTTGGTCTCAAACTATTGAGTCTAATCATATGATTTGGGATGTTTGCATGGCTTGAGGTTGATTATATTGTTATTAAGTTGAGTAGAGATGATAACTTTGGGATGATATGATGGTTTATTATGGTTATTATTGAGTTAAAAGTCTAATTACTCCGTAATAAGGGTTTGTTGTGGTTATTATTGGGTTGTAAGGTTACTTACTCCGTATTAAGATGGTTTATTATATTGTTGATCACAAATCACAATAACGTTGAGGTTGATTATGAGATGGTTATTAAATGGATAAATTTGTTGTTAATGAGTTTAAGATGGATGTTGTGATGATTTTGAGTAAAGGAATAATTAAATTGGTGTTGATTATGAGTTGATTCAGGTTATTGGATTGGCTTATGTTGGTTATGAGTTAATTCATTGGATTGGCTTATGTTGGATATGAGTTGATTCAGGTTATTGAATTGGCTTATTTGTATGCTTGAGTTAAGTGTGCGTACGGGTACGGTTATGGCTCGTGCGTGAGGAGATACGACGTCTTTTGTAGGACGGATGCCGCCCTTTGGGTTCTCAACCAGTTATGGTTAGAGACTATGGTAAGTTGTATGTCGTCACCGGTTATGGTGAGGTTTGGCCAAATTAAGACAAAGGAGGTATCACCGGTTAGGGTGAGGTCCATTTTAAAAGGGAATTCACGGTTATGTGGTTCCGCCATAGGGTTTGGAGGTATCACCGGTTAGGGTGAGGTCCGGGGTGATTCACGGTTATGTGGTTACCCGCCTCCGTGCTTACTCTTGCGATTGATTGATTGTTGATTGTTATTGTTTGTCACTTTGTTGATGGCATTCAGGTTGGTTGTTGACTGTCACTTTGTTGATGACAGGTTGAGCTTGTATGATTTGTAAGATGGTTGGTTGATATATTTTGGTTATAGGTCACAGGTTGAGTTGGTTAATTATTGAGTTAGCTTGAGGATTATCTATGTTGGTCGTGCATTTGGGTTGTATTGTTGTTCACGTTGATTATGTTGAAATATGACTGGGGAGCACCTAGTTACTCCCCACTGATTGTGGCTGTTACATTCTTTGTGGCAGGTTTGCGCGGGGACAGGTTTGAAGTGTGAGAAGCTGTGAGAATTGACCCCGTAGCTAGCTTTTGTTGAGGAACTTGGATTAGACTTGTTATTATTTTATTTCTATCTCGTTTTGGTTAAGGATTGTAAGGGGTATTTACTCCCCACTATTAGGCTTCAAGGCCTACCTCTTTATCGTTGTTTAGTTGTTTAGTGAGTGATGACTCGGATTACACGGTGTTTCCGCCACCGTGGCCTTCATTTTTATTCATTTTCTTTTAAAAATCCTTTTACTTCTTTATTTTATTTTATTGGAAAATCCGGGTTGTTACAAATAAATCAACTGAAATATAAGAAAATTGTTAATTTGTATGATATTCAAGTGTAAATTTAGTAGCAAACAAACGTAAATTTTAAATACAAACATATATGAAGTGCATATATTATAATAGAATGAAAAAATAGAATGAAAAATAAAAAAATATTAAAATAAGTAAATAGAATAAAAAGTAAAAAATATTAAAATTAGCAAATAGAATGAAAAGTAAAAAAAAACATTTATTATTGTTGTACTAAATTTCGGTATAAAATTAATTTTTGATTAGAAAAAATAGAATGAAAAGTAAAAAATATTAAATTAGCAAATATTTAGCTTAGGATATCTATTTTTATAAAATCTAAAATACATATTAAAGATATATAATAGAAATTAAAAGTGAAGTAATATAAATATGAACATAATTTTTTTATTTATTTATTTATTTTGTGAAAAATCGTGTGAACATGATTATTGTAATGATAATTATAGATAATGAATATAGACTTAATAACATATAATAGTGTAGATGATGTAAGCATGGGGTTTTGGCGGGAAAAAAACGCACAGAATCGCGACATGTGGCATTGATGATGTCAGCAATAACTGTGGTTTAGTATAATAAAAATTCTACCATTACACCATTACTATTTGAATTATTTTTTTCACTCTCTATATTGTACATATACATAATACCCAGATTAACATTTTGATGCCCCTTAAAATTAGAGGCCCAGTTCGACTGTCCCTGTTGCCCCCGTTAGACGCCCCCTGATTTTATTTAGTATTTGTAAAACACCAAAATAATTACTATTACATACTTCCTCCATTCCATTTGATTCTATACATATTCCTTTTTCGGAAATTCCAATCAATTCTATACATTTCTATTTTAGTCTCTACTTTATTAAACTAAAAGACCAATATACCCTTCACTAATACCCACTCAACCCACTTGCAAACAATAAAGTAGGGGTATTTAAGTAATTCCATTATCTACCCCACTTGATTTTCTTCTACCTTAATTACCGTGTTTTGGTCAAACGTATAGAATCAAACGGAATGGAGGAAGTATCTACGTAGTGAACAAGTTACATGTCTAAGTAAGTAATGAGATGTCGGTCAATATGCGACATGGGAACAGGCTCGTCGATTGCCATATTAATAAATATTGCCATTCTTAATTTCACCTGTTTTAGATGTCATTGGCTTTGCTTTAAGCAGCAGCTAAATTCCGCCAAATGTATCTTAATCTATACATTATTATGTTTATCCCAATCTTTGCAATCCTTAGACCATTTTCATTACGGTCATCACCATTTCATGGTCACCTGGCCTATTAAAATAATACGGAGTATATATTTATACTCCTTTCGATTCAATCATTGGTTTATCTTTTTTATTTTGGGATGGTGCATAAATGCATCGTTTTTACCATGCAAAACTAAAATGCAACTGTATTATCATCCAAAATCACTTAGACATGATCAAAATCTTTCAAAATCATTGACTGTTTTGGATCAATTAATTTTATTATATGAAGAAAAACGCCAATTTAATTCAGCCCAAAAGTAGAAAGGTAAACAAATGACTAAAACAGAGTAAGTAATTATTATGTGTGTTTACAACTCATTATGGGTGTTAACACTCATTAGGGATCACTGATCACTTCATCACTAGATGAACTTTTATTATAATATGTAGGGCTGAGCAAAATATCCGAATATCCGAAATCCGAATTTTTTGATCCGATATTTGATCCGATTTTTCAAAAAATTTGGATATCCGTATCCAAAATTTTCGGATATCGGATATCCGTCGGATATTTATCTTTGAGATTTCAGATATCCGATATCCGAAAATTTAAAAACAAACTAAAAAAAAAAAAAAACCTAGATTAACCAAACACAAAATTAACGAATTCATTCGCCTCAACAAAACTTCAAAAAAAGGATGGATAATGGAGTTGGAGGAGTCTTGTTATGATGTGTAGTATACCCGTAGCGGTAAACGCTGATTGACAATCTCTACTGATTTTGCAGTTCACTCCGTCCAATAAGAGCTTGGAGCTTTTCCAGGTTGCTTGCTGTCGTAGACCTAACTGCTCTCCAGTTCGTATATTCCCGCAATCCTACTCATGATCAACCTCACCTCAAGTTCAAAAAAGATGGTTAATCTTGATTGACAATCTACTGTTTTTTGTTTCTTTTTGTCCATGCTTTCTGGGTTTCTTTTCCACGCTGGAAATATCTAAACGTGGATGTTTTCGTTTCAGGTTTATTGTTGTTGAGAATTCTAGCAGATAAAGTTTTTGGACTCAGTTTTTCAGGTATATTTTAATTTACTCTCGTTTTTCTGATTTTTTTTTTTTTAAATTTATGTTGGTAGTTATGCGAGATTTTCGGTATTTTTGACTTTCTTGTTTTTGTTTAAAGATCTTGGCATGACTATATCTTGCGAAATAATCTGGATTTGTTTGTGCATTGATTGGCTTGTTTTGAACCATATTGGGTTGCTTTAGGAATATTTGTGAGGGTTCTGCACATGTTTTTTGTTTTTGATGGCCTTTGTTTCAGCTCTTATTTTTAGCTATGTTTCAGCACCATTGATTCTATTTATGCATGATTTGGCACTATTGTTTTGTTCTATTTTCTATTTGCTAATCATATTGTTTTGGCACTATTTGCTAACCATATTGGGTTGCTATATTTCAGCACCATTGATTCTATTTATGCAACTTCGTGTGCTAATCATATCATACATCAAAAACCCTAGAAAGATCTATTAGGAAGAAGACAAAATTATGCAGAAGAATGTGTGCGTGTCAGATCAGCACACACATTCCTTCATTCTTCTCTTCATCTACACTTTTCGTTTCTGCTATCACTACAACAATTAATCATTTGTGTGCCACACAATATGTCACTGAAATTATAATATGTAGCATAATTTTGCTTTGCCACAAAAAAAATCCATTGTAATTGCCACAAAAAAAATTTATGCCACGAAAGAAAAAATTATGTGGCAAATAATCACTTGTGCCACAGAAATAGTTAAATTCGTAGTAAAAATAGTTATTTAGCCACAAACCAAGCCACGCATGCGGCAACAACACATATTTATGCCACAAGAGAAAAAATTATGTGGTAAATAATCACTTATGCCACAGAAATTGTTAAAATCATGACAAAACATTTATATTGCCACAAGTCAAGCTACGCGGACGTGACAAAAATACCAACATAGCTTACAAACATACAGCGTTTCCTTGCCCACCATAGCCAGGGCCTTGTATGAATTCTCTCCGATTAGAAAATAGCCAAATAATATGTTTAGACTTATAACCATATTGCACAACATTCAAGCAAACAGTCAAAACTAACAAAGGTCACAATATAAATACTAACCAAAAAAAATACCTCCACGGGGGGAGCACGTTTCGCGCCGCAGGCTAATTTCACATCATTTACAATGGATTGAAACTTGTCAATCATCTGAATATATTCGCTCGACTCACGTACAAAAAGAAAAAATCAGCATCCATCAGCATCTTCATATTATACAATGAGTAGAATAAGAGTAACGTACATTTTATTGCAACGGCATTCATCATATCCAGCACAACTTTTTTCCCAACGAAATCAGCCATCCATGTAAATTTTCTTGTACAATGTTCGGGAAAATATATTTTCGAAACTTTCAGACAACCTTTCGTAATCCAACAACACTTTATTATAAGCGTATCTTCTAAGCTTTCGTTATTTCATTAGTTGAATCTTTGAAATATTTGTCTGGTTTAGGTGAACCGTTTCTTAGAAATTTGACGGTGATAATAGAATAAAAAATTAGCACTTTTTTTTTTCACCTAGTGGAAGTCATCAATTAACCACTCCATCCCAGATTTAACAGCAAAAGTTTCCAAGAGTGGAGCATCATTTAGCAAGGAGTAAAGAACAGTTTCTTTCACACTCACATCGACGTCAACCAACAATGCCTCACCTAAATCGATTGAATCAACGTCTGCGTAGCTTGACTTGCGACAATATAAATGCTTTGCCATGAATTTAACAATTTTTGTGGCACAAGTGATTATTTGCCACATAATTTTTTCTCTTGTGGCATAAATATGTGTTATTGCCACATGCGTGGCTTGGTTTGTGGCTAGATAGCTATTTTTACCACGAATTTAACAATTTTTGTGGCACAAGTGATTATTTGTCACATAATGTTTTCTTTCGTGGCATAAATTTTTCTTTTGGTAATCACAATGGATTTTTCCGTGGCAAAACAAAATTATGCCACATATTATAATTTCATTGACATATTTTGTGACACAAATGATTAATTGTTGTAGTGTATGGGCTTGGGCCTTTTGTTTTAATTTCTGTCATTTGCTTTGATTTTCGACATCCAAGCCTTTCACTCCCAACATCAAAGCTTCTGCATAAGTTTTCCTACAATTAAGCTAACCAACTGTGGAACCCGGGATCGGACCCAACTCGGCGTCTTGCTTAAGGGCGGATTTTAAAGTTAAAAAAGATTAAGTTGGAAAAACCTTTAAGAACTGTTATGGAGTCGCCACCTATTTATCGCGGAAAATAGGAACCTGCTACCATGTTCTAAGTTAAAAACATGTTCTTAGATTTTGGAGCACGCCGACACCCCTAGATCTAAGGCTTGTGAAACCAGATTGGATTCGGGGTGAGGGTACTTTAGAAAAAGAGTTAATTCAAATAATGATTTATGAAAACCTTTTAGAAAAGCCTATGTAAAAATAGCCTCATCGACCTAGAACAATCCTTGTAAGATGATATTTGAGCTAATGTTATCGCTACGCATAAGTGCGATAAGTTTGTAAAAGAATGCAGATGCAGATGCAAAAGATTGATTAAAACCCTCAGTTTAGCATGTTTAACTTGTTAACGAATACGGTTCAGTTAAAGGTCGAATTCATTGTTTAAGTTGATTTTAATGCAAAATAAGAAGGTGCAAGATGCATGCAAATAAAATAAAGTTCAATTGTCCATTGGTTTATTTTATAAGGCTCGCTGTTTATGCGACTTTGGCGTGTCATCGGATATGGAGTGTACCCGAAGTAATAAGAACACTTGGAAGGCAAGCGCGCTCGGGTGCCAAAGCCGGGGGGGGGCGCTAGAGTGTAGACCCCTTTGTTAGTCCATAGAAAATAAGAAAAAGCTTTGATCCAAGTGGATCGGTACCTACCTTGTCCTGACGCTTCAGATCTGGGCAGAGCTTCGCTTCTTGAACTTGAAAGGAGGATGAATTCAACACGGGATGGTGTGTTGAACTCAAGGTTTTGAATGCTTGAGGCTTTTGTGAAAGAGGATTTGTGTGTTGTGAATTGTGTGTGAAATTGTGAGATGTGAAAGGTGTGAATAAGATGTATTCTGGTTGTCAAAGATGATCTTCGAGGTTGGGTATAGGGCTCTATATATACTAAAAACCTCGGAGAAATTAGGAAAGCAGGGAATAAAAACAGTAGAGGAACCGTGATAGGCTTATGCGGTTGTTGTGGCAAACCGCATAAGCTTATGCGGTTTCCCCTCCAAACCGCATAAGGCTGTGCGGTTTGGAGGTGTGGTTCTAGGCCTAATTTCCTAGTTTCGGTTTGACGAAATCTTTGAAAGATTACGTGATAAATTGGACGTGTGGCTCAAGAAAACAGCTAGGATAATCCTGAGATATTTTGTGGTGTTCAGGGCTTTGGAGTGCGGGCCAAAGGCTTGGGTTTGGGCTCGGTTTCGGGCCCGAGACCCGGAAAAATGAAAAAGGGTGTATTTGCATAGATTTGTGAGATAAGGTAAGACGTGAGGCCGCATTTTGTGTAAGAGGGGGCTAAATAGCGGTTTTAGCTACCGGGCCTAAATTTAGGAATTTAGGAATGCTGAATTAGACCTTGTTAATGTAAAAGGACTAATTGTAGTGCAAATGCAAAGCTCATGCCAAATGAAGCAGGACAAGGACCTAGCTAGACTCCAAATGGACAAAATGAACGTGTATTTAAGTGTGATGTGATGCGACCTAAACCATTTTAACATTTCAAAACGACTCAAAATGAATTCGACATTAGTTAGAACCGTATAAGTCAACGTTAAAGCATGCGTAATAAAAGTCCGTGATACATCACAGGGTTTTGTTTGGGAGGGTACGGATATGGGTATCCACAGAGCCCCCAGTTTGACTGAGCTCGGACTAGAGCGCTAGTCAAACTCCTCGACCATATCCGGACCATTACGGCCTCGATACTGATCGGAAGCAAGCATGTGTCCATGGGTGAGACGAGGACTTGAACCAAGCTAAGCGGGAGGCGTGCGCATTTAAGGACTTGGCGGTCCGTGCATATTATAAGAACTGCCGCCTGCAGAGTGCCTTCGCCGTGCTTGTTGCTAATGCCTTTCACGATGTTGATGTCGCCGTCTTGTATATGTTGGGTATCGTGATAGTCTTTGCCAGAGCGTCTTCGTATGGTCTCGTGAAAGAGCGCATGTGCTGCAATGCGTGGGGGCTAAAGCGCAAGGGCGTGAGTGTATCTGGGCTGGATGTATGACCTCGTGAAGAGTGCATTCGCAAGATGCATGGTCTTGTAGGAGTGCATTTGTAAAGGTTGTAATGCTTGTACAGGGGTGTTCTTGTGCCATGGGTTCATGCTTGGATGTGCTTTGTAGGACGTTTGTGCTTAAACTCGCCGAGGAGCGTTTATGCTTGTAGTAAAGTGCTTGTTGTAAAGTGCTTGTTGTAGAGTACTTATGCTTGGAGTTAGGTGTATATTGCAGAGTGCATGTGCTTAGGCTCGCCGAGGAGTGTCTATGTAGTTGTGGTTGCATGTGGTCGCCTCCCGTGGAGGAGAAAATGATGTAAATGCTCGTGAAGAGCGTTCGTGCTTCTGCTTTTGTACCGTATATTGAATGCTCAATATACGCGCATGGCGGGTTGTGAGTGATGCCTTGACCCAAGCACGGGACGTATTTGGAGTTGTATGGGTGCTAGGGTGAATTAGGAATCGAAAAGTAGGCGGAAAACGAGAAAAAACCGAGAAAAACCAGGGGTATGAACCGCATAGGCTTATGCGGTTCAGGGGACAAACCGCATAAGCTTATGCGGTTTCCCCTGTTGGCTGCTGGGGGCTATATAAGCACGAGCAAACCGTGAGCATGCCACATTGTATCATTTACGGTTTTTCAACTCAAAAAACATCATTTTTCGATTTCTCAACCGTTTTTGCTCATTTTCGTTGCGTTGCCTTGCTATGGAACGAGGTATTGCTCCATTTTAACTTGCTTTTACGTTATTTGTCGTTGTAATTAGCTAGTTTTGCCTTGTGATGTTGAAAAGACGGGTTTTGAATGAAAACCCGAGTTTTGCTTGAAATTTGCCGTTTGAATGCTTGAAATTGACGTCATTGTGTTGCATTATGCCATGTGAACGTGCATGTGTGAATTGATTGTGATTTAGACCGTCTTTGTGTGAAAAACGTCCAAATTAGGTTTCGGGCCCGAAAACGAACCCGGATTTTCCGACCCGGAATTTCAATTAAACTTCGGTGTAGGATGCCCATAGCGAGTATAGCATGCCTATAACGTTAGTTTCGCGAAAAAGTCGAGTTAAGGCTTTCAAATCGCCGTCTTAAGTCGTAGTTTTACGGAGTAATTAAGGCGAATTGGGGGTTTTTGATCGGGGTGACCAAAATGCAATTGCTTGTAATGGGTTGTTGTTGGGGACTATTATGGCGCGTAGAAACCATAAAGTTGTGATTTTGAAATGTAGAGAACGGTTTTCGGCTTAATTATGAATTAGGCCTAAAAATGCTTTGTAGGGCGTATAGTGCAATGTGTAAGGGAATGCATATGTATTATGTGTGTATTACTTGTGTGTATTTGTGTATGTGTATGCCAAGTTGTATGCTTGCATGTATTATGACTGTATGTAATGGTTGTGTTTGGTCGCAGGGGAAGGTTCCAGCCGTGTTACGAGATCGAGATCTCGTAAGAGTGCTAGTTCGAGGACAGAGGGAGCTTCTAGCTCGAGTAACTTGAGGCGTACTCGTAGTGAGAGGGAAGCTGACCCTCGTGATCTGCCCACGAGACGTGGTCAGTCACGAGGTAGGGGCCGTGGGAGAAATGTTCCGGCGCGTGATCCTGAGGAGGAGGCGGCGGATGCGTTTGCTCAGGAGTTTGTGGATGAGCTGGAGGCTGAGATGGATGTTGCTGAGGAGCAGGTTGAGGAGGTCGAGGAGGTCGCGCCTAGGGCGAGTAGCTCTAGGCCGCGAAAATCACGCGCGAACAGGGCTTTCGCGAAGGGTTGGGATGGCCACAACCTTACGCTGCTCGGAGAGACATGTTTCCTATCGAGCGGCGATGGGTTGGGATAAGGGCCCGATGAGGACTTTCTCGGGCGTCTCGTCCGCCATGTGTGCTTTGAGGAGAGGCTTCACGAGGGCAATCTTGGGTGTTGCGTAGTGCTTTTGGCCCGTTGGTTGGCCATTGGAGGGAGATTGCGAGGAGGGAGCAGAGGGCGAACCTGATGTTGATCAGGGCCTTCTTGGATAGGTATTGGGACACCACGACGACGTTCCATATGCCCGGCTTCGAGGCCGGCATTACCTTGTCTGAGTATGCGGTCATAACGGGGCTACCGTTTGGGGATCGCGACATGGATTTTGAGTTTGCGCCGTCCGTTGTGGACGAGGTTGTGACTGACGCGGTTGGCGGTGGTTTGGAGGTGATTTGCGAGGGTGCGCCCCCCTATACCTTCAAGACGAGCTATATCTTGGAGTATTTTGAGGGGAAGACCGAGTATGGCCCCTCGGAGTGGAGCGACGAGCAGAATGCTCGTATGTGGTTGTGGTGGTTTGTGAGCGCCGTGTACTTCGGCGATAAGGGTGAGCGGGCATCGACATCGGTCCTTATGCATCTCCTGGACTGGAATGCAATTGGGACGTTTGACTGGGTGACGCCGTCTCTGGGCTTGTGCATTCGTTTCTGCATGGATGCTGTGAGACCGCGGGTCATGGACCGAGGGTCGCGACTGTCCTTAGTCGCGCCTGGCTTCTTGATGGAGGTACGTGTTGATTTTGTTTTTTGTCTTAGGTGTACTGTTGTTCATTTTTGTTGTCTTTGCCTTGTAACATGTTTTTGTTTCTTGTGTGCAGTCGTGGATTCTTAGCCACTTTCCATTTCTGCTCCCCAGCGTCTTTGTCGGATCGTGAGGAGTACCGTGATCGTGCCAGAATGCGATGTAACCGTCTTTGCGCATTTAAACTGGTCGTATGACGAGGTTCGGGATCGTCTGAACCGGATGCGGTTTGATGAGGTTTGTGCTTGAACCATTTTAAATAGAGTGTACTTAAAATGATTGTATTGTATCTGTATTTGTGAGCGTGTTTGTCTTGTCTTTGTTTGTAGTTCGTGCCATTCCCGTGGGGCCAGTACAGGGATATTCCTGAGGGCATTGGGGCTAGGGTTGCGGTCACGAGAGACCAGCGCTATACATAGCGACGCCGTATGGATCGGTTTGGTACCTTGGAGAGCGTTTGGTCTTTCAGGCGGGGTGGCGGCTCGGTGGTGCTGAGATCCATGAGGGTCCTGTTTGAGCGAGGGTTTCTTTCGGGATCGCGTGGCGTTGTATGGAGAGGAGAGTCGGTGAGCCTCCTCTGTCTGGGAAGACTATGCCCATTTTGCTCGATCTCGGCTTGCTTGTGGTAGATTGAGGTATGTGTGCCGGTGTTTGGGGGTGCGTAAGGTAATTTTTGCGAAAAATTTCCACGACGTGTGCGTTTGTATTTGTTTTGCAGAGTTTGATCCCGAGATGGCGAAGCGGCTGATGACTTCCTACTACCATCGAGTATGATGACTCTCGGGCGTCCGTCAGACCTTTGTTCTGCCGACGTACTTGCCGGTGACTCATCGACGCGGGCATGGGCAAATTTGGACGAGCAAGGTGAAAAAGGTATGTTCTTGTGTGATTGTATGTATGTGTATAAGCCCCCGTTTGATCGAGGTATGAAGTATATCGATGATCAAACTTGTGAGTCGTTTTTGTGTTACCCCCTCGGTTTGGTTTAATTTGGGTGAAATTAAGGTAAAGTGGGGTGGGTGTGTTTGTTTTGAAATTTCCCTAAGTTTGACTTAATTTGAGTGAAATTAAGGCAAAATGGAGAAAAGTGTGGCTGTGTTTGTGTTGTGTTTCACAGTGGCTAAAGAGGCGATAAGAAGCTATGGCGTATAGCCAATGTGGAGGATGGCTTGGGCCGAGCAGACATTTCGGTTGTGTCGAGCCGAGCCGAGGCAGCTCAGATTCGGCGTGAGTTTGACGAGTATCGGCGCCGTCACCCCGAGTGAATTTGTGTATTTAAAGATTGTATGAACCTTTATGTACATGTCGTTGTAGCTTGAACTTTGAACTTTGTTGCAGTAGCTTGAACTTCGTCGGTAAACCTGTTTGGTGGGCTTAGTTGAAGAAATGATATGATTCCCGAGTGGGATGCGTTGATGTTCATTTTAGATTGTGAAAATATTTTGCAAAAAGTTCATTTTAAATGTGAAATGAGCTCGTGTGAATGCGAAAAATGTTATGCGTTGACTCGTGGTAAGAATCGGAATTGCTAAAGTGAAGCGTGATGTTGATGTATGGGGAACAACGAGAGAATGTCGTAGCCCAAAGTAGTTTGTAGTGTTTTAGGAAAGACGAAATTAGGAAAATTTTGAGAAAAACCAGCCCCCGAAACCGCATAGGCTTATGCGGTTGCAAGGGGAAACCGCATAGGCTTATGCGGTTTGGTGTGTAAACCGCATAGAGCCATGCGGTTTGTTGGCCTGGCTGATAGCGCTGTGTTTCCATATTTCGGATATTGTTTTCCTATATAAGGAGAGGGGGTGCGTGCCTAATCTTCATTCACAAACACTTCTCTTCTTTGTGCTTTTGCTTTAGGATTTTGCTTTCACAAATATATTGGGTATATTTATAAAAGTTTTTTTTTGTTTTTTTTTTTGTGTCCAAGAAAATGGAGGAGCATTTTGATGCTCTTTTGAAGAGGTGGACGTCTTCCTTGAGTTCGGGGATGAAGAAGGCGGTGTATGATGATGGTGCGGGTGTATTTATTGGCTTTCGTCAAATGAAAGTCGATGTAGACTTCCTTGATTCGTGTTTGGATTATTGGGATCCTAATTTGCATGTTTTTAGGTTTCTCGGGGGAGAGGTGTGCCCTTTGATGGAGGAGTTCTCGGCCATTACTGGATGGTCGAAACGGACTACTCCTGTGGTCGTGAGGAGTGAGCTTTGTTACAACGGGATGTTGCGAAACTTCCTTGGGATGACAAACGCTCATGCTGCAGGTTTGTTTGAGGGAGGCAAGGTAAACATGCTTCTCTTGTGTCAACGATATATGAATAAGGCTGATACTAGTATTTCGGACCGTTCTAGGCGGAGGGCCCTTGCTTTTTGTTTGGTTCATCGTTATGCTTTTGCGGGAACCATGCCAGATGGTGTGTTCGGGAACGCGAGGTATGCTCGTGTTGTTGAAGAGATGGAGCGAGGACATGATCCTTCTGCGTTGATCCTAGCGGAGACTATACTGGGCTTAGACGACCGTTATGCTAATCGTCTGAGCTCGTACAGGGGTTGCGCTAGGATTCTCAACGTTTGGCTCATGAAGAGGCTGAGTGTGTATAGAGCTCTTCCCCTCGGAAGTGTCTTCAAGGCGGCGGGGACGACGTCTCGGAAGATGGATTGGGCTAACCCTCGGGAGCGTTCGCTAAACTACTACCGGTGGTTTGTGAAGGAGAGCAGCATTCGTTGGTATGTTTCGTGGTGGGGTATTACGGAGGTAACGGCACCATCGGTGGCGAACGCGGCTCGCGGGTTGATGTTGTGCGGGTTTGAACGGGGCGTATGGATTCATCCTCTTCGCTTGAAGAGGCAAATCGGGCTTGCTCAAACCATACCCGAGCAGGATACTCAGGTTGGAGGGGTTGTTGTCCTAAACAACCAGATGATTGATGCTTGGATCCGAGGGTGGTCGGATCGTGTTACTTGGGTTGTGCCGGAGCATATAGAGTCTACTCGTGTCACGGATTTCTATACGCGTTGGTGTCATTCCAAGGATTCTCGTGAACGGGAGAATCAGAGGAGGAGAGAGAAGAATGGGCCAAAGCCCTCCTTGTTGCATGAAGTAGTGCGTGACAGGAGGGATTATGGTAATCTCTGTGTTGTTGATCACAGTGCTTCTAGTTCGAGGCAGGTGCGAGAGAGACTTGGACCAAAGTGATCATAAAGATCGCCTAGGGCCAAGGATCGAGGAGCCCAGTTGAGCGAGGATGAGGATCCGATCGAGCCCCCAGGTTTTGAGAGATCTACTCCCGTCCTTAGGTCGAAAGTTGTGGCGGATCGGCCTCTTGAAGATGAAGAGGTCAACCCGAAGCGTCAGAAAAAGACTTGATTAGTTTGTTTTGTTTAGTTTAGAAGGATTCCTTTATTTAAATACATGTTTTAGATTTGAATAAAGGGCTAAGGAGGCTTGTTCCTAGCTCCTTTCTAAATTGCGGAAAATTCTAAATAAAGTAATAAAATAGAATTAATTTGCTTTTGTCTTGTCTCGTTCTTTTCTTTGTTTTGTTTTCAAATGTTCTCGACCTTTTTAAGCTTCGAACACTTGTATTTTGTCTCAAATCCTCGACCTTTTTAAGCTTTGGACTTGTGCGTTTTGAATTGTTTTGTCTTAAATCCTCGACCTTTTTAAGCTTTGGACTCGTTTGTTTGACTTGTTCCGTCTTTAAGTCCTCGACCTTTTTAAGCTTTGGACTTGGATTTGCGTTTTGTTTTGTGTTGACTGTGCTCTCGACCTTTTTAAGCTTTGAGCGTGTCATTTTGTGAGTGCAAAACCCTCGACCTTTTTAAGCTTTGGGCATGCGTGCTAGGAAAAGTTCGGTTGTGCTTTTGATAAGCTGCCTACGTATCTGCTTTTTGAATACAGAATCAAACCGGCGTAGTTCGTGTGATTCGGTTGAGCTCTTTGCAAAGCTGCCTACGTATCCACAGTGCGTGGAATCAAACCGAGCGTAGTTCACTCATGCGAGAGCGAGTTTCGTCCTTTTTGTGAAGTACATTGCAAATTTGTTTAAGGGTAGTATTTCTTGAGTTGATCAAGATTTGTTGGTAGTCGGAAGTCTTGACCGTCGAGGTCAGTTAACGTTACTGCTCCTCCGGGAAGGATGTCCTTGACCAAGTACGGTCCGGCCCAATTGGGTTTGAATTTCCCCCTTGGGTCGACTGGTAATGGTGCTCGGACGGATTTGAGTACTAGGTCACCCACTTTAATGTTTCGTGGTTTGACCCGTTTGTTGTAGGCGCGTTGTAGGCGAGATTGATACATTCGGACTGTACTTAGTGAATGTAGTCGTCTTTCGTCTAAGAGAATGAGTTGTTAAATGGCGTTCGCGTGCCCATTCGGCTCAGGAATGTCCGCTTCCATGAGGATTGAAGGGATTGCATTTCGATTTCTACGGGTTGAGCGGCTTCCATTCCGTAGGTTAGGAAATAGGGTGTCATGCACAGTGGGTGTGGGGATTGTGGTGCGATACCCACATAATGCAAATGGGATTTTGTGGGGCCAGTCGTGGCAGGTGTCGATCATCTTTTTAAGGATTGATACGACGGTTTTGTTTGCTGCCTCAACTGCGTCGTTGGTTTGCGGTCGATAGGGTGATGACTTGTGTCGTTGTATTTTGTATTTGAGAAGAAGTGGTTCGACTTCTCCTTGAAAGTGCGTGCCTTGGTCACTAATGAACTCGTGTGGTATGCCATAGCGACAAATGATGTTGTTTTGTATGAATTTTGCGACTTCTTTTGTGCCTAGCTTGCGGTACGATGCGGCTTCGACCCATTTGGTGAAATAGTCGATGGCCACGAGGATGAAGCAGTGTCCTCCTGCTCCTACGGGTTGTACTTTGCCAATGACGTCGATGCCCCACGTGGAGAAGGGCCATGGCGAGGTTAAACTGTATAGTGGTGAAGGAGGGATGTGTTGTACGTTTGCAAAGATTTGACAATTATGGCAATGTTTGACATATTTTGCGCAGTCGGCTTCCATGGTAGTCCAATACCATCCTAGCCTTATGATTTGTTTGCACATGGCTCGTGCGTTCATGTGAGGTCCGCACTCGCCATCGTGTACTTGGGACATGATTTCGTGTCCTTTTTTGTGGTCGACGCACAAGAGGAGTGTGCCTTGAGGCGTCTTTTTTGAGTAGTTTGCCCATTTCCAGCACGAATTGTGATGATAATAGGCGTAGGGCTCGCTTGGCTCGTTTGTCGGTGTTTGGCGGGTATTCGCCGTTTGTTTTGTAGTTGATGATTGCTTGGTACCAAGGGTCGGTTTGTTCTTCCTCGGTTTCGATGTCACAGATGTATGCGGGTTCGTTTCGTCTCTCCACGACAATGGGTAGAGTTTCCATCCCCGGGGGTATGTTGATTAGGGACGCGAGTTTGGATAGCGCGTCGGCGAATTGGTTTTCTTCGCGTGGGAGGTGTATGAATTCTACGTGGTAGAATTCGTTTATGAGCTCTTGTATTTTGTTTTGGTATAATGCTAGGTTTTCGTTAAGTATCTTCCATGCTCCGGACACTTGGTTGATTATGAGGGAGGAGTCCCCATAGACTCTTATATTGCGGGCGTTGAGTACAAGCGCTGCTTGGAGACCTTGCAAGCATGCTTCGTATTCCGCGGCGTTGTTTGTTACGTCGAAGTCCAGTTTAATGGATAAGGGTGTGTGTTCGCCATTTGGGGATATGAGAAGTATTCCTACTCCGCAACCTCGATAGTTGGATGAACCATCGAAGTATAATTCCCATTGTTCTTGGTCGATGTTGTAAATCCCGTCGTCTGGAAGGGATGTGGTGTCTATGATTGGTTGCTCGGTGATTGCATTTTCGGCTAGAAAATTGGAGACTGCTCGTCCCTTGATTGCTTTGAGGGGTACGTACTTAAGGTCGAATTCGGCTAGGAGCAATGTCCATCTGGCCATTCGTCCGTTAGGTACAGGTTTCTCGAAGAGGTATTTTATGGGGTCCATTGTGGAATATACCCTTGTTTGGTGTGCTAGCATATAGTGACGGAGTTTTTTGGATGACCAAACTAAGGCTAGGCAACTCTTCTCGACGGGTGAGTATCGAGTTTCGTAATCGAGAAACTTCTTGCTGATGTAGTAGATTGCGCGTTCTTCACCGTTTACTTCTTGAGCGAGCATGGCGCCCATGGCGGTGGGTGTTGTTGTAAGGTATAAGGATAAGGGTAAACCTTCTTGGGGTGGTTGTAGAACCGGCGGGTTAGTTAGCAGTTCTTTGACCTTGTCAAATGCCTTTTGACATTCCTCGTCCCATTCAACGTGGTCGGTTTTCTTGAGCTTCTTGAAAACTGGTTCACATATCATGGTGAGTTTACTGATGAAGCGTGAGATGTATTGGATTTGGCCTAAGAAACTTCGAATCTCGTCGAGGTTCTTGAGGGTTGCATTTCGAGGATTGCTTTGACTTTCGAGGGGTCGACCTCGATGCCTCTTTATTTCGCTCACGTGTCCTAGTAGTTTGCCGGATTTAACTCCAAAAGTACATTTTGGGGGTTGGCGCATTTTGTATTGTCGTAGGCGAATGAAGAAATTGCGGAGGTTGGTGATATGATCGCTCCTTTCCTTTGACTTCACGATCATATCGTCGACGTAAACTTCGACTTCTTTGTGCATCATGTCATGGAAAAGGGGTGTAGCGCTGGGTTGGTATGTAAGCGCCCGGCGTTGATTAGCCGGGCGGCATAATCACAGAAGCAGTATGTCCCCACTGTAATGAAGGCCGCTTTTGCCATGTCTTCGGTGACATTTTGATTTGATTGTAGCTGCGTGGCGTCCATGAAGGATAGGAGGGCGTGGTCGGCGGTGTTGTCGACTAAGACGTCCACATGGGGTAATGGAAAGTCATCTTTGGGACTAGCTTTGTTCAAGTCGCGAAAGTCAACGCATACTCGAATTTTGTCATTCTTTTTCAGGACTGGGACCATGTTCGAGACCCATTCAGGATATTCGATGACTTGGATGAAACCGGCTTGTAGTTGTTTTTCGATTTCTTCCTTGACCATAAGGGACCATTCGGGACGTAGTCTTCTTAGCTTTTGTTTGATGGGTTTATGCTTGGGTTTGATGGGGATGCGGTGCTCGGCGATGCTTCGTTCGATGCCGGGCATGTCTTTGTATGACCAAGCGAATACGTCCTTGAATTCGCTTAGGAGTTGTGTAAATTGGGTGCGCTCGTGTTCGTCTAGTGAGGCTCCAAGTTGTAGTTCCCTTGGTTCTTCGGGGGTTCCCACGTTTATGGTTATGGTTTCCTCGATGATAGGGTCTTGTGTTTTGGGAGAAACAATGTTTGCAATGTATTTGTTTAGAGATTGTTCATTTTTATCGCATGAGTTAGTGTCTTTTGTATTTTGTGTGTTGTTTGTTGCTTGTTGATTGTTAGATGTTTGTGCTTTGTTGTTTGTTTTAGCTTGAGACAAGGCGTAAGCAAATTTATTCATTTCATTATTTTGAGAAGAATTATTCGACAATTCAGAAAATTGCTTGGAGCTAGCCTCCGTAAAAAGAAAGTCTAAACTAAAGCTAGAGTCTAGGATAGATGGGTCGACAGGTGACCCGACACTTAGAGCATTAGAAGTTAAAAGAACTTCTTCTTCTTCTTCTTCGTCTTCGCTGTTTGAGGAGCTGCTTGAGCTGCTTGTGTTGCTTGAGGTGCTTGAGTTGCTTGGGGTGCTTGAGTTGCTTGAGGTGCTTGAGTTGTTTGGGGTGCTTGAGTTGTTTGAGTTGTGATGTAAATTGCGTCGTTGCTGGAGGAAGGTGTGGTTTTCCTCCGAGGCTTCTTGACCTTTCCTTGATCGATGAGGTCTTGGATAGCGTGTTTGAGTCTTAGGCAACTTTGAGTGCTATGCCCCATGCCCCGGTGGTATGCACAGAAGGCGTTGGGGTCCCATGATTTTGATTTCTTATTCATGGGCGGCTCATTGATAGGTCCGATCGGTGTAAGATAATCTTTTGCGATTAGTTTCTGTAATGCTACGGCGTAAGGCATGTAGAGTTTGTCAAAAATCCTTGTAGGGCCGTGTTTGTTGTGTCTTTTTCGTCCCCTGTGGGTGCGTTCTTGAAGAGTGCTTCGGTAGGCGGGATCTTCATAGCTTGATGTGAGGTCCTTTTCAATGCGGGTGCCAATTTCGATAAGGTGCTCAAAGTTCTGAACGTTGCAGAAGTGAAAGTAATATCGCCAGGCGGGCCGCATGCTGAAGAGGAAAGTGTTGATGAGTTCGTTTTCATGCGGATGATTTGGGATTCGGGAGAGCAGTTTCCTCCATTGGATGAGGTGTTTGACGAATCCTTCGCCATCTTTTTGATGGAAGGCCTCGAGGTCGTCGAGTGAGGCTGGGTTGGCGAGTTCCTTCTCGACGCGCCTTTCCAGACGCTCGACTGCGGTCCGATGTAAAGCCTTCAGGTGATTGATGTCTCTCGCAAGTTGATTGACGTGTTGTATTACCTCGTCGGTGGGGAACCAATATTCGTCGTCCTCCTCGTCACTAGACCGATGAAGCTGCATTGACTTGGTCATCGGAGGCGTGATGAGGTAAGGCGATCTAGAATAGGGGACCGATCCCACGAAAATTGCATGATTACAGCGGGTTCGTTGTTCGAGGGCTTGGCAGGCTGAGATGGTTTGCTAAGCTTTCCTTGATCAATGAGATCTTGGATAGCGTTCTTAAGCCTAAAGCAATTCTCGGTGTCGTGCCCCTTGCCTCGGTGGTATGCACAGAAGGCAATGGGGTTCCAAGATATAGGCTTCTTGTCTTCGGGTGGCTCGCTAGTAGGCCGATTGGTTGCAGATAGTTCTTTTCGACCAACCTTTGAAATGCCTTGGTGTAAGACATAAAGAGAGGGTCAAAGTTCCTCTTGGCTTTGGGAGGTGGTGAGAAGGTAGTTGCGAATGCGTCGAGGGTGTCATCATCAAGGTCACCGAAGCGGTGCGATTTTAAATCGTTCTTGACCGCGGGAGGACTTAGAGGAGCTCCTTGATATGCATGGCCGTGTATTTAGCCATGGTGCGATCCTAAGGTCATCTTCGATTTGAGTGCCGACCTTAGTTAGTTCTTTGAAGTTCGAATGTTCTTTGTCTGCGTATAAAATTGATACACGGGTCGCAGTTGTTTGTGAACTTGGGAACAAGCTCGTCCTCGCGAGACGGTTAGGGATTTGAGCGCTTAGCTTCTTCCAACGGGTGAGGTAGTCGGTGAAGCCTTCGTTGTCCTTTTGAGATAGGACTTAGGGTGCGGATCGAGACTTGGGTGTCTTCGTTGTCTCGATCGTCGATCGAATTCAACCGTGAGTTCTTCGAAAGTAGGGATGCGTTGCGGGTCGAGTGAGTAGAACCATGTCTTGACCTTCTTCTTTAGAGAGTGCGGGAAAAGAGTTAGCCGTTGTTTGGCATCTACTCCTTTTATAGCCATTTGGGATTTGAAAGCTTCGGATGTGAATGATCGGGCTCTCATGTCCTTGAAAAATAGGAAGATCACTAAGAGGCGAGCTTGTTAGGGAGCTCATCCTTAATCTTTGGCGGAGTACGATTTCATTCTCCTTGTGGATGGAGTAAGTACTCGAGACATAGAGCCTTTCCTCCATGGCTTGGAGCTTCTTAGCGTGTCTATCGCCTTCTTCCTTAATCTTGGTTTCCATGCGTTCCACCGGTGGTGTGGGTAGTCAAAAGGCGTTCGAGGTCGGTGGTCGACTGCAACTTGGTCACGAGTGCGGTGGCGTCTTCGTTGTTGCGCCATTTCTTGGGTGTAGGTGCGTTTTTTGTATGGGATTATTACACGGTGCTTAGTGCGACGAGTATCCAGCTGAGGCCTGCATTTCACTTTGCATTAGCGACACGACTCGACCCACTAGACTCACATTCATTTTAGGCATTCATTTTAGCTCATTTCTTTGTTTAGAAAGACCTTTTATGCTTGAAAAAGGAGATTTTCGAAAAGGTTTTGCTAAGGGAAGCTTTTGAGGCGAGGATGTGTGCGCACATCTCGTCTCGATGTTAAAAGATTTTGCTCTGCACCCGTCGAACTGATATCGGTGATTTTCCGAGGTGAGCTCGAGTCGGATGTGTAAAAGAAGAAGGATTCGGCTCGAGAGTGATTAGCAAGTCGAACCGAGGATGTTAAATGGAGTCTAGGCCGTGTGACCTAGGGGATTGAAAGCCACGAGCTCGGGTTTTAGTCCTTGCTCGGGTTTTTGCTTGTTAGTGAAAAAGGAAGTTTTGAAAAAGCTCGTTTCAAAAATTCGCGATAGTTTTGTTTGAAAAGGTGTTAGATGTTAGGTTCATTTATCTTTGAAACGTTTTAAGCGAGTTTTCGAAGATATGAATGCATATGCTTGTTTTGAAAAAAGACCATGGAGTGCATGGCCTCGAACTTGTACGTATGACTCAAAAAGGGTGAAAAATGAGTCAGTCGGGTACACCTCCAACTACCTCGAGTACGCTTTGGCAGATACTTAACCCCTCTATTTCCTTACGCAGGAGCGATAGGTTTTCTAAAGGGAGCACTGGGGCGGTCGAGATAATCGTTTACGGCAAGCCGTGGAGGGGAGAGAGGAAAGTTAGTCCTGCACGTGCTTTATCGAGTGGACAAGCCTGCGTGTTGGAACCACCTCTCAAGGGTGTAAAGGGTGCCTAGATTCCAAAAGGAATGGACTCTAAACGAATGTGCATAGCTCAAATATGTGTACTTGGATTGTTCAAGGCTTTCAAGTTTCACCTCTTTATTTTTAAAAAGAAAAAGCTAGTTTTTGGTTTTAAAAAAAAGATCTCCCCAGTGGAGTCGCCAAACTGTGGAACGCGGCATCGGACCCAACTCGGCGTCATGCTTAAGGGCGGATTTTAAAGTTAAAAAAGATTAAGTTGGAAAAACCTTTAAGAACTGTTATGGAGTCGCCACCTATTTATCGCGGAAAATAGGAACCTGCTACCATGTTCTAAGTTAAAAACATGTTCTTAGATTTTGGAGCACGCCGACACCCCTAGATCTAAGGCTTGTGAAACCAGATTGGATTCGGGGTGAGGGTACTTTAGAAAAAGAGTTAATTCAAATAATGATTTATGAAAACCTTTTAGAAAAGCCTATGTAAAAATAGCCTCTACTGACCTAGAACAATCCTTGTAAGATGATATTTGAGCTAATGTTATCGCTACGTACAAGTGCGATAAGTTTGTAAAAGAATGCAGATGCAGATGCAAAAAGATTGATTAAAACCCTCAGTTTAGCATGTTTAACTTGTTAACGAATACGGTTCAGTTAAAGGTCGAATTCATTGTTTAAGTTGATTTTAATGCAAAATAAGAAGGTGCAAGATGCATGCAAATAAAATAAAGTTCAATTGTCCATTGGTTTATTTTATAAGGTCGGTTGCTTATGCGACTTTGGCGTGTCATCGGATATGGAGTGTACCCGAAGTAATAAGAACACTTGGAAGGCAAGCGCGCTCGGGTGCCAAAGCCGGGGGGGGCGCTAGAGTGTAGACCCCTTTGTTAGTCCATAGAAAATAAGAAAAAGCTTTGATCCAAGTGGATCGGTACCTACCTTGTCCTGACGCTTCAGATCTGGGCAGAGCTTCGCTTCTTGAACTTGAAAGGAGGATGAATTCAACACGGGATGGTGTGTTGAACTCAAGGTTTTGAATGCTTGAGGCTTTTGTGAAAGAGGATTTGTGTGTTGTGAATTGTGTGTGAAATTGTGAGATGTGAAAGGTGTGAATAAGATGTATTCTGGTTGTCAAAGATGATCTTCGAGGTTGGGTATAGGGCTCTATATATACTAAAAACCTCGGAGAAATTAGGAAAGCAGGGAATAAAAACAGGCCGAGGAACCGCATAGGCTTATGCGGTTGCCAGGGCAAACCGCATAAGCTTATGCGGTTTCCCCTCCAAACCGCATAAAAATTTGTGCGGTTTGGAGGTGTGGTTCTAGGCCTAATTTCCTAGTTTGGTTTGTGAAATCTTTGAAAGATTACGTGATAAATTGGACGTGTGGCTCAAGAAAACAGCTAGGATAATCCTGAGATATTTTGTGGTGTTCGGGGCTTTGGAGTGCGGGCCAAAGGCTTGGGTTTAGGCTCAGTTTGCCCGAGACCGAAAAAATGAAAAAGGGTGTATTTGCATAGATTTGTGAGATAAGGTAAGGCGTGAGGCCGCATTTTGTGTAAGAGGGCTAAATAGCGGTTTTAGCTACTGCCTAAATTTAGGAATTTAGGAATGCTGAATTAGACCTTGTTAATGTAAAAGGACTAATTGTAGTGCAAATGCGAAGCTCATGCCAAATGAAGCAGGACAAGGACCTAGCTAGACTCCAAATGGACAAAATGAACGTGTATTTAAGTGTGATGTGATGCGACCTAAACCATTTTAACATTTCAAAACGACTCAAAATGAATTCGACATTAGTTAGAACCGTATAAGTCAACGTTAAAGCATGCGTAATAAAAGTCCGTGATACATCACAGGGTTTTGTTTGGGAGGGTACGGATATGGGTATCCACACCAACATTGATCCTTCACAGGAAGTTGTTTCGTCCATTTGCCCATTATCATCAAGACACTTTTACGAAATTCCTAAGTGACTCTTTGAGGAGGAATAGCATACAAACCAATTATTGCTTCATTCTTAGTTCTCTAAATTGAATACAGGACCTGTGAATACACATACAGTAAATTTCCATTGAATATTGATACCAAACGAACTTTTAGCATCGACTCCCACACATTCCTGATAGGCACAACCACTGGTAGCCAATTCTGTATCTCAGAGACACATCTCTGATTGTACACACACTGAAAGAACAGGTGTTCCACTGA
Source organism: Dianthus caryophyllus (assembly GCA_023091065.1). Taxonomy (NCBI): domain Eukaryota; kingdom Viridiplantae; phylum Streptophyta; class Magnoliopsida; order Caryophyllales; family Caryophyllaceae; genus Dianthus; species Dianthus caryophyllus. The sequence continues at coordinate 34,581,114 of CM041522.1, read as the reverse complement.
ATCCATCCCAGCAAAAACACAGGAAGGAAGTAAAAAATCAGGACACATTTCAAACTTAGCTAATATGTCACGAGTTTGAAGTCTATTTAGAGCAATTAATCAATTGATAAAAGAATGCTTGGGGATATTATACCTACACCATACCACTTTATACTCCCTCCTTAGCACAATGTTTATCACATTTACCTTTTTAAGAGTCAAACTTTTAAAAGTTTGACCGTTAATATTTTAAAATATATAAATAATGAGAATATAGCAATAGGATATTCACATTCGTCGTTAAAACATCTTTCCAAAAATTATATTTTCAACGAAAAATGTCATCTATGGCCAAAGAAAAAGATGGTCAAACTATGACGTTGAATACCGTATATAAAGTAAATGTGATAAACATTGTGATGAGGAAAGAGTATTAGTTAACCTTATCTTGGGAACCAGAGAGCCACTTATACCCAGCCTCAATACTATAGCCACTTGCCATCATCCACTGAGAACCATTGTACCCATGCTCAAATTTGTCCTTAATCTGACATAACTTTCTCCAACTCCAGCTGTTATTGGAAAAAGGCTAATATTCCTTCCAATCAGCCTCTCTTAAGTACACATGTTAAACCCATTTCACCCAAAAGTGATCAGCTTTAGAGGCAATCCATCATATGTACTTTCCAATAGCTGCAATATTACAGATTTTGCTCTCTTTCAAACCAAGTCCATCACACTTATTCATTTATTCTCCTTACATCGTAATTCATTAAATTTCATAACTTATTCCGTTTCTTAATAATGATGCTGAATTTGACTATAGCTATTGATATTAAGAATCGACCAAGTAGAGATGTCAATTTCACCCGAACCCGCTCAAACCCGATCCACCCGACCCTAAAAAATGGATGAAAACCTGACTTATATGGATGACGGGTGGATGAAGGATGTAACGGATGGTGGGTTGGATGAAGCATCATCCAATCCATCATTCATCCATCACCCGATTATTTAATTTTCTATGTAAAATTTATATTTTTATATAGAAAATATATTATATGTAACCTTTTATCATGTTTTTTTTACTATTCAACCTATAATCAATTAAGATATTAACTTTTGACGCATTTTAACTTAATTTAAACACTAATTAGTTTCGTTTTTTCAACGAAACACGACACATTTTTATTTTTCTATTTTCATATCACATTAGTTTACAATCCACTATGTCACCCGGTTCACCCGCATCACCTGCGGATGACGGACGGATTGGATATGGATGACCAGTTTCGCGGATGACGGGTGGATTGGATGAAGATTTTTTTGAGACGGAGGGATGCGGGTGACGTTTCACCCGACCCTATTCCGATCTATTGTCATCCCTACGACCAAGTTGATGATTTTTGATTGTCATTAACAATAAATATATTGACTCACACGAATAATAACTTAAAACTATAGCCTAACCTATTGAATGAATACATTAGGTGCATTGATTTGTAAATTTGTAGGTTTAGTTGAAGGTTTAAGTTTATGAAGATGCTTTATTTGTATTATATTATGTAGTTTTTGTAAGACTGTTTAACATGAGTATTCGTGATTGATTAAAATATAGAGAGAAAAACATGACTTTAAATGTTATTTTTCATCTTTGAGCTACTCATTTACAATCTTATAAGCTAACCAACCTACGTGTTTTTGTCATATTGGTATGATCATCATGCTTGCTTACTGAACTCACGTATATTATATTTGTTATAAACCTTTACATGTTTGTAAACCCTTTTTTCTAAATAAGTTTTACAGTTTACATGGTGAATTGGTGATCAAGGTTGCAACTATTTTAGTTATTATTTGTACGATATATACTTAAATATATTTATGGGATAAAGTTTGACTATAAAATTAAAAAATGAGTTCTGAAGATGACATAATCTTAGGCGGTGCTTGGACCAAAAAAAATGAAGTACAAAGTGTCATTACTTAAAATAAGAACTAAGAAGAAATCTAATTTTCACAATAATCTAACTTGTTTACTTTCAATACTTCCAAAAGAATATGAGTAGTACCGAGTTTTAATCGAATTTAAAGCTACAATTTAAGCCATTATTCATTCAAACGTAAAGTTTGGAAAAAATGGAATGTTTTATTAGAAAGTCAACTCAATCAAAATTCTAAGGTGATGGTTGAGGCTCAATAATAGGTGTTTATATTATCACTCCCCCGCACGCGAAGGCTCGAAAGCATACGCGTGGATAAATGAATCACACGGGGCTCGAAGGCTGGAGGCCCGAAGGCGTCAATCCTTGGAGAAACATAGGACATAGTCAACTGTGTGGCGAGGAAAGATCGAACCTAAGACCTTAATTAGAACATGATCCTCTGATACCATATTAAAAAGTCAACTCAATTAAAATCCTATGGTGATGATTGAGGCTCAATAATAGGTTTGTTATATTATCAATAGGTTTTTATATTATCATTTCTTTCATTTTAAAATTTGAAAAACAATTCATAATTGCATTTTCTATAAAGGAAAAAATATTGATTAAAATTCCCTCAAAAAAAAATATTGATTAAAAGATAGAGAATTTTTTTTATTTTTTTTCTTTTTTTTTTTAACTCAAAATACCATATTTCCAAAAAAAATCATAATTTTAGAATTAAATACTGATTTGATTTCTTTTTCTAAAAATTGATTTAATTTTTCTTGTATCTCGCTCAATATTTTTTTTTTTCTAATTAATATGTTAGTTGCATGCATCGAGTTTGGATTGAACTCATAGAGAAAAAGATAGTGTTTCACAAACAAATACTCGATAAAATTTTATTGCAAATCAATTGAAAATAAGAGGATAACTCCTTAACTTATAAGGTGTTCAACTCTTTTTAACTTGACCATATGACCAAAGTGAAATCTTATATATAAACTAAATGCTAATCCACATCAATTTGATAGGGAAAAGAAAGTTCTTTACATTTGTGCTTTACTAATCAACGCAACATTGACTTTGAGCTTAGTCGAACTAAAGCTTTGTCACTACCAAAAAACAGTCTAAATGCGAGGGAATTTGCGACGGAAAAAAAATTCCGTCGCAAACAATGGGTCGCAAAGATATGATGCTATATATCGACAAAATAGTTAGTACTCTTAGAACCTATCTCTATATATATATATATATATATAACAACGTCAATAATAAACTCTTTTGTTTGTATGTAAAGTCTGCAGGATCGCCGACACCACCTTCTGTCCCCGAGCTCGTGAGGAAATCAAAAACCTCAAACAAGAAAGGCGGTTTTATTACCAACAAAGTCAGAAATTTATTTGTAAGAATTCATTTATACTACAACATTAATTTTATGATTTTAATTTACAATTTTTTTTAACTAACGAGTATTATATTTTCTATCTTAAAATTAGGACCGCTTCAATCCACGAGTTGAGGAGCACGAGCAAACCCAGCCAGACACTCCTATTGACGAGAACCAGCTGTATTATGAGGTAGTGGGAGGACACGACAAGAAAGGTCGTGTTTACGGCACGGGTTCGGCCTCGTCTATGTTTCTGACCGTCGGCGCCTCGTCACTCATCCGTCGGGAGCGATCTCGTCTGATCCGGGATTATGACACGCCTGGCAATAGAGAATAGGTCGATGAGAGAAAGGTTGTCGACAATTGAGGAGTACATTGCGTCTCAACGCATCAGTACTCAGCCTCCTCCGACATGCAACCTTGGCGCCAACCACTACCTATTTAGGCAGGGGCCGTTTGACGGTGATGGTGGTAGTGGTACTGGCGGCGTCGATGTCCCTACATATTGAACTTTGACGTTGGTAGTGGTAGTTGAACTTTGATGAATGAACTTGTTAACTTTAACGGTGGTAGTGGCCGTTTGTATATTAAGTACCGTTATATATATATGCTATGTTCGGTTTATGTGTTGTGTGTTTGGTGTGCTTGATTTTTCGGTGTATTGACAACGAAAACGAATTTCATTGCAGGTTTTTTGGGTGTAAAAAGCGGTTTGTTTAGGCGTGAAAGCAGGCAAAAAGCGCGAGAAAAATAGCGATGGCTGCGACGGATTTCCCAACTTGCGACGGAAAATCCGTCGCAAACATTAGAACTTGCGACGGAATCTCCGTCGCAACCGTCGTCTTATGCGACGGAATGTCCGTCGCAAGTTTATTTTTTGCGACGGATTTTACGTCCGTCGCAAGTTATGCGACGGATACGTCCGTCGCAAGTTATATTTTTTGCGACGGATGGTTTTGCGACTGATTTGGCCGTCGCAAGCTATTTGCGACCGAATTTCCGTCGCAAAACTATTTTTTGCGACCAGTATTTGCGACGGGCCTGTTTAGTCGCAGAATCCGTCGCAAATGACCCTTTTGCGACGGATATAGGGCTTTTGCGACGGATTTCGTCCGTCGCATTTTGAGTGTTTTTTTGTAGTGTGTTCTTTTCAGCTTAATTTCATCTTTTAAACTTCAACTCAGCTTTTATAAGTTCAACTCATACCCTATAAGTTCAGTTATAATAAGTTCAGCTCCAATAATCCCCATTAAGCTTTAATTTACACCGACTTCAACTCCTATGATTTCAGCTCTTATAATTAAGTTCAGCTTCTATAAATTCAGCTTAGCTTCTATAAGCCCTAAAAAAACAGGACCCAAGTTAATTATAATTTTCTTTAATTTTATAGTAAATTGACAATTACATCCATGGTTTATTGCCAACTTGAAACTTACATCCACATTGTTTTCGACTTTGTAACTACTACCACTATGTTTGGTTCGGTTAATGATTACTATCATATTTAATCCGAACCTTAAAAATCACTTGAAAAGACCAAAATACCCTTATTTTCACCTGCCCTCATTTGACTCACTTTCTTCTTCATTTTTTCATAACTTTACATTGACTTGAATTTTTTTACATCCACCATAATTACTGAATTTTTTTACATCCACCACGAATTTCATCATCAAGTAGCTGTCGAAACTCGTGGGTATTGTTTATATCTTGAGAAGGTACGCCAATTTCATGCGTTTTTGATGAATTGAATTTGAGTCATTGGTTTTTGATTCCGTCCCCAAATTTGAATTACGATTTACTGTAGCTTTGAATTAGCTTAATTTACACTTAATATAGCTTAATTTACACTTAATTTAGCTTAATTTACCTTCAATTAGTTTCTTAAAGTGTTGAATTAGTAAGTCTTTATATTAATTAGTTGTGAAAGTTTATATGAAACATAACTAACGGCTAAATTTAACGGATTATTCAAGTTTGGTTACGGTTGGGACTATGTTTATAAGTTTAAGGGTACAATTAGGAATACCCCAAACACAGAGTTACAACTAAGAAAAGTGAAAAGTACGAGGGTATAGATGGGAAAAACCCTATTTTTAAACTATTGAGACATGATCACATTTTATTTGATAATAATTATGATAAATATCTAATTTATCGTATTTTATGTATTAAAACTCATTTGGACTAATAAATTTGACACAAACTTTCATAAAACAAAATTATACTAAGGTGAATCTAGGAGTCCCAGGATAGTCTGTAATCAGTGATTTATCCTATGCTAGAGATCGACCGTGATATACTACGTAGTCACTTATTAAATTTAATTTAATAAATTAAATTTAAGTATAATAATAATAACAATAATAATAATAATAATAATAATAATAATAATAATAGTGATCAAAGGAGAGAAAGGAGCACATGAGGTCAATAAATGAGGAAATTAGCCTATAGCATAAATGAAATGGGTATGTGTGTCTTAAGCGTAAAATGCGCTTACAACATTTGAGTTAATGCTAACATGACTATAGTAAATAGGAGACATCCTTATGGTTAACTTCATTCATTTTGGCTCACATGCACCATACATCCACTTAACCATGCTTATCTCTTAATTCTCCTACTAATCTTACATTTTTTTAATTTTTTTTTTTAAAGTAATTTTTACGTGAGATTGTTTTAAATTGTGAGAATTATTGAGTATTAAAAGATATAAGTGAACTAATTGTAAATCTGTATCTATTACTTGTGTGAAAAGGTCTCAAATGTCTCACAATAAATTTACGTATTGTGTGACCGTCTTATTTAAAAATTAGTGTTATTTATTTAAATGTAAATTCTCCTATGAGATGGTCTCATAATAAGATTATTGTGAGTATTGTGAGACTTACCACATAGGAGGTTGTTTCTACGTGTTCAAAATATTTGTTATATACTTATATATCATAGTATAAATAGACATATAAGCACAATACTGCCCGATTTTATATCTTGTTTTTATCAAGACATCTCTAAGTATATATGGATAAGGTCTTAATACCATTTATAAAACACGCTTACTTATTTGAGATCATTTCACAATAATATTTTATTACTTCTTATATTAAATACCTACTGTAGAGTTATTTTTATACTCTTTAATTCTTTTAAAGAATTTTCATAATTAAGATCGGACAGTCTCACATTATTAAATTTACGTAAGATATTCTTTCAAAAGGCTTACTGAAAACATTGATAGTGGGGTCTGACGGTCTTTCAGTACTGTTATCATGTATGAGGCCTCTATATGGCAGAAGATCATTTCACACGTGAAATGACCAATAGAGGAGTTAGTTTCTCATAAATTAGATTTACCCTTTACCGCCTTTTGGATTAAATTGCAAAATTATATTCTACCGTTGGATTTTCCTTTCTTACGTCTAGGAGATTTAAATAAAATTAAAAACTCTTCTAAGACGAAAGGTGGTGCAGTTGTTACTGATGCTCGTAGTCGTAGACTTGTAATGTTTTATTTATTTATTATTTTTTTTAAAGTAATAATTCATTAACAGGATGTCAAATAACAATTACAACGAATAAGTTAAATCGAATACAAATTTAACGATAATCAAAATACATTTTTTTATAGAATGAAAGATCTCAAACTCTAATTTGACAATTCGGCACAACCTCGTATCGTTATCTCGCTCCATGTAACCTTTGAGGGGATCTTTCAATTCGAAAGAACGCAGTAGAGAAACCACTTGGCTCCGTTGATTGTTGACGATTAACGTGTACTCATTGAACAATCATTCAACAAATTATCAAAGAACTACTATATTGATAAATAACAAAACTATGACACTCCATAAAAATGTACCGCAATTATCCTACGAAGAGAACTGAAAACTCTCAACAAAGGAGAGACGTACTTTTATGAAACGAATGATAGAAAAGCATACTAATACCAAAGATTAGTTAAGTTTTGGGGCTTACCATCGATAAATGTCGATGGTAGCCCCAAGTTTCGAGGGTAAATTGTTTTTTTTTTTTTTTTTTTTTTTTTTTTTGGATATTTCACATGAATAAACCAAATTACTATCAACAGTATAGAGAGTAGTAGTGAATCTGTCTTTTAATTTGTTGTTGAAATTTAATCATAATCATAATTTTTTGAAATTTAGTACTCCCTCTGTCTCAGTCATTTGTTTACAGTTTGACTTTTTTCCCCTCACAAAAAAGTCAAACTGTAAATAATTCACTGAAACGAAGGGAGTACAAATATGTATCATAAATAAAAGGGTAAAAAATAAATAACAATTTAATTAAAATTTATATTTATAAACAAATAAACTTAGCATTGAACTTATTACGGAGTAGTAACCTTATTATATGAGTGTAGTATTTTAATCAAGTGGGAAGAACACTAAAAATGAGAGGGTATTTATTAAACATAAAGCCTAAATAAAATAACTTTACAACTGTTTCGGGTTATAAACACTTCAAGTGCTACAAACGCGAATCAAGGAATTAAGTTCTAATGATCTTTCTGTGGAGGTGGTATCACTTGCTTCCCCTCAATCCACAGATCTGCACAGGTAGCAAACCTATCCTCAGGAGTGTCCGAGGAGAACCCCTCTAATACTTTATTAAGCAGACTTGTGAGTAAAAAATAAGAATTTACAGAGAGAAAATCCAAATAATACATTTTGTTATGTGTGCTGTGAATGAATCACCTAGTCAAAGCCTCCCCCTCTATTTATAGAGATATCCTTTTGTCCTTGTGTACTTTTTGTTGGTGAAAAACTAACTTCTTGTCCTTTAGTGTCGTCTTGTAGCGATCTATGTTAGAAAATCTTACACCCTTGTCCTCTATATAAAATTATCTTCCTATATCATTCTAGGGCCGTGCCACATAGGTGGTCGTGCGGTTTGCTGATTTGATGCCCCCATTTGTGGTCCTGGGGATGCAGGCCATGCGACCTCCGACTTGTATATAACACGACCTTATGGGCCACGGTTGACCATTCCCCATAACAATTTTATGAGTAATGAAATTGGTGGTAATAACAGTGTTAGTAGTGAATGCAATTGTATAAGTAACGATATCAGCAAAGTGAGGAGTGAAATTGATAGTAGTAACACTATAAATCTATAATACTCCCTCTATTCATATACATTCACCCCATGATGTCACCACGCACTTGACGAGGCGTAATTTGTGACAATAATATCTCGAGTTACACATTATCAAAAATTATAAAATTTAAATATTACTCCGTAATATTCTATTTAAGTAAACGAATAAAGCAGGATCACACATGCCTATATTATCACTTAATTATATATTACCCACATTATCGAAGATTTTCTAAGCTCTTGAATAGTGTCAGATAGTAAAATGGGGTGAGTGGATTTGAATGGAGGGAATAGTAATTAACAATCGTAACAGCAATAGTAGTGAAAATAATAATAATGAGAATAATGAAATTAATAACTATGGTAGTAGGGATTGTGTCTTTATAATTTGGTAGGTTATCTTTGCAAATTATAATTCAAATAACTCATGTTTATGATAAAATACAAACTGAGAAAAATACTTTTGAATTTTTTTTAGACTTAGTATACATATTTAACAAAAATCGTTATATTAAATAATATTACATAAAATTGTATCATAATTGCTAAATATATAACTTTGACAAATATACACCAATTATATTTTATACAAATATAAAAGATAATAATAAATCGCTCGGACGGGACCGAGCACACAAACTAGTACTATAAATAAACAACAATCCAAAGATTCATTGAGCTCATAAATTTCGTATTAAGTTATTTTAATAAAAATTTGTTCATATGCAAATTATTAAAAATTAATGTATTTTATATCAGGTTATAATTAATAACAAATATTATTCCTATTATTTTACTTCAAATTCGGTTAATAATTTAAAAATAGAGGGTCATGAAATCTTATCATGGTTGCAGGTTATACAATTTAAGTAGTACATAATTAATATTAAACTATTCAGCAATTTTTTCTTTAGTTATTTGTTTCGATAAATAAAATAAAGTTAATATTTTATCAATTGAGCTTTTATCATTACACATAGGGAGCCTGGTCGAAGACGAACCTCTAAAACTAGTAAACAAATGTTTGAACTTTGAAGACAAAAAAAAAGGATTTGCTCGTGAGACCCTTGCGAGTTACGACCAATCCCCTTTTTTTTTTGTTATTCTATATGGTAACCCTATGTTTTTTCATATTCTACGTGGTAACCCTACATTTAGAAAGATTCACATGGTAACCCTGTACTTTATTAATACCTACCAGCGTGACCCTCAACTTGTATTCCGTCAATTTTTCCGTTAAGTAGCTAGTTAACGGAAAGTGTTGTGGCGGATTTAATTTTGTATTTTTCTACATGGTAACCCCGTGATTTAAGAAAATTCTACATGATAACCTTATATTTGTGCATAACATTCATGCTTGAAAAAAAATCTCATCAAATTAATTATTTTCCTCTCACTTCACTATATTATATGCAGTATTTATTTTTTATATCCATGTGATTGAGGGCATGTTAACGAATTGTTTCCACCCTCTCGATGTTAAAGATTACATTATTAATTATTTTCAACTCACTTACAATACATTCGTCTCTTCCTGATTGAGGTGTACTTCATTCGGTCAAAGTCTCCTAACCAACAAATTAACGAGCTTCTAGGCTACAAACTAAGTTAATCACATTATAGACAAAAGAAGATGTGAAAGTGAGTCGTCCGAAGAGAATTAATTCTATCAAACACATTCATCGATGTCTTCCACATAAATGAGATTAAAACACCTCCTTAACAATTTCTAATTAAAATCTAATACATATAAAAACACAATCTTTTGTATTGGTTTTCTAAACTTAGTTTCTAATGTTGACAAGTCATCATTTTTTACAAAATATGAAGCCATTTGTCAATCACTTAAAGCAATCAATTAATGTTAAGTTAATTAATGAAAACCTATGTAAAACTTTTTAAATGAATAACGGAATATAAAAGGATTTTTTTGTATTTTGCATTAATTATCAAACTATATACTCGCTTAGTTATAGTATTTGAAAAAAAAAAGATTGTGGACAAATTATCAAAACTTAAACGATAATGTTCTTGTCAATAAATAATAATAGAAATAAGCAAATTTCAGTTAATTTCCCTCATTAGTAACATAATTTCTAGAGTGTGACATAGTATTGTGAGAAATAAAACAGGGCCTAAAGTCGAATTTCGTGTCTAGCAAATTTCAGTTCATTTCAGCTACCTAAACGATAATCTTCAACTTCCTTCCTAAAAATAATTGTTATAATTACCAATAAGGACATGTTCTTTCTTGCTTTTTAGAACTGAATATAACTGAACTGAATCGAACTAAACTAAACTAAACTTAACTTAACCTAACTAAACGGAACTGAAACGAGTTGAGAACTGAACTAAATCGACATGTTATTTTTTGCTTTTTAGAACTGAATATAACTGAACTGAATTGAGCTAAACTTAACTTAACTTAACTAAACGGAACTGAAACGAGTTGAGAACTGAACTAAATCGAATTGAGCTGAAATGAACTACTACTACTACTACTACTAATGAACTACTACTATTACTAATAATGAACTATTACTGCTGCTGCTGCTGCTACGTATAAACTATTGTCTATGAGATACGACGTAATTTGTAATATTATACGGAGTATAATGTTTCAAATTAATTTGTGTATTCCAAGGGAATTAAAAATTAGTGAATGATAACACAAACTTTCGATCACTGCCGTGATTATCACGGGATTTAAAACTAGTTTCAATTCAAAATAAAAGTAGGAGAACAAAAAATGTGACTCAATGGATGAAATTTGAAAATTTATGGTGATCAAGTGAAAAAGAGGAAAATTGATTAACTTAATGAGTGTGTTTTGTGCATGTTTTTTTTTTCTTTAAAAAAAAAATAAAAAAAAAAAGAGAAAAAGGTTACCATGTCAAAATTTTGTAAAACATGAGGTTACCACATAGAAAAACTCATAATCAATTCCGCCACATCACTTTCCGTTAACTATTTAACGGAAAAACTAACAGAAAATAAGTTTAGGGTCATGCTGATAGGTTTTAATAAAGTACAGGGTTACCATGTATATCTTCTTAAAAGTAGGGTCACCACGTAGAATTTGAAAAAACACAGAGTTACCGTGTAGAAAAACCCTTTTTTTTGTATGTCTACTATGAAACAGTCTCATAGAATAAAGACACACTAATTAATGTCACTTGTCACATCACCAACAAAAACCTCCCCATTCTTTTTAATATTACAAGCAAAAGTATTTTAATTCATCTGTCGTTTTATACATCACAGCCATCAATTTCATCAGCATCGTTCAACACCACCATCACCGCCACCATCATCATCACCCCAAAAACCATCGTTTTCGAAGCCACACCCACGATCAGCACAAAACTTGTGTAAGCCTTTCATGACCTATCACCACAACATCGTCAAACTAGCGGTTCGTCCCATCGATCATACCATGAATGTTCAATGATTTGATCTCATCACCACATCGACTATGATAGATTAAGTCTAGATAATTGACGAATCGAATGGTGACGCTGACACGCGAGGTAATACAATTGGGGTAGTAATAAGAGATGCATTGTCTGATGATATCGATAATGAGTTTAGGATTTTCGATAATTTTATGCCCCTATATGTTTATGTAACACCCCGACTTTTTCCCTTTTATATAAATAATTCATTTCGTTAAATTCGTATTTCATTTCTCTTGATTTTGTTATTTTTGGCTCGAGGAATAAGCGAAACCGTAGTCGGAACTCAAAAACGATGTCATTTCCTCATACGGACTCCGATTCAGGCGATTCAAAAGGCTAAACTGCGTATTTTTTTGACGCCGTCGCAACTGCCAAACTTTCAGAGAGAAACCGCGAGCGGGCCGCGAGCAGGCCGTGAGTGGGCCGCGAGCCACTCTGTTTCACGTGATTGGTTTGCTCGACTTCCGTGGTTGGGTTTTACTCGTATTTAACCTTTTTAATCTTTCTTTTTCAGCCCTAATTCATTATAATATTTATTTAATCCCCATCATTAAGCCCTAATTCTCTCTTCTCTCTCCTTAAACCCTCATCAAAACTCTCTCAAAACTCCATTAAAATCATTCAAGATTCATCCTTCCAAACCCTAATTCCTTTGTATTCAATCCCTTTCGGTAATCCTTCGCTTTTAATTCGTTCTTAGTATAGTTTTAGTGGTTCTTATATTATTTTATGTGATTTATCTTGTATGCTTATATTTTATGTGCTTTTGTACGTGTTGATCTTGGAGGAGGCCAATTCTACGGCGAGGACACTATTTACATCGACGAGGAGGAAGGCTAGATTGATTCTTGCGCGGTAAAAGGTAACTGGGTGTAGCCCTAGCTATATTTTGACATGTGTGAGACCATGGTATTGATTATGGATGCTTTGATTGTTTGTATGGTTGCAAAAATATATTCTTTGGGTTGTATGTGATGTAAAGCTATGAACTTGGGATGTTTTGGAGTCGGTCTCACACTATTGAGTCTAATCTTATGATTTGGGATGTTTAATGACTTGAGATTGATTGTATTATCATCGAATCGATTAAAGATGATAACATTGGATATTATGATGGTTTATTTTGGATTATTATTGGGTTCTTACGATTATTACTCCGTATTAAGTTGTTTACCATATTGTTTGGTCATTGTAATGTTCAGGATGGTTATGGATGGTTAGTAAATGGTTAACTATGTTGCTATTAAGTTAAGATGGATGTTGTGATGATTTGAGTTTGAAGTTTATTGAATTGATATTGATTTTGAGTTGGCTCGGGGTTGAATTGAATTGTTTGTATGCTTGAGTTGAGTGTGCGTGCAGATCGCTCGCACGCACGTGCGTGAGGAGTTCTGACGTCTTTTGTAGGACGGTGCCGCCCGGTCGTGGGTTCTCAACCGCTTTTGTCGCGCTCACGAGACTATGGTTATTGAAAGCTCTTTTGTAGGGGCGCCACTCTTTTGTAGGGGTGGTTATTTGAATGTTGACACCGTTTTTGTCGCGGTGACACCGTTTTTGTTGCGGTGGGTTTGGCCAAATTTAGACAGTTGAGGAACTTTTGTCGTTCCGCCATAGGGTTGGGACTTTTGTCGTTCCGGGGTGTTTTGTAGCGCCCGATCTCGTGCTTACTCTAGCGATTGATTGTTGATTGATGTTGTTGACTGTCACTTTGTTGATGACAGGTTGAGCTTATTTGGTTTAAGATTGACTATATTGAACCAGTTGTATTTGGGTTGAGCTTGTATGATTTGTAAGATGGTTGGTTGTTATATTATGATTATTGGTCACAGGTTGGGTTGGTTAATTAATGAGTTAGATTGAGGTTGACCTATGTTGATCGTGCATTTGGGTTGTATTGTTGTTTATATTGATTATGTTGAAATATGACTGGGGAGCACCTAGTTACTCCCCACTGATTGTGGCTGTTACTTTCTTTGTGGCAGGTTAGCGCGGGTTCGGGTTTTGAAGTGTGAGAAGCCGTGAGGATTGACCCCGTAGTTAACCTTTGTTGAAGAACTTCGATTAGACTTGTTGATTTAGACTTTCTCATTTTTCATACCTATAATTCATTTGGATTGTAAGGGGTATTTACTCCCCGTTTGCTAGGCCTTAAGGCCTACTCTTTTGTCGTTTGTTTGTCTAGTGAGTGACGACTCGGATTACACGGTGTTTCCGCCACCGTGGTTTTCATTTTTATTTACATTTTCTCTTTAAAATCCTTTTATTTCTTTATTTTATTTTGTTGGAAAATCCGGGTTGTTACAGTTTAGGTGTAATGATTTAGTTAAGCTTTCTTCGATTATTTAGGGTATAAGTGGTGGTATCGAGATCTGCACCAAACTAAAAGTATTTGTTGTTATAGAATTTGTTAGAAGTCGCATGGATTTGTACATTTTGTTTAATAAAATGTCGATATGTTTCATGTAATGTATAATATGATTACATTTGACTTATGATACAATAACTTTTGAAATCAATAATTAAGTTACTTTTGAAGTATAATACAATTGATTTTGAGGGTGTCTCATACGATGAGACGACTTCACCGTAAAAATTGTATTTTTTAAAATGTTTAATTTTTTTTTTTTTGATCTTTTATTTTTACTTAATGTAGGTTCAAAATTATTGATTTTGTTTTTTCAAATATCTTTACTTCAATTGTGAAAATTTTGTAGATTTATAAAATCATTAAAAATTAAAAATTTCACTTTAAAAACTATTGAAATCAAATTAAAGACCATAAATATTACTCGTATTATTAGTAAATGTAAATGTCGGATAAAATTGTGGAACCCGGGGTGCGGAGACCCACTCGACGTCTTGTTTAAGGACGTTTAAAGTCAAAAAGATTAAGTTAGAAAAACATTTAAACTGTTTTGGAGTAGCCACCTAATTAATGTGGTAACTGGGAACCTGCAAACATGTTCTAAGCTGTAGAACACGTTCTTAGATTTCGGAGCACGTCGACACCCCTAGAGTTAAGGTTTGTGAAACCAGATTGGATTCGGGGTGAGGGTACGTTTCCTAGATTAATTCAATTTGTATTATGAAAACCTTTTAGAAAAGCCTATTTAGAAAATAGCCACTACTATCCGAAGAACAATCCATTAAAGATATTTGAGCTAAAGTAATTCGCTACGTACAAGTGCGATATTGAATGCAAAAAAGATGTATGGCTGCATATGCAAAAAGATTGTTAAAAACCCTCAGTTAAGCATACTAAAACTTGTTAACGAAAACGGTACAGTTAATGTCGAATTCATTGTTAAGTTGATTTAATACAAGATAAGGATTGTAGATGTATAAACTTAAAATAAAGTATGTTTGGTTTATTTTAAGGGGGCGTACTTACGCGACTTTGGCGAGGTATGTTACGAATGTGGTGTGCATTCGAGATGCAAGACCATCTTATGAAAAACAGGCTCACGACCAAAGTCGGGTTGGGCACTAGTGTAGTCCCTTTATTAGTCTAAATGCAAATAAAAAGATTTAACCCAAATTAGGATCAAGCATACATGTCTCGAGCTTCGAAATCAGCAGAGTTTTGCTTGAACTTGAACAAAAGGGGTGAATTCAACACGGGATGTGTGAAGAATTGAAAAATTTAGGTACTTGAGGCTTTTGAGTGTGTGTGTGTGTGTGTGTGTGAATGGCTGGTGTAAAACCGTATGCCATGCTTATAAGAATAGCTCGGGTGTTGGGGTGTATTTATAGGTGATATTACGACGGAATTAGGAAAACTTGTGAAAAAGCCTAACTGGTAAACCGGAAAGTACTTTACGGTTTGTCCACCAAACCGTAAAGTACTTAGGGTTTGAAGGTTGGGCTGTATTTCATATTTCCTAAATCCGGTTTGAGGTATTTTGAAAATTTCTTGCTTGTGCTTCAAGAATACCGAGTATAATCATTCTAAAAGCTACCAGATATTTGTGGAGGTCCTTGGACCTTGGGAAGCGGGCCAAGAATGCATTGGGCTCTGTTTTTGGGCCGAAACCCGAAAATGTAAAAAGGGTGTATTTGGATGTATATTTTGAAATGAGAAGACCCGCGAGGTCGTATTGTGCAAATGCAAATACTAAATAGCGATTTTAGCCGGACCTAAATTTAGGAATTTAGGAGAATTGAATTGGGCCTAATTAATGTAAAATGGCCAATTAAATTGCGAAGGGAATGCTTATGCTGGTCAATACGAGACGCAAGACAAGCTAGACTCTAAATGAACCAAAGGACATTTATCTAAGCGTGATGAAATATCGACTCATTTTGACACTAAAAATGACTCAACTTGAATTTGACATAATTAGTACCGTCTAAGTCAATGTAAAAGCATGCGAATAAAAGTCCGTTGTTACACCAGAGGGTTTGTTTTGGAAGGGTACGGATACGGGTATCCACAATAATTAGTACAACGCGCGTTTATCACTTTTTTTTTTTTTCAGTCGAGCGGGTAAAAGTCGGGTAGCTACGGGTTTAGGTAAAATATGTGTCGAGTGTATTTGAGATCGGGTAATATACATGTCAAATGTGTAGAGTCCCATATTGGATTAGAGTCAAAACACGGGTTAATCAACGCCTCTGTATCGAATTTTATTTATATTGTTTTAGTATAACTGCTTAATTTTCACTAAAAATACTTTAAATGATAATACAATACCAAAAATTGAACATCATTAATTGTATCTTTCAAATTTGATGATTTCAAAAATAAGTTTTATCTATGTGTTGTTGAATCACCATTTATCATAATACCTATTAATTATTATTGTATGATGTGAATGTTAAAAATATTATTAGGAAAAATAATGTGTATAAAATATAACAATGACTATCCTAATCTATTGTGTATAAAATATAAAATGTATCTTCAATTTCTGAAATGTTATCTCAAGTTATCAACTTAGATGTATCATTTTGTTTCACATTTACAC
Organism: Dianthus caryophyllus; assembly: GCA_023091065.1. Lineage (NCBI taxonomy): Eukaryota > Viridiplantae > Streptophyta > Magnoliopsida > Caryophyllales > Caryophyllaceae > Dianthus > Dianthus caryophyllus. Next base: position 34,564,271 of record CM041522.1, on the reverse strand, counting down.
AATTTATTCTCCATGTATTTAGTTTCAAAATTTCATTAAGAGTTGAATCAACAAATTCATAAATCATACTTCTTCCATGCTAAAATAAGTGTCTCATTTTCTATGTAATTTTAATAGAAAATGAGACACTTAATTTGGGATGAGGGGAATAACATTCAATGAAATTAACAAATGCTATCAATATGATTGATAATATAATTAATAAATAATAAAAATTATATTTTAATGAATACTTCCAATAAGGAGTAATTTATTAGGTGTCATATGTTCAAAATTAATTTAATGTAAGAATTTTATATGTAAATAAAAATCAGTAATGACATTTCTTGAAACGTAATTTTTTTAACCCAACATCCGACAGGGTCAACTAGACCTGGCAAAACAAACCCGACCCGAGACCCGAAAGTGACCCGACAATCGCAAACCCGAAATGACCCGACCCGACCCAGACCCGACTCGTTATGCCTTGACCCGAAACCCAAATTGACCCGATAAAAATATTCTTGGTGACTCCAAATGATTTAAAAATAACTTATTTGATATCGTATAATCAATTAACGTCAATTATATAAATAAAAATTTTAAAAAGTAACCTTTTGACGAAAAAAATGTTTCTTTTACAAAAAAATTTCATTTTGACCCGAAAAGGACCTGACCCGACCCGACCCAAATTGACCCGAACCCAAAATGACCCGATAACAGATGACCCGATATCGACCCGAAACCCGAAATGACCCGACCCGACCCGACCCGATATGATACTTCAATCAAACCCGAAATGACTCGACCCGAAATGACCCGACCCGATTGACCCGTTTGCCAGGTCTAGGGTCAACCCACTAATGGTTAAGTCTTGACCCATTGTTTTAGAATCATTTGGAGTTCAATAGATTTTGAGTCAAGATAAAATAAAAGATGGGAAATTCTACGGTGTACCCTCCAACTTTTTCATTTTCTACCGTGTACCCCTCTTTTTTTAGCGTTACACAGTGTACCCCTTAACTTCATTAGTAACTATAAACCGTGACCTAATTACAATTTAACGTTAAGTAGGCGCTAATTTTGAACGTTTAAGAGGTGACATGTCGGGTTTTGTTGCTGGGTTCAAAATAAATTAAACAACTTGATTTTATTTGGGATTTACACGTCATTTTCCAAGTCAGCAAAAAGGTGTCATGTCACCTCTTAAACGTTCAAAATTAGCGCCTACTTAACGTTAAATTGTAATAAGGTCACGGTTTATAGTTACTAATGAAGTTAAGGGATACAATGTGTAAGGCTAAAAAAAGAGGGGTACACGGTAGAAAATGAAAAAGTTGGAGGGTACACCGTAGAATTTCCCATAAAAGATACTCGTAGGTTTTATTTCAAATCAGGTCAATTTTAAAAGTTAATCGGGTCGAGTCAAACTTTAACGTTTATAAGTTGGCCTCACCAAAAAAAAAAAAAAAAAAAAAACGCATGGCTAAAACATTGTGGAAATGTTACCCACATCTTGAAACATCATTCCTCATAAACCCTTTGAGAAGAAGTCTAAAACCCTCACCTAAAACTCAACCAAAATCCCATCTTTTACTCACAAGAGCCATGAGAGCTGTTGTTCAACGAGTTTCCTCTGCATCTGTTGAAGTAATTTTACCTTCTTTTTCTGTTTTCTTATCAATTGTATGTGTTCATCATTTTTTCAAAATTTATGGGTGATTTTTATTGATAGAGTGGTTATTGGATTTTGATAGGTTGATGGCCAACTTGTTTCGGAAATCGGTCCTGGCTTCCTTGTTCTCGTCGGCGTTCTCGATTCTGATTCTGATTCCGACTCTGATTACATGTATTTTCTCTTTTCTTTCTTGTTTTTTAATGTGGGTATGACTCAATTGTGAACTTTGATCAACAACAAGCTTAAATTGTATTGGGTAATTCTCATTCTTCGACGAGGTTGAGGAATTCATGGTATACCGTGTGAATGAAGTTTCGTTCTTCGCCTCCTTAAATAGATATCACCAATTAGTACATTCAAAATTAGCTAAATCGTGAGCTTGGCCTCGGCAGTGAGAGCAATGTAGACGTATAGGGACGGATTAGGCGCTGTTATTCTGTCGTACTTGTTTTAGTCTGACTCTTGTGTGGATTGTTTTATGAAAAGCTACTTGATCTGCTATAAAAGCTTAATAGGTTTTCTTGATCAATATCGAGTTAATATGGCCTCAGGAATACGACTACATAATAGCACACACGCCTTTTGCACTCAAAGCGCACCAATTTGCAAATCAATTTTTTTTTTCGAAATAAAATATTATGCTACAATATCTGTTTTTGGATTTCAAAGAATGCTAACCTATGAATTAGGGATAAAGCAGCTAAAGGGCATAATGTAAGATGTAGAAGTAAAGATACGCAAATACTCGGTAGTCGCTATTCACTATGCCTAATGTACACCTACCGCTCCCGGAGGCTTTTTAGCTAGTACCTGGTCGAAGCTTGATGCTCAAGCTCAGTAGCGCCGTTGAACTATGCTATACGTGAGGGTTATTTTGGGTAAAAGCTTAAACGGTGATTATTAGATAGTTCATTAATCTCAGGGTTGGTTTTCGGTCAATAATATGGACTTGATGTTTTTGCTGTGGTTGTGGCATGTTACTTAATGTGAATATATGAATTGGATGTTCTTAAATTGCAGTTGTAGGAAAGTCTTGAACATGAGATTGTTCCCAAATGAAAAGACAGATAAAGGTTGGGACCAAAGTGTAAGTCGTTTACTTACCATCTCTACGGAATTTTTTGTTTTATCATTTTTTTACCGTCATTTGTGCCATTTCAGTTATCTTCATTAATCTCCGTTAATCTATGTTCCTGCTAACTTTTTCATAGTTGTAATTTTGAATGACGCTTTATATGGCGATTGCAGGTTATGCAAAGAAATTATGAGGTGTTATTAGGTAGGATGAAATTGCTTGGTTGGAATTTTCAAGGTTTTGAATTGTGTTTCGAAATTTGAAGTCGTCGTTTTGAATGTGGGCAGTGAGTCAGTTTACCCTTTACGGAATATTGAAGGGAAACAAACCAGATTTTCATGTTGCTATGCCACCTCAAAGTGCAAAACCATTCTACGAGTCTTTGGTAGAAAAATTCCGCAACAGCTACAAGTCTGACATGATCAAAGGTAGTCCCTTTGCTTGTTTGTATTTCCATGCCGTATCATAAAATTTTGTGTATTTGCACCTATACATATCGTTGCACTCAATTCTAATTTCATGTTTCGAAACACTTTTCTTAAGCTACTATCACCGATATCTTAAGTCAAACTGTGAAATTTCGAGTGTACTTTATGAACCCTTGTGAATCGTGTGGAAGTAGAATATTCCAAAGTCGGAGGTCCATAAGTGAAAGCTAAGACCGAATTTGAAGAGTTTCTCCCACCCCATGAGTGAATAGTTCGTACTTACAATGCTTAAAAGCATTGCATAATCTAATTACTCATTCTCATTATTGCAGACGGTGTATTTGGAGCAAAAATGAAGGTACGATAAATTTTGTCTGATAATTTTTGTTCTATAAATTTTTTTCCGTAGATACTCAGAGCCTTTGTTGGGTTTTTACCTTGAAAACTATTATTCTGATGAACCATTCTCAGACCTTGTGTTTTAACGTTGATAAATACAGGTTAATTTGGTTAACGATGGACCTGTGACAATGCAACTCGAGTCACCACAACCATCTAAGTAACCATCTCCATTCTCCGTCCTTGGTGATTACTCTGCATCTCATAACAATGGCTATGATTTCTTGATCAAATTATGATGTTTATGGGTTGGCATTGTCGTGTAAGAGCAAACATAATGTCGAAACTCATTGTGTCTATTCGATGGAAGTACAAGATTTATTTCGAGATATTGAAGCTCGATAAACATGTGAATATGCACAATGTAGAAATAAGTTGCACTTTCTTTGCAGTTGTATTAGCAATTACAGAGTAGTATGCAAGGTTACGCAGTGTTTATACCTTACAAAACCTTTTCAAAAAATCGTAGTTTGCAATGCAGATGCACAAATTGCGGTTAACGTGCATAGCACCCACCATTGATGACTTGGTACTCTTGCAGCATGTCGTGTGAATTTTACTCGCACTTAGTACAAGATGATACAGACGATGATCTTTTTTATAAGATTACTTTGTCTTGGCTGCCATAAGATAGAACTACGAGTACTAATTAACATCTGATTTTTGATAATTTAAAATGAGACAAGGTTCTGCATAATTAACTCCCCCTAATCGAGCTACCATTTCCAGCTTCCCTTAATTACAGGTCACTAATTAGAAAGTAATTGTAGTTAAAAACATGTTTATACATCAATTGATACTTGATAGACTTGATTTTAACCCGATGATTAGTCTTGGAAGTATTCAGGATACAAAAGCGATCTCCTGATGCCAAACGCGACTAGGAACCAGTGGAGAGAATAGTCGCTGCTGTGAATATAGCTTCCTTACCAAATGGCAAAATCTGTATGCTTCTGCATGAATTTTTTTTTTTTATTTTGGTCAGTGTTGAGCACGATGAAAACAATATTTCCGTTTAGTCACCTACTGTCGAGGCAACCATAGTGTCTACGAGTCAGAAAAAAAAAATCAACTCCGAAGATTCGTTGCAGAAAAAAAAAAAAGAAGTAATGCTTCAACGAGAAAGGTAGGGTTGGTCCGTTTTATATACCACTCACCCATCAGACAATTAGCTTTAGTGTATTCCAAACAAGGGCGTAAACACAAACATGTTCGAATGTAAAGCTGAAGGCGTCATAAACTTACTCGTCCGTTTCCTTAAGAGTTGTGAAGGCAGATATTATATTCTTACAAATCTGACCCAGTGGGTTGCTTCCGGCTTCTTCCTTCGGATCATAGATCTCCAAAAGTTTGTCCTTGGTAATTGACATGCAGGCCTACATTGGAAACAGTAAACTTGTAAAAATTGATATGTAATGATATCATTTCGGCTTTTCAATTGAAATTAAAGCCCTTGCAATAACTGCGGTCTCGTGTGCAGACCCCCCGACTTAATGAATCCTTAGATGAAATTTGGATAGATATCTCACAAACTACCAGGAGCTAGGAGAAAGCTTAACGAAATTACTTGATCAGGAGGATGCAGAGTAAACAATACGGAGTATAAAGTTTACCTGAAGAGTATGTCCTAATAACACTTGAACTGCTTCTGCGCCGAGTTTCTTAACAATGGCTTTTGTACTGGTATTATTTGAAAAACCCTTCAATATTCCGGTAACAAGTGCATCGTCTGGACTATTAGACTTCCTGTTGCGAGTAGACGGCTACAGGAATCCACGTGCAAATCAAACGAGAGATAGTAAAACGAAAGACAAGGATGAACAAAAGTTTCTAATGCTCACAAGGAAAAATAAAAAAGACAAACAGTATTTTTTCGAAAGCAGAGACCGCAACAAGAGCCAAGATTAAAACTAAGTAAATGGGATAATATTGGAGATATCAGTGGACTTATCATTATGTCCATCATAATCAACTCATAATAATAATACAACACAACATTTCTATAAGAATTCATATTCTACAAAGTACAAACCTTAACAGATAAATATGCTTTGATAAATAACAAGAGCCTCTGCTCTCCGTAACTAGTAATCTGTGGTACCCCGTATATCGAAACCAGGATCAATGCAAAAACTTGGAAAATCACAGAAAAAGAACCATAACGGTTTCAAACAACCCCAACACGTTTTCAGGGAGTAGTCTAGATGGATTTTGAGATGAGAGGATTCATAAAAGAAGATCGATTATTATATAGTAGAAACACGATATCTAAACATTCTAACAATATCAAATTGATCTCAGATGATATACTCAAATATATGATATTCCTAAATTATTATATGTCGAGATTATGTCGATATCTTGACATATCCCAACACTAGTTTTGGAGGTGGTTGAACTGGTTACGGGAGCATGCAGAAAATCACAAATCAAAAGAGTTTTGCACCTTCCGAATTACAAGGGTGTAAAAGTTACCTGAGACTCAACTTATTATTAGAATTCAAAAAATGGTGAAGAAATTATGGTGCACATTAAGAATAAAACTCACCTTGGCAGTGTACTTCCGAAGATATTGTGAGATTATTTCCAGCTTCATTTCAGGCTCTTCAAGTCCCTGCACAAATATACATAGAACGATGACCCCCAATCAAGTACTTCGTACTAAACTGCAGCTAATAAATACGGAGTATATTGCATCTTTTCTTTCAAAAGATGAAATGAATAAAAATTCGAGGAGAAATAAAGAGTTTTTGACTACTGGACAGCATGCAAAAACTCCCAAATCTTATACAAAAATGTCATAGTAAACCCAGTAGAATACCTGAAGATATTGAGGTATCATGTCCTTATTATAAGAGAGCTCATCCACAATTAAATCAACGACAGGAGTTCTGAGAAAATTGCACGAGAAAATTAAGAACCAAATGTCAAAAAAATAAAAAAAATAAAAATATTAAAACCAACATGTAAAACGTGGAAGAGAACAATACCTTGGACTATCTACTCTTGTTGTGAGGCTTTGCGCATCTGCCTTCTTTCTCGATGAGTCAAGCTCCATCATCTAGAGGCACCAAACACCATAATGTAAAGTAAACGATAACAGTAATTTGAATTTCCTTTAAGAATAAGCAAAGTTGCCAAAATACCATTACTAGAAGTTTCCGCACAGCTTGAACAGAATGTTTTTCAACTTCCGGTAAAGAAAGGGACAATGCAAAATCACTGCTGTCCAGCGATTGAAGTGAATTGATTTCATCAGGTACTGAATCGTGATCCATTTGATCAAATGGAACACATAAAGCATGGAAGCAATCTTTGACAAGTCCTTTGTAGTTTAACGTTCTCGATCCCTGTCACCAAAAATAACCATTACGAATGGAAGATATGTCGCAAAAACAACATACGAGCACTATTTTGCAAAGTATATGTAACTATATTCAATGGGACAACGGTCAAGTTTACAGAATGTACCAAAAGCTTATTTATAAACGATTCTCTAAGACAAATCCAGTTGGAGTTTGCTGGTGCAGAAATAAAATAGTCAGTTCCAACGATGAGAAGAATAAGTAAAACCAGTCATTTGAACCGCTAGTGAAAGACCTAGGAATGCCTGGTTACGAGGTAGGAAATCTGCCTCAAGGACAGTGATCAGGTATTGTAACAAAATCATCTTCGCTAGGAGCTCTAACTGCAACATATAAGATAACAAACATCACATAATGGTGATCTTCCAACATAAATAAATAGGAAAAAAAGTCAAGCGAACTGCATGACTTAAGATTAACTATTTTAAATAATTGCAACAATTGGGTTGAAAGAACTTGACGATGTTTTTCCAAGAATCATATTAAGATACCTTAATCTCCGATGAATCAGTTTCATCAACCCCTTCAGTAAGACTAGTTAATAGAAGATGAAAATCCTGAAACGTCAACATAGAGGATGATGAAGCAAATCATAAACAAAATGAGATCGACTTCTAGGTGATTAGCTGTTAATTGTAGAGTACTAGATGGCATGAGGAAGGCAACAGCTTTACAATGAACTTAAGAGAAAAAAAAAAAAAAAAAAAAAAAAAAAAAAAAAAAAGCTTCACGATGGATAATATTTAAAGCCATGATTAAAGTTATGCCGCAATTTCCCCCTTTCCATATACAAGTGGAACTTTAGACAATTGAGAAAATCATCTTTTTATATGCAATCACAAGCATAACTCTCTCACCAAAACGTCAAACTTCTGAAAGAGAAAATATATAATCATGAACATGTAACTCACAGCAGCACTAATAGGTTCCTTGAGTCCTTTTTCGGCTGGATATTTATGACCAGAACCGCCATCTGAGACAGCAGAAAATGGCGACCAAGCCTGGAAACCAACAACACGTAAACTGATGATAAACATGATACACATTTTGAACAATTCAAGAACAGAATAATAGCCTCGGATACCTCCTCAAAAATAACTAGCTCAGCAGGCTTCGTACAAGACCCCTGCTCACCATCCCCATCTAAATAAACCCGAGGGAAATGCTGCATTACCAAGATCAACCATTTAGAATATGAACACGCCAAAGGGTGATACCTACGCTTTATCAAGTAAAGCACTCTTCACTCAACGTGAAAGAAATGTTATTTACTGCACAAAGATTACGAGCTCTTCAATGTGTAGGAAATAAATATTAGGGAAAATAAATGATATGGTATATTATTAGAATATACCATATATGTTAGGATATATTTATTATCTTAGAGAATAAGTTAAGATCTAGGTTTTCCTAATATTGTGAGCTACTATTATAAATAGTTCACCTATCTCATGTAATTGAACACAACTATCAAATAATAAACATCTTTCTCTATGAATTATAATTCTCTATATCTTAACAATAAATATACATAACTACTCCTCTCCCACTCATAACTTTTAACACAAAGATTAATAAGAGATCGGGGAATCATATTACACTCATTTAAGTCTCCTACATATTCCTTTAATTTATACATTTCGTTTTTCAGTAAGAAATAACTCACAAACACTCACACAAAACTCGTCTCACAAAATTGTGCTCAACTGAAATCTCAGTCAAAAAGCAAATGTAGGGAACCTAAGTAAAGAAAAGGAGTATTAATTTTGGACAACAAGCGGAACATATTTTACTATTATGCTAACAGATGGTCAATCAACACTTCAAACGCATATACTCCCTCCATCCCAAAATAAGTCCCCTTTCCGTAAAAAAAATTCCCAAAATAAGTGTCCCCTTTCTATTTATAGTAAGTTTTAACAAATGATTTTCAATTTTTTTTCATTTTCATTGCCATTTTAAGGGGACACTTATTTTGGGATGGAGGGAGTGTACTAAATTACAGGCCTTGACGAAAAGAAAAAATGATACGATAAAATAGAGGAGCGCAAAAGTGATGGAAAAAAGTTATTACCTTGGCAATCTCGCAAAGAAGACGATAACTAAACAATATAAGTTCCAAGGACTTCTCTTCCCTCATGATTCCGAAAACCGCCTCCATCATCTTGCTGTTCTTCCCCACCATTTCCCCCACAACAATAAAATTCACACCAATTACCACAACTAAGCTTCCCAAAAAAAGCAGCAAACTGAAGAAGAAGAAGAAGAAGAAGAACTTACTTAGTAGGATGAGCTCCGTTTTCAGATACGATCGACGATGATCGAACAGCCTCCAAAAACGCCAATCCTGCCCAAAATTACCATAAAAAATAAATTAAATTCCATAAAAATCAATATCGAATTCACAAATTTAATGCTCCAAATATGAACACCATTTAAAAACAAAAATAAGTAATGAAATAATGACTTACGATCATCATGAACATGAGAATAATCATAAGAACAGAAAGATTCAAGAATTGCCAAGGTGTTTTCTTCAACTCCTCTGATACTTTTTGCTCTCTTCATCCTCCTTTTCTCCATTTATTTTTGTTGATTTTGGCGATTATTATATCTCTTCTGCTTTAAATTATCGATTGATTGATTGATTTTGGGGGGAAAGCACAGAAATTGTCCGTCGATTAATTTGGGGGAAAGTGAATAAATAAACCCTAGAATTTCTGGGGTCCTCTAATTTTTCCCGCCAAAAATTTATTAAATGAAAAATAATAATTAAAAAAATAAAAAAAATTCCGTTGCCGGGACTTGAACCCGGGTCTCTCGGGTGAGAGCCGAGTATCCTAACCAACTAGACTACAACGGATTTGCTCTTTATTGGAAATGTTTTATATATATTTGTAAACCTATTTCATTATTAGACGATTTCAAATAATCTAAATTGGTTTCAATTTTTTTTATTTTTACCTGTTAAAGCCGATTAAAATTGACCAATATATGTTATTGGAAGAATTGATTTTTTAATGGTTGGGATTATCTCGAATTATTTCGAGTTGAGATTATTTTTAGAAGATAAGTGTCAGTTGAAATTATGTCCGTCAATTTTTCCATTAATATATTACATTTACGCTTCGGCTATTTATGTATGTCGAATTTTTTTGAGATTACATTCAATAACTAAGTGAAAATATAATAATGTGATGTGATATATGCAGCATTTAATTTTGTTTTATGCGAACAAAGGGAATATTTAAATTTTTAATTTTTTTTTGATATGTGTAATTAAATATTGTCATTTCAAAATGCATCTCAGTAAGTATATGGTTTAATAAACTCTTTTAGAGATAATTTACAATCGTGAACATCTATTATCATAATTTTATCTAAATTCATATTGTAAGATCGAGTTAGTAGCGGACAACTTAAAATTATTACATTCAGTAAATTATATGATCATATGAAGATTGTTGGGGGTCGAATACCCGACTACGCTCACGGGTATAAAACGACAAATATTAGACCCTAAGTCCCAAAGGCCCAAGAACCCCATAAACACCCCTTTAGGAGCAAGGTAAAGGGGATTCTCTCCCACTCTCTTCTCCCTCATTACTATCTTCACTCTATTATTACAATACATACACACTTATATATAGATATCCCCTTGTATCGGTACTAACTTGGGCGTCGGAGACTCTCTCCGGGGGCAAATCCTCGAGCCCGGAGTTGTTTTATAGGTGCACACACGGAGCAAGCCTAGCCAGCCTAGGCAGCATATATACAACGTCATCCGAAGGCCCCAAATTACCACCCGAAACAAAGATAAATCAAGTAATTGAGTAAATATAGGTAAATAAGTAGTAATACGTACAACATACAATTATGTCATAGAACGAAGGACATTATAATTTACATATGCAAACTACAATGAGATCTTTTTTCACCATGTTTCCATCCCCTTTTCACATTAATTGATCCCATTTTCTCCATTGCAACCACAAATGCTTGAAAAAACTTTTGTTTATCTTTAGCCAATGTTTGAACTTGTGCCTTGGTTCTTGGGTCCAAAAATAATGCTTGGTCACTTTCCAAAATTCCCAAATTACCCTCCAAATTTGAATAATAAGCATGGTCAAATTTATAAGGGGTTGTGACATCAAAAGGCACAACTATATCTTCATTACCTCCATTTTTAGGGCAATACATAGTTAAGGCCTTTAATAACCTAGGATCAATATTGGGTTGTGGTTTTTTAGTACCTTTGTAATCATATATTCTTTTTGTTATGTACTTACAATGTGTGTACCCTATTGTGTGTGCCCCCGAAAGTATAACTAAGTCCTCCATTGTTAAGCCTTTGGAGTTGAAGAGTTTTATGAGCTCGTCCATGGTCGAATTTGCTCGTGGAAGATTCGAGAAAACTTGAGATGCATTCGATTTCTTTCCGTCCCACCTTCCCTTCTTCACTTCATAGTACGGGCCTCCTGTCTAAAACAGCTATTAAATATTACGTTATACTCCGTATTGTATAAGTGAATTAAACAGTGGTTAAATATTATTTTGTTCTCTCTATAAGTTCATAAGTGATATATAGGCTGAGAAATTACATATGTTGGGAATAAATGATAATATTTCAATTATTGTTTTAAGATATTAAATATGGTTGCTAAAACCTCATTTTTCATTAGTAATGATAGATTTTAAGGTAAAAGTTAAATAGTCGAATTAGCATTGTAGTCTAAAACACTTGTGAGAATTAACTCCCTATTAACTTACCTTTTAAGAATAATACTTCGTATGGAGCACAAATTTAGACACAATATAATTAGGACCTATTCTTTCCAGCTTATTTTCATCTCATTTCAGTTCAGTTTATCTCACTTGATTCGATTCATTTCACCACTTGATTCGATTCAAAGACAATATTATTTAATTGAACTTCATTCGATTCGATTCGATTCACTGATTCGATTCGATTCGATTCATTTCAGCTCAACTCATTTCGATTCGATTCAATTATTTCGATTGATTCGATTCAATTTCTAACAAGTCCGAAAGAACAGGTTCTTAGACCTAATATTCTATAGTTATAGTTATAGATGGATACTCCCTCGGTTTTAGGGAATTGTTTACACTTTTTAAATTTGTAATGATGATTTGAGGGAAGTATAAACAAATAACTGAGACAGAGAAAATATATAAAATTATTATCATCATTAAACTGTAAAAATAGAAAGATAAACAAATAAATGATACACTCAAAAAATAGTGTCATTAAAAATATAAGCCAAATACTTCGTCAATTTCATTCATTTAGCCCATATACCCTTTTTGGTAATTTCACTCATTTAGCCTTACATCTATTTATGTTAACTTTTGATAGTTAAAATAACAATTTTATCTCTATCAATATACTCGTTTATCCAGAAGACACACTTTATCATCACAAAGTCTCATCTAACCAAACTACCAAATATTAACCTTAAATTTATCACTTTTCTTAAAAATTGTGCAAATCTCAATGAGGCTATCCCATTTAAATGGAGGGAATACAATTTAATTTATTATGCGAAAAATATTTTAATTACAATTTTACTAAATAGGTTGCTTTTTAATAAACTCTTTGCCTTAGAAAAGACAGTTTTTTTTTTTAAACCACCTTTTTTTTCACCCACATCTAGGTGTATGATGACTATTTTTGAGTAGTTAGTAACACTTGTCTGATACTGTTCTAAAAGAAACCATCTGTCTCAAGACTTACTCTTTAATAAATATCGCGTTTCCGGCCACCAAACTAGAGTGACTATCAAATTATAGAACGTGATTTGGTAAACTATAGTCCACGCATTGTTAAAGTAGGAACTAGGAAGTTAATGCCTTGACTTGTATACTGTTTACACCCGCCAAAAAAACAAAAAGAAATACGGAGTACGGTGTACTCTATATTAGACGAAGTATAAATCAAATAATTGCCTTGACTCTTGTCGATTACCCAACATCCATACACTCTACGACAAATGACACATAGATTTAAAGTACATGCATAGTGTTTTTGTCATTTTAATGTGCTACAAATAAGTTCTTTTTACTAATTTGTGTTACATTATTGATGATCCACCAAAGTCCACATAATAATGAATAAGGGCAACACTAAAGGTATCTATAATGGTAAGTTATAATTTGTTGTAGCTTGATAATTTTTCAAGATACATGCTTTGTAGCTACTTACTTCTCCAGTGGTAAGCTAGTTTGTTTTGTAGTTTGAATGGGACCACGACAATTTAATCAACCAATATATATCAAGCAATTTTGTTTCAAGTAAGTAGCTTTGTAAAGCTATATCCTGGCCAGTTTCATACGACTTTTTAATCGCTCCAAATAGTAGCGACGTCTTGATAATTTATAAAAATTGCAAGCGGGTCCTTCTATTGAACCATTGGAGATGCTTTATGGCTAAGCCACGAGAGTTTTGTAGTGCATTTGTTGGGGGGACCCACTAATAGAGACTTTCTTTCCTTTATTTTTTGAGTGGATTTAGATATTAGAGAGTGGTAATAAATACACCCATGAATAAATCGTCATAATAAACTCATACTCCGTAATTGTTTAATTATTGTGAAATAAAATTAGAAGTATAATTATTGTTTTTCTTAATACGGAGTATGTTGTGTGAGTCAGGTTTTACAATAAATTATTGTAAGTTCGACTCATTAATACTCGATTATAAAGTTTTTGTACGGAGTATCATTTTAGTAATAATTAAATTATCACTATTTTTTCTCATATAAGTGACTTTAATAGATCCGTTCCATATTTTTTGTACCCTTTTAACTGCAATTTGTACTTTTATCTACATTAATTAAGTTAATATGAGACCTGATTCACATGAAATTTATTAAATTATCTAATGATTTTCTACTTTTTGTAAGATTTTCTCTTTTATTTACCCTGTGTGGATTAATAAAGAGATACTTCCTCCATTTTATTTGATAGTATACATATGATTTTTTGACATTATTCACGAGTGAGGAGAATTTTCGGTATAATTTTTAACATATGGAATAAAAAATAGTCATGTGGATCTTGTTTTAATTATTTTTTCAAGTGCATTATTACGTAACTAGAGATATGAGCAAGAGCAAAAGAAAACGCGCATCGACGTACGTGCAAAAGTTAAATGTATATAATGATATCATCTCTACAAAGCAACAACCACATAGTCACGTGGTAGCCTTTGGTTGTTTGTTGACTTTTCAGACTGGGCCCCTACTCACTCTTTAACAATTAATTTCTTAGATTTAAGAATTATTAAACAAGTCCTCTAAAGAGTAACAGTTTAGTGAATTTAATTGATTAAATCACTTTAAAACAATTCAATTCGTATACTAGATTTACTACAAATATAAATTACAATATAATATAATTACAAAATAATAAAAATAATACTAGAAAGAATGAAGTATATATTTATATATAATAATAGACATAAATTATACTTCGTAATATATTAAAAAATAGGTTTAAAAAGACTTAATCTTAAAAAGAAAAAACACTAAATAAAAACCCTAAAATCAAATTCTTTCCTAAATTTGAAACGCTAATTCATTCCTAAATAAAAACCCTAAAATCTTAAATTAAAAAAAAAAAAATAATAAATTCAAATTCTTTCCTAAATTTGAAACGCTAATTCATTCCTAAATAAAAACCCTAAAATCTTTCCTAAATTGAAACCCTAATTCTTTCCTAAATATTAACCCTAATTTTATAACTAATCATCTCTCTCTCTCTCTCTCTCTCTCTCTCTTAATTAGGGTTCTTCTGTAAAATCTGATCTGGTCTTCGTTCTCATGGCGCGAGGGAGGGGCCGACCACCTAAATCGACTTTGGAAACGACTGCTACAATAATTGGTGAACCGTCTCATGCTATTTCTTCTTCAATTTCTGGGAAAAATGCATAATACACTATTTGACGATTCAGCTCAGGCTATTCCCAAATCGGCTGTTCTATTTGCTTTTTATGTTGATGTTGTTCTGGACAACTCTGTGCCTGATAAGTTTGTATGCTCTGCGAGGGAGAAGAAGGGGGCTGCTGTTTCAGTGGACGATGTGGTGGAGGGTAGTCCACCTGTGAAGGTAGTTGTTGCTGCGAAAACGCAGAAATTGGGCATGACGCTTTTCTTCTGTGAGGAATCGGCGAAATCCACGGAGATTTGCATTGAAAAGGAGGATATTGCTAAGGAGTTAGAGATTTGGAACCGTACTTTAATGGGTAACACATTGGGAATGAGGATACAATTTCCACAACAGAAGGAGTTCGTGCACAAGATGTGGAACCATGTCTCTCAACCTTTGGTGTAATACTATCGTAAGGGCTGATTTTAGCTTTCAATTTAAGACGGTGGAGGATATGCATACAATTCTGCGAGGAGGGCCTTGGCTGGTAGGTGGTAATGCTTTGCTGTTGAAGGATGGTCATCCAATTTTTCTCAAGAATTGGATCATGTTTCAAAGGTGCCTGTCTGGGTCTTGTTTCCTGCTCTTGATCCCCATTTTTGGTCCCCTATGGCATTTAGTAAGATAGCTAGTAAGGTTGGTAAACCACTGTTTGCTTATCAGATTACCACTATTAAGGCTAGGCTTGATTTTGTAAGAGTGTTGGTTGAAGTGGATGTAGCAGAAGAGGTTATTGTGAATACACCCTTTCAAAAGCAGATAGTGCAAAGAGTTGAGTATGAGTGGATCCCATATTATTTCACACTTTCAAGAGACTAGGGCATGAGTCCAGTAGATGCAAACTTGCAAAGGCAAAGATGAAGTATAGGCCAAAGCAATCAGAACCTTTTTCTGAACAACTTGGGGCTGCTGTAACTGTGGAGGAGCATACTCCTCCTCCTAGTAAGGAGTCAGTGGATGATTTGGCCTTCACAGCTGTGAGGAAGGGCATGGTGTCAAGGCTTCGAACTTCTGTGGGTGGTGTATTGCTGCTCAATAAATTTGATCAACTAAGGGGTTTAGAAAATGTTATATCTGATGGGCTACCGGAGGATATGTCAAAGGGTGATGAAGGGTCTGTGATGCAACCTGCCCCACCTGATAATCATGTTTATTGAAAGCTAGAACATAAGAGGATGCAATAGGGGTTTGAAGCTTCGAGAATTAATAACTTTTATTAGGAGAAATAAGGTCGACATTCTTGGACTTTTGAAAACTAGGGTAAAGGAAAATAAGGCGACTGCCATACTGAGGAATAGTTTTAGGGGGTTGTAGGTTTATACTAATTATTATGACTACCATTATAATGGAAGAATTTGGCTCTTATATATATGATCCAAGGACTTGTAAAGTTGATGTGCTTGGTAAAAGTGATCAGTTTATTCATACTCGGGTACTTCATTATGTAACCCAAAGCTGCTTTTAATTTTATGTTACAATGGTGTATGCTTTAAATAGTAATGGTGGGAGGAAGAAATTATGGGGTGATCTCCAGCAGCTCAATGTACCTAGTAGCTGGGTTCTTTTAGGGGATTTTAATGTTGTGAGGTTCAAGGAAGAAAAGTGTGGTGGCAATCAGCCTTCTCAGCTTGATATGAATGACTATTTTGGAACAAAACTAAAACGTAACTCTATTATCATCCAAAATCAATTAGGTGAGATCAAGATCTTTCAAAATCAATGACCATTTTGGATCAAATTAATTTATTATATGAGGAAAAATGTTTATTAGTGCTCCGTCCAAAAATACATGGTTCCCCTAACTATTGTCATTATCGGTAAATGTACCCCTAAACTTTATTTTATGTTAATTAAATTTAGTTTTAAGCGTGAAGTGATAACTTAGATGCGTAACCAAACTTGCCATTTACTATTTCATGACATAAGAACTCTATTAAGCTCAATGTTCATCTCCATCCCAATATTCATTGATATAAATGAGTTAAATGGGCTAAAAAATTAACAAAAAAAATTTATTCTTACTTATTCTCATCCCAACTCATTCTACCTCTCATGCATTAGTGCATTACCCTCATAAAGTATAACCCTAATATTAGTTCCCACCTCCGGCGACCCTACCCTACCTCCGGCGAGCAATCGTCGTTTCCGGTCACCCATTCACGTTTTCTGGCCGTCCATCATTTTAAGACCATTTTTTTGGTTTTAAGACCCAATCATCGTCTCCGGTCACCCCATTCACAATTATTTTGTCATGTCTATTAATTTTGCCTATTTTACGGCAATGTTTGTAATTTGTCATTTTTCACATTTAAAATAAGGGTGCTCACAAATCCACGGAGCACATGTACTCATCCACGGGACTTACTTATGTTATTGGACAATGGGACCCACTAATCTTTGTATGCCATACGCATACTTCCCGTGGAAGAAGCAAGCTTTTCTTCCCGTGACATTATGTCTACCCTTAAATAATTTACTCCGTACTTAAAGATTCGATTTTGTTTAAATTATATTGAATGAGTAATTTTAAAAGTAAAAATAGTTTTAGATAAAAAAAAAGAGGTTGATTCTATGTTTAAATACCAAACAGCTACAAAACAACAAAAATATCATTATCTTTTCAGGTTGCACCAAACAACTACCTAAATTGAGGGTAATCTCATTCCTTTCTCAGTATTTTCTTTTTCGATTCTTTTTCCCTTTCCCCTCTGTGTACCAAATGTCCCCTTAATTTAAGAATAATTTTATGGAAAATGAGAGTATGGAACGTTTATTTTGAGATAAAGCGAGTAATAATATAAAAAAAATTGTTAAGTTAGTGATGTTGACTAATCACTAATGTCTACACTACTAGTGCCAAGACTATAGATCACCATTCACGAGCACATCAATAATTACAATTGTTGAAATAAAAGAATAATAGGATAATTTTGTCGTTGGACTTCATGGTTTAATATTAGTTTAAGATGATAATTTCAACGGAGTAATTTTTAGTGCATGTATGCTTTTGGTAACTCATGATTGGGTCCACATGGTTAACTCCTAAATTTGTAAGTTTTGCAAAAAGTTTCTTGCAACTCTGCACGTTTTTATGCTTTTTGTACAACTTGATTTTTGTGTTGACAACGTAATTATTAGTTTATGATCAAAATGGTTAAGGAAGCCTTTTATAAAATTTGTGATTGAAAAAAGTATGTTGTTTACATATATACTTCCTCTTATTCTCGAAGAATGTCTAAATTTAAATTAGTACGAAATTGTATTCAGTTTGTAAGTCGATAACTCACATGCGCGTTAGAGATATAAAGTAACTAAAATTTAATTTGGAAAATTAAAAATTATTGATCTCACCAAATTGATATAATCTCTGGTTGAAATTGCCAAGATATCAGCACAAGATACGACACCTGGACACTTGCTCTCTAACAAAGCTTTGGCTTTATCAATACCATCAAATGCTTCAACGGGAAATTCTTTATTGTCAACTGCATCCTTTTCAGCCAACTCCTTGCTTCCGTGCTTGGTCGATACCAATATCGATGCATCACATCCCTATTACGGAGTATATTAGTATGTAATCAGTTTAAAATCTAAAATAAATAGTTAAACAAAATAGTTTGTATTTGTCATTGAATATTTGAATATACATCGAGTCAATTATCACTCACGATCTAGTAAAATGACGCTTCCTACATTGATTTTCAAATTATGGTCAAAGAGGTCTTTATCGGCATTAGTTTAAAAATACGCTTATTATGGTTAACTGAATTTATGGTTCATAAAATATACGTATGTAGCTATATTGTTTAAAGAGATTTTCATATAATTAATACGGAGTACAATATTCTGTAAATAAAATAATTGTACTCCGTATGTATAAAAGTAATTATCAAAGAATATAATACTCCGTACCAATTATTTTTTTGGAGATGGATGAAGATTGAAGACCGAAGAGCATGCTAAATAAAGGGATGTTAAAGGGCGCATATATGAGGCACACTGAAAACAAAGTGTTGGCTAGATAGAGATCATTCATGGCTTTTCTGAGTATAATTAAAAGACTTTTTTCCGTAATCCATTTATTATTATTATTATTATCAGCGTTGGTTGACAGAGTGGTATGTGTTTAGAATGAGGAATGAAACCTGAGTGGTATGAGTTTGAAACTCCATTCTTAATATCTAGTGTAATTTGGTTCAATTTTGGAATGAAAACGATGTCTCATAACAAGTATGGTATCATTTCAATTTTTCCCAATACAAATAATTCTTACATTCATTTCTCGACATAAATTTGCAAATTATTTAAATTGAATTTTGATTAATGTAAAGATTAAATAAATAATATTATGCGAAAAGGACACTATAAGATACTAAGATTTTAGCAATACAAACTAGCTGCGAGATAAGTATAATACAAGTGATTTTTTTTATTCAATTTAATAATTATGATAATAACAATGATGCAAAGAAAAAATAAATTAGAATATTAATTTAATTTGAAGATTATTACGAGGTTTCGTTATTATTATTATTCTTGTTATTAAGCGCGTTTGGTTCACACAAAGGTATGGGTTTGGAATGAAAAATCATACCTTGGTATGAGGTTGGAACTTCATAATTATTATTTTTCAGGAATGAAATTAAGCTTTCTCATTTTAATGTTTACTTAAGTAGCATAATATAAAATGACAAAGTAATTTTAGTAAAAATAAAAAAGTAATCACTTCGATTAAAAAATATCAATAATATGAATATTGTGAAAGGAAACTATATTAAAATGTTAAACTAGTTTTCTCATCTCCATAACATGTAAAATTATAATAGTGACAAAATAATAATAATAATAATAATAATAATAATAATAATAATAATAATAATAATAATAATAATAATAATGAAGTACTAAATAAAAAATAATTAAGTGTAAAGAAAAATTATTAAAATTTATGACAATTTAAGGTTTTTTTTTTGTTTTTTTTTTTAAATTTTTAAATAGAACTTTTTAATTTGTTGTAAAAAATTTGATACCTATGATGATGGTATGAGCCATACCACCTCTCCCCTAAGGTATCCAAAACTCATACCTTTGGGGTTTGAGGTATGGGTATCAAATTTATAAAATTGCCAAACAAATATAAGATATGGGTTTTGACGATTCTAATTTCATACCTTATTCCAATTCCAATTTGTATTAAACCGAACACCCCCTAGATTATATTTATTATTTTATGAACAATAAAAGTAAGTCTCGATCCTTTAATCATTTCTACATATTTATTTCGTAATTATATAATTGGTATGAGATTAAATTTATACTCTTACATATCATGCAAGTACGCAACCATGCGTCCATGCATGTGAATTGAAAGTTCTAGTGTTGTAGTACGCTACTACCTCTCACTTAACTGTATATGTCACACCTCAACCATTGTTGACTCTATTTCATGTTTCAACCAAATATTGGATTACACAAATTTTTATTTTTAAGTGAAACAATCTCATGGCACCACAAATATAGTACTCCGTAACACCTTTTATACATACGTATAGATCAGATGAGTAATTTTAAAATTCTTTATTTATTGTAGGGTAAATTAATAAATATAACTCTCTTTTATACTCCGTAGCATTTATTTTTCAAAATAATCATGTTATATGTTGTTTTTATAACATAATCTCTTTTAAAATAGTTTTGTTTTAATTAAAATCACCCCAACCCCAAAATATTATACTTAAAAATGAAATAATTACACCCTTAAATAAAGATTCCTTAAGAGGTGTCGAAATATTTTCGGCATTGGTGTTTGTAACCTGAAAGGGCCTTACCCTAAAATATGTTTTGTTGCCATTTTTAAGTAATAATTTTGAGTGTTGGGGACTTGGGGATGATTTAGAAGTTTTAAAAGGGATTGTTGTAATAAAACAAACATATAAAGAAATTATTTGAAAAAAATATGTTATAAAAGAGAAATATATTTAATTTACCCTTTATTTTACTTAACGTTTGGTTGTAGATATACATTATACATATCAGTTGAACTCACAACATTTTATTATGAAACAGTCTCACATACAGTAGTCACACTAGACCAAGTGACCAACTAAAACGGTTGAGCTTATTATTGTTTTGAATGAGTAAAACATACCTCAACAAAGCAATCATGAAAAAATAGCCTAATTGTAGCAGGAGCAATAAAAGGGACATCTTTGAACAATTGTGAAGTGATGGAGCTCACTAGCTTCTCCACTTGAGGACATGACTTGGCATAGTAATCCACCGACATTTCACCGTGGCGGCGCGGCACTGTAACATTGGCCGCCACCCCCGCCGCCCCGCCTGTCGTACTTGTAAGAGAGAGCCATGATGTGGATGTAGTAATGGCCACGAAAATGAGTAATAATGAAATAACATAAGGAGGAGTTGAAGAACAAGTAAAATACATGTTTTTGAATTGTACGGAGTATATTATTTTATGGATGAGTTGGCTTTTGGACAAAGGTAATCAAAGACAACCGTTATGGTTTATACTTGCATACATTATCAATATTAATATATATATCCATGAAATGAATTGCTCCATATATCATTAGTGGTCTGCCTAATTTTTTTTTTGGCGTATCATTCATTTGTTTATCTTTCTTATAAAAAATCTCTTATTTCATTTATTTGTCAACTTGTATCTATCTCTCTCACTCATCTCTACAAAAATTTGAGGCGGGAAGTAACGTAGGCTTGCCAAAGGGAAGTTTCTGAAGTAGCGCTTTTTAGTTTTTTTTTTTCAGGATTTGGCCCGAATTGTTCGGCAGATTCCCATGTGTAACACACCCGTTTAATATGAAAATTTAAGGGTATATTTGTCTTTTAATGGATTTTTTTGGTTAGTATTTGGAAGGAAAAGATATTTTACTTTTTATTTTGAAAATTGATAAAAATAAATATTTTATCTGTATAAAATTAAGTTTTCATCTATTTTAAAATTACCTTCAAAATTAATGATAATTTCGGATTAACTTATACAATAAAGGTTATGATTTATAATTGCACAACAAAAGAAGATGTGACATTAATGGAGCAAACATTATAAAAAAAAAAAAAAAAAAAGAAACAAAAAAAAAAGGAATCAACACCCGTGATCTGAAGGGCATAAAGCTTTCTACGGCTACTACGATTAAATAAAGATGTCTAGTTATTTGAGGTTCGATGCAACTGAAAATTTCTTGTACATTTTTAACATTTTCATACTATGCACCCTTTCCATCTATATTTATGTTGTAGTATATTGACTTTTTAGAATTTGTCAACATAAATTTTACAATGAAAATATATTTAATTTTACATATTCAAAAATTAAGCATACCAAAAAAAAAGAAAAAAAAAAAAAAAAAAAAAAAAAAACATATTCAAAAATTATGTAAATTTGATTGATATTAATATTACGTTAAAGGATATAAATCAAACAAGATCATCTATGACTCTATTTTCCTCTAAAATTGTCCACGAAGTAAATTAAGCCTTAAATAGTCCTCTTTACATTCATTTAATCAACAAAAAAATAATGGTTAAGATTTAAAATTACAAAAAGTGTATTGAAGTAACAGTTACATACTTAGATTTAATAGGACAGAGCATCTGTCCACGACCGAACTATACCGCACTAGACTGGGGACCAAATACTTTTTTTTAGGTGGATTGAGGACCGGACCAATAAGTCTTTGGTCTATATACCAAATACAGACCGAATAGCTTCGGTCTAATTCAAAGCCCGGGCCGAGTGGACCGAATACCAAATCAGAGGGAAAAAGTGGACCGAGGACCAGATCGACAAGTCCTCGATCGATCCGACTTCAGGTCAGGACAAAAAATTGCTCTCCCCTAGCTAGTTACATTTATAAAGTATTAAAGCTACATTTACATTTACAAAGCATTAAAGTTTTAAAAACGGTAGTGAAGTAACGTAAGTCCAATAGATCCATGGACTTATTTGATCTTATTTTTTTCCCTTATATATTGCATAAAATTTCAAAGATTTTCTAAGTGTATAAACATAGAGAAATAGTAAAATGCACAATTTGAATTTAAATGGAAGGAGTACACATTATAATTAAATTATGACTTTTATAATAATAATAATTGTTGTAAATATTATCGAATAAAATGTGACAGTTTTAAAGATTTGGAAATAATTGTAATAAACATATAATGGTCATATCTTCATTTAAGTAGATTTGTTTTTCATTTTAAATGACCTTATGTAAGAATTACTTTTTTTTTTTTTTTTATTAAATGAAGTTACCAAACTTTTATGGTTGTCTGATTATATTATTAAATCTATGATTTTTAAATTTTGTAGGTTGTAAATGAATAGGTGGTTTCAATGAATAAAAAACACTAGCAAAGTAATTTATGGGAATTTTTTCATGTTTTTTTTTTTTTTTTTTTTTTTTTTTTTTTTTTTTTTTTTTTAAATCGAGGTGATACCTTTGGTTAAAAAACAAAAAAACAAATCTATTTTATGATCATTATAAACGGAAACGACTAATAAAATTTCTTAACACTTTATTTATTATGATAGTTAAATGAGATGTATCAAATTTTATCCGCCATTGTATCTCACAAATAAAATTGTGTTATTTTGATTTTATCTTAAAAATCATCAATTATAAAACGACTCTAATGATTTCTTGTTATTCCTATATATTTATCTAAACTCTAATAAAATACCGTCTTTTATAAGACTTAAAATACTTTTGTCAAACTTACTTTATGTGTATAGGTATATTCATCAAAGAGAATTTATTGAAAGGTTCTTTTCATTTATTTGATCACAATTGACTATTACTCGTTGTAATTACTCCATATGTTACATGATAATTGGTCCAAATTGACAAGCTACTTTGAACTAAAACAAAATAATTAATGATCTTTTATTTTTCTCTATCATTTCATTCATTTGTTTGTTATATTGTTTCTTCATAAATTGTAATCAAAGTTAGGTTGATTGCGATCATTTTAACTAAAACGTGATCGTCTTTGTATCTCTATATAATGATCGCAGTATACTCAATAGTGATCAACATTCACTTCAATCTAGTAACTTTTTTTTATATCTAAAAACCCATCTTTCACTTTTTTAGTGAAAAACGATCGTCTTTTCAGTTGCAGTGATGTATAGGCCATTGGTGGAAGAATCAGCCAAAACCTCAACCCTTTTTTCTATTTATATGGTTTTTCAATTTAGATGTTGGAGTGAGGATAAAAAATCGGTGTATCGTTGGAGTGACAGCTGCAAGAACAAAAACAACAAGGTGTGGCATGAGTTAGAATCACAGCAATAGACGGCGAATGGTAAATCCATCACAGTACTTGTTACCACCTAAAACTTACCTCTAAAGGAAAGTAGGTTAGCTTCCGCTTTCAATTTAGGCACCTTTTCAACCTACAGTTTGATGGTTGGATATATTGACAATCAGTAAGCAGAAAGACCTGTCTGTAAGCAGCTGATCCCTGGAAGAAAAAACGCCAAATATTAAAACCGAGATCAGATAGTGTACAAAGGTTGTGAGTTGTGGCCGACTATCTTTCAGTGAGGTGGGACGATTTAAACCAGACATGATACTCGTCACAGGCTCACAGCTGTAAAGAAAAGTCAGAGAATAATATTGCAGAGCCGATTTTTTTTTTTTTTTTTTTTTTTTTTTTTTTTTTTTTTTTTTTTTTTTTCAGTTTGGCGGAGAATTTGATAGGAAACGCCATTATTAGATACACCCTTGTGCTGAAAGTCATTGGGGTAGAATTGCATTTGACCAGTTCAGTCCTATTGGTGCATTTGCAATATTTTCATGAATTAGATAGCAAAGTACTGTGGTATTCCATACACAATATGCATCATTTTAATCACATCCAAATGAAACACGCACCAGTGATAAGAGTCATAGAGCTATTAGTCATTGGCTGCAAAGCAATAACAATTGTGGACAAAAGTCTTACTTGAAATTCTAATACAGTTGCATGACGATTAGGTCTGTCAGCTTCATTATTCATTTAGTACGCACAACTCTAATTATCTTTGAATGTCAACAACTTTAATCTAGTAATTCCCTCTGTATAAGTCAAGTCCAAAGGAAAAACAAAACAAAAGGAAAAAACTTTATGTCATCTTAGTAAGTCTTCTTATGTAAATAATAGAAAGTTAAAGATCTACTACATACAATGAATTATTAGGAGCAAGGAGTTTCGTCGATTAAGTTCTTACATTGTGGATTTTGAAGCAAGGAAGGCCCTTCATCAAGCACCAACTTATTTTGTCGATACAAATTTCACCCTGAAAGAGAATATTTCAAGCAATGATAACTTTGCCCCCTCAAAAAATTATAAAATACAAACTTGAGTCTTCAGAAGAACTCACGAATTGCTCTTTGAAGATGAACAGTTGGCAACCCAATTCCTATGATATGGACAAAATGAAAGTTAATGAAGATACATAGGTACACAGCTAGACCGAATTGCAGCGACAAAGTAGAAATATGAAAAACACAGTATAGGCTTACACTAAAGACTGTCGACAACTGGCAAGAGACGAGCTTCTGAAATTGTTATACGATACATCGCTGCCACCACCAACAAAGTCTCAATGTAAACTATTTGCTCGGCAAACCAGTAATTTAAATTGGAGAAAATAAATTATTAACTCACAACTTCTGCTTGCTGTTTGATATCCAACATGGCAGCTATTCAGAAGATTAGTCGATTGTAAGGAACCTATATCAGCAGTGTTGGAACATTTTAACCAAAGTTAGGTTAGGAATGACAATTGGTGAATTGTTCTCACTTTCTTTCATATCGACTTGACTTACAGATATCCTAAACACGACAAATTTTGCATTGTTTCTGGAATAGGGCCCGCTTCATTGATCGTAGCTCAAATCTCTACAATATTTGGATAAGGAGCATTAAGCATTTATTCACAGTCATTATTCAAGGCTAATGACATCAAATCAACGAAAGGCTGGCTATAACCCGTGATACATGAGAGTACAACTCATAGAAGTTTCAAGTTTAATAAGATTTGTATATCATCAGGCATTCAGCCTGTTTTTGAGTAGTTCCTCAGTAGTCTAAAGTTTGAACACATACCTCAAGCAAAAGAATACTCGTAAGTACCTGCACTCGTACCCCCTTGGATGGAGATAGTCGTTTGGAAAATATTCCTCCGTCAAAGCAGAAGTCAATTCACTACAAACAAAGACACCAAAATAAACAAATGTTACATTGAAGTAATCTTACATTGAAGTGATTCGACACCATCAGTTGATGACATAGGTGGTACTTCGAATTCGCTTAAAGTAAAATGATTAATGCGCCAAGGTAACGCACTTTCTGCGCAAAATTCATGTGCAAGTCTCTTGATCAATCCGACATTAGTTCAGAACAAAAAAAAAAAACACCGTATAACAATTCATATACCGCAACACTGATAAAAAAGGTCGAAATCTAGAAGCCCAAGGCCAAAATCTATGGAGGAACCCCTGCGAATAAAGCGTGTGATCAGTCTGATCACTTTTTTGATAACTCACACGCTTGAACAAGCTCAATACATTAATTGCCAGAAATTTCCCTAGTAAGAAAAAAATGACAAGTCTAACACATACAACCTCGCAACTCAAACACAAACAATTAGAATTTTCCTATTTGACAGTTTGAGAATTTATGAAGTTGCTGGTCGTCCAGTAGGCATCTCCAAGTGACTACACCTCCAAATTTGTGGAGGTTTTGAAGTTCAGGTAATCAGATGGATCATAAAGTTAAGAATTTCTGCAGATTGTTTTCGATGCACCTCCTGTTTTACAAATGGGTACTTTTTCTTATGATTTGCTTTGTTATACCTTTTGGTTGGAGAAGTATTAGTTTGATTTACCATGAGAAAACACTAATATGATTACCTCTTACTTAGCAGAAAGGATCATCGAACAAACTGACGACCACCAATTCATCAATTAGGTTTACCCATTTCAGGTTTCAATGATTTTCCAACAATTACTACAAATACAGACTTTGTAAACTCTACTATAATAAAGTTTTTGGGGTGAAATGTGAATGTTTGATAGACTTCTCGTTTTTGGGGTTGAGTTAGTGTACATGGTGCAATTGTAATGATGTTTAAATAAAGAAAATTGATCTTGATTTAAGATTTTGCTTACCAAACAAGTAAGCTTAGTATGTGTAATTAAATATTTTTTTACACCAGTAATTGCTTATCGGGCATGAATGGATGACATTAGTAGCCAAGGCAGCGAACTGGGTATGGTTTTGTTTGAGAAATCTCAAAAAATGGTTCAAACATCAAGGTTTGATAACTACCTACCAAGATAATCCTATGTCTAAATTGTTTGAATTTTTTAATTTTGTAACGTGCTTCACTATTTTCGACTGCAGGAAGATGTTTGAATTTTCCTATTTGACATATGTACAAGAAAATCAGATAGTTCACGAGATCAAGTAATCTCACCTTGGACCATCTTCTAAAGAGCCTTGATCCCCAAAGTAATCTTCAGATAAAATCATACACAACAAACATAATTTTAAGTTTAATTTCAATTAAATTCAAAACTTTAATCAAATAAAAATAATATAAAAAGAAAAGGGAATGACCAAAATACCGAAGGGCGAAGTCGCTTGCTGTCTCTCAGTTAGACTCCAAAGTGTTTTCAAACTTCTCTGCAAATTCCGATTATTACTTTCCGATCAGTTCATTTTGAACAACCACAATAACAACAAAAGAATACTATGAGAACAAAGAATACAGAAGATTAAAGTCAGACAATCCTAAGTCATTATAACATGTGTCAATCATATGTGTAACAACCATTTCAACAAATTTATCACCAACTAAACTTACAACAGCATCAATCATCATCAACTTAAATCACAAAATTATACAAATTTGACTAATAATTTTTGCCATGTACTACAGGTACTCACATATACTGTAAATTTACCATGTCTGTTAAATTTGGAAAAGAAATACTTTTTGCATTTAGATCCGAAATTCTCCTGAGCAATACAGTAAGCTCATCAGGATTCATGACATAATAGGAAAAGCCGTGAGCTACAGATGGAATACACAAAACAAGAAAACATAACTGCTGCCGCACCTCACAAAATTTGCAAGTTTTTAAGAGACAAGATGGTAGATGGAATTGGACCCTCCATAGAAGTGCCTTGCATATCTCTGTAAGCTTCCAAAAAGAGCCAACTTAACTTATTTCCAAAAGTAATATGCTGAAATCAGTTCGGAACATGCTGTTTGATAAACTCACGGTAAAGACAGGCTAGTCAAAATGTTAAATTACCAATAAAACTTGGTATTCTACCAAATATCATGTTTCCGTTAACTCGCCAGCAAATATAACACAAGCCTTAGATGCAGGAAACGAGGAGTGATTACCATGCCATCAAAACAAGAATGACATATAGTTTTGTTAAGTTATTAAGGTTGCCTAATGTATCAGGTAAAGTCGCATTAAAGAAGTTTGCAGCAAGCACCCTACATTTAGGAATGAGCAATATAAATTGAGGTTGACTTTACTATAAGACTATCAAGATGTTTGAGTTGAACTGATATTTTAAAAATGAGACTTACAATCTCTGCAAGTTTTTTCAATTTCCCAAGACTGTTTGGAAACAATTCTTCAAATTTACTGACTTGTACGATTCTGATGAATTCATTTACTCAAACAGTAGAGATAATCGACCGATGATGAGAGGCAATAAGAAACATCATACAATTGTTCAACAGTGTTTATTTGTCTAATTTCATCCAAAATGGACCAGTCATCCAATTCACCGTCACCAATCTATAATTTGCAAAAACCACATATTAGTATATTACATGATGAATGACCTCTGAAATCCGAGTTATACTCCAAAAAACATACAATATTACAAGTGAGAGAGAAACTTACAAGATAACCTGTGGGATTTTGGCTAGACTTTTGAAAATTGTTCCGCCAATATAGTTTATAAAGAGATCGCTGTGAATGAAACGAATCTTGTTAATGTGTAGCAGATTCCCTCTAGGCAATAACAACGTTAAGCAACAAAGAAAAAAAATGAACAGACCGATATATAGACTTACATGCTGGTTGTCAAAGCACTTGATTACTTACATTTCTTGCAAATGACTAATGTTACTGAATTTTCAGGAGAATTACCTGTAAGTTTGAGGCCCTTCAATTGACTGTTAAGGAAAATAAAATCCAATTAGGGAAATCAGAATCAATTCTTAAAGCATAAACTAAATCTAATATAAGCATCAATCTAATGGAGTTCACTATGACGCAAAATGCATGATAGCAAACTGCAAGTCTCAAAAAATACATACTTGGAAAACGTATAACGCCAAATATTAGCAAACTATAAATCAACATTGAAGAGGTGTTCTATGTCGGCACCTAAAATAAGCAGCTGCTCGTATTACCTGGTACTCGCCGCCTTACTTGACCCTGCTCAAAATGCTTTCACGCCTGGCCTTGCTGCAGGGCTGAATAAAAAATAGAACGGTCATCGATTTGCTGAAATGGAAAACACGCCCATGAGGCTGTACTGAGTACTGCAACAACAATATACCTGAGTATTTGCAATGTATGCTGAACGGCGGCGGAGCGTTGTTGAAGTGAAGATGCACGTGTACGGTGGACCTAAGTGTGGTGAAACGGGAGAGTGTGCACCTGCACGACATAATTTGTTTAAGACAACCGATTAGTGAAGAAATGACAACATTGCGCGTACACTAAAACATCTAGGGTCATTCCTCTTTTAAAGTAAACCAAATCACACACAGCCTAGATAGATGTTCAACGTCGAGGCCAAACGCACTATCAGGAAAACCTATTAATCACAGTGTTCGTTGAATTATAAGAAATTAAAACATTTAAACAAAGTAATTTAATTTCTAGTACTCGTATCAAATTATAGGTAGAATGAGTTGATGTGCTTACACTACAACAAACGCCTAGCTAAAACAGTAAACCAAGCTAATCATGAACCACGTGAGAGTTTTGAGCCGAGGAGGTTTGGGGCCCACCCACCTATGCACTAAACTAAGTTCATAAATTTGACACAGGCGCTATTAATTCCCCACTAAAACACCTTTGTTCGCAGTTCAAAGTGGGTTAAGAGTTTTTTGAAAATGTTTGTAAGCATACCGTGTGAGAAATGAACATCGTTCTAGTAGAGTTCACAGCATCTAAGAGTTTTTTAACTACCAAAAAAGTAGTATAACCATCAATGACTGCAAATTACAAATAACAAGAAACATTATTAAAATCAACAAATACGCAAACCTATAAAAGAACCGAACACAAATCTCAAAATTTTCACGCATTAGACACTCAAAATTTGGTCACGCTCCTTGCTCACGAAACAATCAGGAAAAAAAAAAAAAAAAAAAAAAAAAAAAAAAAAAAAATATAAAATAAAGACATTTGTGAACCATCAAAACTGTTCTTTGCAACCTAGGAGGTGCTCAGAAACGTAACAAAACGCAACATCCGTTCTATAGAAAAATTTGGTCGTACCTTGAGTTTTTTTCTCAGCGTATCTCGGCTTTTCGAAAGATAATCTACTGGAATGTAGAGTGAGAGAAAGATGATCCATCCTATAGCCAAAACCAGGCCCTGGAAACAGGAATTTCATTCGCGTGACTTGAAATCTAGCACCAATAAAGCATACATTACTTACCGAAAATGATATTTTGTAGCATACGGTATCCTCACTAATTGTAAGTTTCCTCACCGAAAATGATATGTTCAACAACAGCTCACTAATGCTTATACGGTATCCTCACCAATAAAACAATAAAGCGTACATTACACTAACAAGATTTTTTAACACTGCGCTTAATCGCTTATATTATCTTCACAAGGGGATCAATATTGATCATTGGATCTTCAACAGCTTGTAAATGTAAAAAAACTAAAAAAATAAATAAACTACGGAGGTGAAACAGCAGCATGAAGATACATGAAAGGCTCCTTATTTAATGTTGCACTCTGTACAAGTGGCGGCCGACTACCAAGTTAAGACTTAGACTGATCTAAAACGAGGAAACAACCAGCACGTCTGATATCCCAGAAATGTATTGCACCATCACAACCTCCCGTCATTAAAACCCACTCACTTGATGTGGACCACTCCATTGTCATTACACCATCTGGAATCAAAAGTGACAAATCTGAACAACTTAATTAAAACGAATGATGCTCTCAATCGAACTACAAGCGGTCATATGTTCACCTAAAGGCTAAAGCGGTACTTTCTCTATGGGAGGTAAAGGTGTAGATAAGACAGTGAGTAATGGCGTTGCTTTTCGCTATTAGCCCTTAATTTATCTTTGCACTTCTGCAGAGTGGGCAACGACACTGTCCAACATCAAACAATTTTCATATATCTGAAGATCAGAGACAAAAGAGTGGCCAATCGATATCTTCACAAGTAAAAGAACGAAACTTTATAAGACATTGTAATTTAGAGTAGATATGTATCTTAAAAAATTATACTTCAGAATACAAATAAGCAAAATTTGAAATTTTGAACGGTTGAGAATTAAGAGGCGTTAGATGACATGGTCACACCTCAATGAGAGAAAACAGTTCAATCGGAAGCGTCAATAGCAAAGTCGTTGCTGACAACAACCAAAGAAATGTATACAGGAAAACAGAATAAACCATAAGTGAATGTAAAGTAGTGCAAAACGAAACCCGGTTTTACCTCGAGTTTCTTCCTCAGCTTATCCCGGCTTTTCAGAAGAGAATGAACTGGAATGTATAGCGAGAGAAATATGATCCATTGTATGGCAAAAACCAGTGCCCTGGAAATATGATATTTAACACTCATAACATGAAAAATTAGAATTCATTGTCATTATCGAGTCGCTAAACCAAAAGGGAATTCGTGTGAGTTGATATATGGTACACACAAGCATACACCACTCTCTCGATAGTTTAAAATATTACAGTGGCAGTCTATTTTGTTGTTCAACAGATGAGTCACTGAGGCATTCAAACAAACAAGTTGTGTGCATGGAGAAAACATTTCTAAATCAAACACCACATTATTGCAACAATCAAACAAAAAACAAACAACAAAAGTCGACTCAAATCATCAGAAGTATTTAAAAAAACCAACTCTGAGAAAAGTAATGACGACAGGAGAAATAATAAATAGTAGGGTGATCAAATTAAGAAAACCAAATTACAAATTAGGAACCGGTATCAGCATACTTTTTTTGTGACGGGGAAAGGTGGGTGCGGGGGGTTAAATAACTTTTAAACGGTCGAACAAATAAGATCGCATTAATAATTAACAAAGCAATTGTTCAAGCTACTATTCAATCACATTAATAAAAAGATTACAAAACGATATATCAGAATGAGGAAGGTAAGGCGAGAAGCATGGTAATGTCAGAAGGAGGAGTAGACAAATTCCATAGAAAACGTGTGGGTTTAGGGGGAATGAATGGCTTGCAGGAGAAGGGGTAAAGCCGGAAGCACAACACTTCAATAATTCACTGTAGTGCTACAGTTTAGTCACAATCAAAATGTTGGTGTATTTTAGGATGTATGGATGGATTTCATTTATTTTGCATTTTCAAACCCAACCTCCTCCTTGGATATGAGAAACCCGTACCTTGCGTGTTTAAGGTATGGGTAACAATCGCAAGGTATGAGTTTGACTCATTCCAAACCCATACCTCATACCTTTTGTCGGTGAACCAAACACCCCTCAAGAATAACAACCAATAACATAACTAAAACATATCTCCTGGCTTAGCAAACTTCACTGAATAAACAAATTGGAAACTTTCCAGAAACTATGAACTCTTCTGGGTCAAGTACAGAACTAAAAAGCTCTTCTAATTTATCAATGTATTCTACATCTGAAACGATGGACCTTAGCAAAAGTTGAATCAAGGTTCAGAGTGGCTTCGAACCGGTGAGTCCGTGACTAACTCTACGACGAATTACGCTTGCTTCAGTTTAGAGCATACAATTGGCATTTCAGTGGGTCATTGATTGTTCTTTCTTCTTTTCATTCTTTCTAATGCCCCTAGACGAGTCTCCTCTGCCTTCGCCTCCACTCCATCTTCACCAGCTCCAGCATCATCCCGCTTCTTGGCTAACCCACCAAAAACAGCACTTGGCACGTCCTTCTGAGCGATTTCAATCTTTTCATCCTCTTCCTCCTCATCACTCTCGTCAGGCAGTTCAATGTCCTCACGGTTGACATTAGTACTTTCGGCCTTAGTTTGGGATTCGTGGCCAGCGCTCACAAAGCCAAGCGTCCTGGCCTTATCTACAACTTGGACATTGTTATCTGGTGGAGGAGCCAACTGCTTTTCCAAGGCAGCCATCTCATCGACCACGACTTCTCCATCGACAGACTTGTTGACCTTTTCATCATTTTGTTTCAAATGATCCGGGAGGATGAAATGTGTCTGCACAATAACTCGTTAGAAACTCTATTCAAGCTATAGATTCAGAATATATACGCCTTATAAAATTAAAAGGGAAGTAAATTTGCTAAGATTGTCAATATTCCAGGAGCAGTTTTAACATTCAAAACTCAAAATTTGCTAATTATTACTCCGTATAATCAGAATCATGATGATAACATGATTTATATGTCAAGATATATCTTGTTTATCAAAGAGATAATGACATTGTTATCGTGATTATGATGAATATGTTTATTGTGTTACACAATGATTGGATCTAGGGCTCATTCCAACTGCAGGTAAGTAAGGCTAAAAAGAAAATGCGAGAGTTTTACAAACACCTACATAGCCTTATGAACCAACTGTTCACATAAGCATGGTCAAAAACCGAAGTGTTACATCCATCAACGGCAGAATAGTTCAACGATTCAGCTAATTCATCTTTTAGGAAAAAAAATGTAGGAATGAAAATGAAGTGATCTTCAACAACCAAAATTAGGACATGTCAAAAACAAGCACGAACTTATAACATATCCACTGAAACTTCAAACAAATGGCACAAATTTAAGAGACGAAATTCAAAGGCAAAACAGAGATCTCTAAACTAACACATAGTAGTGAGTTTTTGAGTCTTGACTCAACATCAAAGTACACATATCTCTTAACAATGACAATATCTTCCACTTTTATACCAATCTAACATACGACGGCATATAAGTTGAAAAAGACAGTACTTATTAAACCAAGTGAAATCACTGATCAGTAAATCTTTTTTCATCGACACAGCCTTGATAATCTAATTTGACACGTATTTAACAAGTAGTACGAATCAGCAACATGCTAATTTGGCTTTAAAATTATATGATCTTGTCATTACCATGAAATAACAAGTAGCATCACATTAAGTGTTACGGAGTATTTTAATTCCTATCTGTAATTATAACTCAAATCTCTTTTCAAACAACTTAATATGAAAAAACAAAAGCTAAGTGTGCGTTTTGTCTTAGATATAAACTAGTTCATATTAATATGACATAAAAAAACGTTTCATGAAAACAGTAGTTACCTGGCTGAACGATGCCGCAACAGTCCTTCTGATACGAAGCATTTCCCTGAAGGTATCCTCATTGCCATGTTGTACTTCAAACTCATTCCACTTACTCCAGAAATCAGGATCTGTCCTAGGATCTGCAAACTGTGAGGCATACGTGTAAATTGCACGAGCACGATCAATCTCCCCAAGGCTCTTCTCAAGTTCAGCATACTTCATGCACATTGTCTTCACGTCTTTGTCAGGGAGACCAGATGAAATAGCTTGTTCATATATTTCCCTGGTCTGTGGCACTCCAAATATTTCAGCTGCGCGGGCTATGTAGATTTCATACATGCTCAACTTTTCATTAGCTGGAACAGCTTTGGTTGCCTTATCGTAGACATTCATTGCCCGCTTTGCTAAACCATAGTTCTCCTCTAATTTAGCATATTGCAGGTACAAAGGCTTCACACAGTCCGCAGGAGCCTAAAAACCACAAAAGTTACATACAAGAATAAGCAACAATAATAAATGGCATATTCACAAAGCTTTTGTCCTACGAAATCATAATTAGCATTCAAAAATACTCCCGTGTGTTTTTTGTAAACAGCTATAGGCCTATAGCAAGACATTGTCTTCGACAAAAAGAGAACGGAAATGGCAAAAGATTAAAGTCAAGCAAAGGTGCAAAGAAACGGGCTAAGTAAATTGCTGGGGCCTCTATATCATGACGCTTTAGTCTGTGGATACGGCCAATACAGTCTGGAAGTAGCTTATTTGTACAACACAAATCAAAAGTGTACATTGGACTCTATCAAATGATAGACAGGAGCCTTTCGCCGTTAGCCTAACGTTCTATTGAAAGATGCAAGGCACAATAACAAAAATTCAAAAAATAAAAATAAAAATTGTGAAGTATAGAAAAGGTACATACTGTTTCAACAGCATTGTCAAAGAGCTCTCTGGCTCGTTCCAACTTAGAACTCTTGTATCTCTTCACAAACTTGGACAAATATGTAACCCATATATCTTTCACATGAGGGTATTTAAAGATCTTGACGCCTCTTTCATACACCCTGAAAGCATCTTCAAAGTATTTATGCTCCTGTAGACACAAACGACAGAATGAGTTCCCAATCCACAAAAGGCAACAAAATATCTCATATTTGTATAAGGAATGTCATACCTCCAGAAGCATTGCATAATTGATAATTATTTGGGGAGTAGCGATCCTGAGATCTAATATTCTCTCATAAACTGCACGAGTAGACTCCAAGTTGCCAAGACTTTCCTCCAAATCCACATAGAAGGCCCACAATTTCAAGGATTTGTGCACCTTCATTTGCACAGGCTCATGACCATCGGCAGCAACTGCTTGAAGAATATGCACACAAATTAGTGGATATTTACTTCGTACATAAAAAAGCAAAAGGAGTGCAAACAATCACCTTATAACATATACCAAAAGATCAGGCAACAAACTTTCTGTCACAGCCGCATATAGTGACACAGAGTATTAAATACAGTGAAACTACTCAAACTGCTTACAGATTACCTCGATCACGTTCCAAGATTAAGGTATCAGTGTTAGAGGGAGACTACATAAGCAGCTAGTTCTTAAATATATTCCGAAGAATGGAAAACTCAAGACAGCAGAAGTTTCTTTCCGACCAAGTTCCAACCATCCATAAAACGTCGAGGAAAGCACACACTTCCATATCAACGGTGACCAAGTTTACAAGATAAAAATCACAGAAATTTGACTAAGTGGCCAACTCATCATTGTCTTTTTATAAAATCAAAATTGTCTCGTACATGACATGCCAACATGTCCAAATGCAACCATTTTCATGCATAATATACGGACCAACTCAATATCTTCATAAAAATCAAAATTATCCCTTCAAAAGTCTTTCTTTCGATTATTTAACAGACAATTGACCATACCCATACGAAAATGACACATGAATCATGATCACATATTTTAATCTGAATAGATATTGCGTCAGACAGTCTGCTCACACGAAGTACTGATTTTCCTCCATAAGATATTGCCACTTTAAAACTTATTGAGGACCATTTACAAATTTAACTTGATAATAATCACCCCAGATCTTAGAACAGCCACGTACTACATTTGAAATTCATTACACGCCAAACCGGTCTGATACAATTTCTTGTGTCCACATCCTCATTTTGACTTCAAACTATGTGTGCCTTCTAGATGCTAAATTAGAAGCCGCATTCTAACTCAATAGAGCCTACTTAATCACATTATTGTGCTCATAATTTCTATACCCCAAAAACTCCCCCAATTAATTTTTTCCAACCAAAAAACCATGTTAACAATCAAGTTAGACAGCACTTGCACTTACTAAAATCACACTAACATTCTACCTTCTACTAAATCTAACAACATGGCTTCAAACGAGTTGGATCCAATTCATTTTCAACAATTTTAGCACGTCTGGTGAAGCCATAACCTTAAAAGACGCAGCCCCGTTCTAAAACGTTCTCGACCATTTTCACTTTTGGGACCATGCCCGAGTTTCAAAAACTCAAAAAATTGGTGGGCACAGCATGGCCTTTGTCATTTCTCCCACCAAAGACTTCTCTGGAAAGCCCTCCCTAGCCAGTACTTAGGCTTATTCAGTGCAACCGAGATTGGAAATCTCACCGATCATATTTTGTCTATCAAACTCAATACTGTCCAAGATTTTGAGTTCGGGGATATAAATGATAATCATATTGGTATTGATCTTAATAACCTGGTCTCCAACGTGTCAGCCACTGCGTACTCACTAGAAAATTCGACCATGGATAACGTGACTATGAAAGACAGTCAAACAATAAAAGCCACAGATCTCTCTCATCTTACATAGAACTCATTTCTAGAGTACCATGCTAAACTCATCACTAGCAATCATAGTTATGACAATATATCAACAGATTCTTAAGACAACTCATACACGCAGAAATACAGCAATCAGAAACAAGAACTATAGTAGCAGAACAGCATACCTCGTCGTTTGACTTCGACAGACGGCTCAGCAGTGGCACGCCTCATGAGCTCCAAAGCACCTTTGAAATTCTTGTGTTTGAGCTCCATCTCTGCCCACTCACACCAAACGCTTGCCAAATGATCAACCGCCTTGTAGTTCACCTGTACCGCTTTGTCAAAAATGACCCTTGCATTAGCGAGGTCATTATGAGTCTCATAAAGCTTTGCAAATGCAACCCACAACGTATGAGGCTTCCCCACAGCCTTCATTGGGTCAACAGTCCTCACCGCCTCAGTGTACGTCAATATCTGACGAGTAGGATTACCCTCGAACAGCTTCACCCTCCGGTGCCATTGCTCCACATTATGAGGGTTTTGTCGTAGCAACACGCTATTTGCAAGCTCAGGCCTCCTGTCCATCAGATGCTCCAGTCGAGCTAGCCTCATGTCCACGTCGTTGTCATCGTGAAGCCAGAATCCCTTCAATATCTTCTTCTCGAATTTCGAGACTGAAATGTCAGTGTCCCACCTCACATCATCATCATCATCATCCTCCTCATTATCATCATTGACACCCTCACCTTCATCCTCATCCTCCTCCTCACTCATCTCCAAATTCTCCATCTTCAAAGCGAGCATACTCTCCTCAAACTGCGAATACGCATCAAAAATCACACTAAAATCTCTGACAGTTACCACAGTAGTCATCCCCTCCTCGAACACATCCCTGGCTTTCTCAGGCAACCTCCTGCGAATATAATAATCGGCCAAAGACGTCCACAGCCGCCCAACCTCGTCAGTAAATTTCCTAATCCCGCCCCTAATAATAGCATCCACATTCAAGCCTTCAACCTCAGTAGCATGCTTAGTCAACAAATCACACAATTCCAACCACAACCGATGCTTTGACTTCCCCTTAATCGACCAAAACCCGTCGTCATTCAACACCCCAGCCAACCTCTCAGCAGCCTCCTGCCACCGCTCAGAAGTGACTAAAAACTCAATAAACTCCTCAATGTGAGTAGGATCGTACTTCAAATACCTCCGATAAACCCTAAGAGAAGTCTCAATCGGAATCCCCTTTTGACTAACAAACCCTAAATACTCACCCCAAACCCTATCGTGCTGAGTGACAGGCAAAGCACAGAGCGCACGGTCGAAACACCGTCTCGTCTTCGTAATCAGCTTCTCCTTCACCAGAACCTGCAAATACATGATCCAAATACGGGGCATTTTGTGCATCGTAACAAGGGCTCTCTCAAAAGTGTTGTTTAGGGTTTCGTATTGAGGGTGATTAATTGGGAGGTTTCGAACGATTTCGAGGCGTTCTCGGAGGTAAGCATGCCAAAGCTTGTAACTGCCGGGGAGAGCCTTGAGTGCGCGCTCATAGATGATGGCTCGCTTTTTGAAAGGGGACTCGGTGCGGGCCACCAGATAGCGCCACCAAAGCCGAAGACTGAACGGATTCCGTAGAATCTCTTCTTCGTATAGAAGGTCTTCAGAAGACGGGTACAATTCTTTCGAGATGGTCGCCATTACCGAAGGTACAGAGACTCAAGAGAGTTTTGGGTTTTTCTTTTTTCTTTATTATTTTTTCTAATGTTGCGGAGTATAAACACGGAGTGTGTCTCTATATATATATTATATACAGAGTATATATACACGGAGTATGCACTTCCCATATTTTGTTTTTCCTTTTTTTTTTTTTTTTTTTTTTAATGGAAATCCTTTCGATTTTTACAAGATTTGTTGATTGAAAATATTTATTGGAAACACTTTTTAATGTATACAAAGTTATTTATCCCTTATAAACTGTTTATATTAAAACTAGTGGTGCGACCCGTGGTATTCACGGGCGATTCCGTTTATTGGTTTACTTGTCAATTTGGTTTAATGTGTTCATGTTTCTTGTGTTGTAATGTAACATATGAGTGATACGCTCAAAAAAAAGAATTGGGTAAATAAATGATTTGAACGGAAGAAGTATTTACAAGTATAAGATTAAAACTTGCTGTCTATTTACGAATATGTTTATCTCTAGTGATGCGACCCGTGATAATCACGACACATTTTGAAATCTTGTTTTAGTTGTGGTTTGTATTTATGGTGTACATGTGTGACGTGGTTTGTATTAATGGCGATCAATTGCGATTACACCAAGTGTTTGGGGACGATAAATAGGTTATCGTCATTGCCTGACTCATTGGTTAGTATGTTGGGAGTTATGTGGTTCTCATATTTGTTTTTGACGTTAGTACGTCACACTGAAATTATTATTATTAATGTTTGTCCAGCTACAAACACATATGAAGTCATAAGCTATAGCATATCTCACAATAGATGGTCTTGGGAATATCATAACTTAGAGATTTTATTGATAACTAATCTACTCGGTAGTACTCCATATGTTTTTTTTAGTCCATCATTCTTCATCTATTTTGTTTACTTTTCCTACATTTTTTGATTCAATTGTATTAGTTGGAATTTATGGTGTCTATGTTTAGCGTCTTCGTGTTTGTAATAACGTACAACGCGTTTTTAATGGACTTTAA
Organism: Dianthus caryophyllus; assembly: GCA_023091065.1. Lineage (NCBI taxonomy): Eukaryota > Viridiplantae > Streptophyta > Magnoliopsida > Caryophyllales > Caryophyllaceae > Dianthus > Dianthus caryophyllus. The sequence continues at coordinate 34,524,318 of CM041522.1, read as the reverse complement.
CATTAGTGAATTACCACATATTTGGGGAAATCCACTTCGTTGAACAACATTTGCGTTTTAACTTTGTCCGCACATGAACAAAATTAACGAAGTGGAATCTGAGCAAAAGAGTATTTGGTCTTAGAAGTTTGACACTTAAAATGGTTTAGCGAATTCTTTATTATTACAAAGTCTATGGAAGAGATAATGGTCTTGAAGCTGTACCATTTTTGCAATATTTGGTAAACTTGAGCCTACACAAATTCTTTCACGTACAAAATGTTAACACACAACAACACTGCTCTAAAGTCAACCCTATCACATTGTTTGGACATGAAATGATGAAGATTTTACTTTAGGATTGATAGGCACTCCATAGTTTATGAGGTCCCCGTCATACTCTCTAATCCTGCACCAACACGTACATGTCAAAAAAAAAACAATCAGATGGTTATCTTTACAAAACAGCCTCCATACACGGTGTAATCATAATTTGTCGCGATAATTTTCACAATGAAGTAGTTGTTCTCATCGACGTCGTAGTATCCAACTTCAATGGCTGCAGCTACATTAGCAATTGCTTGGAGCCCCGAAGAACATTTTCTATTTACAGTTCGTACAAGAAACGTCGTTAAATATTATGGATGATATTATTAGAAGAAAAACTAAAAGGATATTCTAATCACGGTCCAATGAACAAAAGCCGAATGAAAAGGAAAAAGAGTCAAAGATATATACCGGGGAAATCAGGGTAGAACGCAACCATTTTGCACTCGGTGGCTCTCTCAGAACCTGGAGCAATGATATTCCTGACAGCAATGCCTCCGACTTCAGCCGGGTTAACATTTGTTCTCTCTATGAATCCATGTAGTAAATTCAGCGCGCTCAGTGATTGACAGTGAAAAGTACAAAATGAAGTACATAGGAACGTGAAAAAACACTAATGAACGACAAATGTTCCACATAAACCAGCTAATCTGTAGAATTTTTAAGGGGGAATAATATTGGGAGAAAAGGGAGAAGTTAATCGGTAAAACTTGCTCAAATATTAAACATAAACTAATAGCCTTTATATAGGCTTACAATTTTAATAACTAACCTAAATTAACAACTAAGAATTAGTGGGTGTACCCACGTATAGTGCTACTCCTTAAACACACTACTCTATTTTATAGGAGGCATAATCTCCATTAATTAAGAATACTAAAACTAATATTTGACTAATATACTAAAACTAATATTTGACTAATATTTTGGATCATATAATCCAACATAATCTCCCAAAAGTACATTATACATGATTCAATTTCAATATCAAAGTTTTACGGACATATGCACAAACAAATCCAGAGTCGAGTCTGACGTTAGTTGTAAATAAATTGTGCGCATGTCTTATATCAAACCAGTCTCGCTTTGCAATGACCACACCTACTTATGAACAACACGATGACATAGACTCATTGAAATACAAACAATAGATAAGGTACGATGACATAGACTCATTGAAATACAAACACATTAATACAAATCACGGGTAATAGAGTTAAATAACATCATAAAATCCATAGGACATTTGAAATTCACTCGTGTTTCCCACTTCGATGCTCCAATAACAGTCAGAGTAAACAAACAAAGATATTACCTTGAATGAAGTAATGAACCCAAAATCAATCTGCCTTACTTCGGAGGTCTCTGCCATTTTTGATGTTGTTTAGGCCTCCAAGTGTGAATAGATTGAAGCAACCAATTGAATTGAAAATTGAACTGATAGCAAAACAATTGAATGACCGACTTCTCATCTTCAAAAACCCTGAATCAAAATCTACACAATTGAAAATTCTTTCCACGAATGAACAAAATATCTTCTACCTAGTTAATTCCAATCACAAGAGTACTCATCCAATAACTAAATCACAAGAGTATTATGTGAATCTAGTGGCGGCGATAGCGACAAAATTCAATTTACAAAGAATAAATAGAAAAAATCAATCGATCAAAGATTTCATATAAGATTTTCAATTTTACCAGTTGAAATGGTCGACTTCAGCTCTTATTTGAAGCTCCTTCAGTGGAGTGGTCTGGAACGCTAAGCAAGATGCATTGTGCCTCCTTCTGCAATCACACCATGCTATTTACCACCAGTCTCCGTCTCCATGGGGTGCTGCTGTCCACCAATCTCGGTGCTTGGTCCGTGTTGTCTACCACCCATCGCTATCTGCGCACGATGCTATCGATTAGCCTTGTATCGGTCTGAGTCACTTTCAATTTAACAATTTATGTGGTTCTATCAACCCGGATTACAAGCGATTCCATTAGCGTTTGTCGAGTTGTGTTGAGTCTCCTTTTATTGGGTGCACTGAAATATAGACTTGGAAGAAAACATGAAAAAACATATGAATGGAAAGGAGTACCATTCAATATTACTCCTAACTTCGTATATGATTCTATATTTATCATAATAGAATACTAAGGATGGTTCCAATTATTGTTTGTAGAAAGGAGTACCATTGCAAAGCATGTCGAAATAAATATGGATTAAAATGATGAATATACAACATAAAGGTAACTCATCGAGAGAATGAAAGAAAAAGTAAGAACCTGTAAGTCGGCCAGAAGAGCAACGCACACATCGACAGCAGGTTGTAGCGACAATAATAAAGACTAACAATGCAACATGTCGCCACTACATCAAAGAACGCGACAATGACAAGAATATCAATAAGTGACAAAGAAGAAGAACGCAATGATAGCGACATGAGTGATGCCAGGTTTACGCCACATACAAAGAATGGCAAGTGGTTACAAGAATGCGCAGTGACAGTACCATACGTCAACAATCGTTGCAATGCAGAACATCGACAGCCAAAACAATGACAAAAAATGAATTTAAACGTGCCAACACCACCACAAGCAACTATGAAAACACAAACGCGCCCCAGGATTTGACGTCAATCAAAACACATGGACTTTGGAGTTCAATATCTCCGACTGGACACCAACAATGACACCCCAAACAACAATTAAAATCAGAACCGGTGACAACTAAGAGTACCTGAGCTATCTTAATAATTGTCAAGGGAAATTGAGTGAAGATGGCGAGCATGGAACATGGTACGCTAACGCTTTGATGGGTGCAAGGAACTATTGTTTCGTATTAAAATCAAACACAAAAGCACATACTCTGATCAAACCAAATCTCGGTAAATACCACTCAAACAACCAAGCTAGGACGGCCACATTTTTTTTCTTTTTCTTCGTGTACCGATTCAATTATTCCCCACTACAAATTCACGTGTTGAAAAAGTGGTCGAGACTAATAAACCAGACTGACCCGGACAAGTCGAACTAATCTAGTCCAGTTGCACCAAATGCATATAGGTACGATTGGACCGGATACATATAGGTTTGGTCTCCGAGTCTCGGATAATTCGGTGATTCGTCTTCAATCAGTTCGGTCCGGGCCAATATCGAAATCAAGCATGAGCAAAACACTATTACGAGTGCCACAAGCATCTTCTAATCTAAGAATTCATCAATAACCAACAACTGAATAGTTTTCGCTCATAACTCCTATTACATACCAAAATCGTCATAAAAGACTAAATGTGTATTGAGCCCGTAATCTACATAAGGTTCAAGTGTAGGTTAGTTGAAATTTCTAACAAAAATGAATCCATTTGATCACACAAATAAAAAATAGATTACATGAGAATGAAGATGATTAAGATACTAAGATAATTGATACTAAATACAGAGTAATCTTATAAAACCATGTTATTAAGATAAACAAAAAAGTTAAAAACACATCCCCAAACTCAAAGTTGATTGGCAAAGCTCGAACATCCGAGAAAAGAAAAAAAGAAAATAAAAAAATAACCTGGTTGTCTTCTACTTGAAGCTCATTCTTAACGTTAACATCACCATTGGGTAAAGCAGCCTGAGCTAGCGCCATCAGTTTCATTTTCTGTACAAATTAGTGAACATATATAAACTTGATGCAGAGGTAACAACATACGTTGGGATGGCATTACTTGAATTTTTCTTTGAAACTTGCAGTAGAAGTGGAAGCAAGTACTTACCTGTATGCCTCAACTTCATTAAGAAAGGCTTGGTCGAGTTCCTCAAGAAGATGTTTGCGTTAACTCTTAACAGACTCATTTTTAGCGATACAGGAATTAAGAATATCAATGATAAAAGCATCAGGGTTATTGCTATCATCAATTAAATGGAGAACCTCCACGGAAAGCTAGATAATCTAGTGTTGCGACCACTCTTAACAGACTCATTTTTAGCGATACTACGTTGCTAGAATTGATTGTTGACGTGGCCAAATTTTGTCAATTTTTTATGACGTGGCAGCCAGGGAAAGAAATGTGGGTTGTTTTTTTTGTTTTGAAGCATGTGAGGGATTGTCTTTCGGTGTCGACGATATAAATCCTATGAATTAATGTGGTTATGTGCACTCATCAAATGATCAAAGTGAATTCAGAAAAATAATCGGTATGAGTATATAGTCAGTTCCAAAGTGTAATTGTGCGCCTCTTAATGCACTAAAGTCTACAACTACATCCTTCATGAAGTTCGACGCCAATTCAGATCATGACAATCACGTTGGTCATTGATCTGTTTAATCTCACTTTAAGACCACTATATTATATGTCATGGTCTGAGATTCTGAGCTTGTGGAGTTTCAGAGGAATCAATTCAATTACTACTTAGTACTTAGTATCATAATAAAGCTTACATGTAGGCATGTTTTTAGAACATGGATAAACTACTTAGCTATGTAGCCCAGATTAACTAACAAAGGTGTCAACGATCTTACTTTTTACTTTTTTATTTTCTCCTACCATGGTGTAGCATTTTTTGGCGACTTAGGAAGGACGCATCACCTAATGAATAGATAAGTACGATATATTACTGGTAGACTGGTTGTACATACAAGCACCGAATCTCAATTGAACTCGATAAATTGTGAGGTAGATCAATTTTGATTTAGTTTACGATTTACGGCCAGGACGTGGGGTAATATTACTACAATGCTAAAAATTCCAACACCAGCAAAGACACAAACCCTAAAAAATTCAATTTACGCTAAATGTACTATTACTGTGTAAATTCCATTTATATTTACGATTTGATATGCGACACGTGATATGACAACGATGTTTGTTTCATTCTTGCATTTGGTTTTATCACAATAATATTGGTCAATCGCAATAAGCTATTTTGCTCAATTTCAAAGCTAACTAATACCCTCCATGATACCATGAATAATTCTTTTAAGAGTACATGGATCATCCACCTAAATAAGTACCCCGAGATGAACAACAGTAAGAATGATTTAATTCATAACTACATGCAAAGAATCAAAAGGAGCACATGCTTCCTAATTGAACCCAGTATCTCAATTCTAATGTATTAAATTTAGTTTGCCAGCAATATAAATCAATCCATAACATTTAACTTGAACTAAACGTAATACATCATCATAGACCTTATAAATCAACCGATTTACTAAATTTACTTTGCCTACTATCACCATATAATTGACAAAACTAACCCAGCTAGCTCGGTTTTCCAACTAACTGGAGTCTACCACGACAAATATGAATACCATGTGAACCGCTGAAAAATTAAGAATCCTATAAGTGTGACCACAAAATTGACGATATGGTCCAAATCCAGAAAGTTACTCAAATTTACGGTTTTTATCTAAAAATAATATAAAAAACTGAAAGGTTAGTCTACATTCGGGAAGTACACCCGGACGACCTCAATTCGATAAATTCCAACGTAGTCGAACAAAGTAAAAAGGAAAACAAATATGATTTCTTACAAAAAAAAGAAAAGGAAATACATAGTTAATAGCAGTTTCTATATCCAACCAGACATGAAAACTATAAAATTGGATGGGTAGAGGTTTCACATACCAAGTAATTCGCTTAAAATTATAGAAATATTGTCCGTATGTTCCCATCAATCACGCTCGTTAGTAGTAAGAAAGTGCAGCTTACACCTACAAAGACACAAACCCAAACAAATATAATTAAAAATTCTATCAAACACACACAACACAGGCCGTACCTTAGCATGTAACGACGACGGTGGATTAAAAAATAAAATATAATCAACCACTAAAAATAAAATATAATCAACCACTAATTACAATGAAGTTTAAAACATAAAGTTTGTGCACCACTAATTACAATACGTAACATACATGTTTAACGGTAAAATGATATCAGGGTCTTTGACCTTAACATCATACGGAGTAGTTTCTACGGACTCGGCACAATTAAACTTGTTAGATATAATAATCAAAACGCTAAAAGTGAGTGAAATAAACAAAGCCTGCAGTTCGGCTTTCAACACATCTTTGTATAACACCGTAACTTACATTGAGTGACAACTTTAGTGAACGTCTAAAATGGGCGCCTATAGACTTTCCAAAAAAATGGGCACCTATATGCAAAGTTACGAACTAATGTGAATTTAATGTGTCAAAGTTGAAAAAATATGGTAAATCTCATGGTTTATGCTAGAAAACAACAATAGCTAGCTAATAACACGTCGAGAGAGAGAGAAAGCAGCAACCTGAGAAAAAGTCAAGGAAGTGGCGGTCACACTAATGTAGACGATCCTCACTGAGCGGTTTGCGTCATTATAAAGCACATACATTGAGAAGAAGTTATCCTCCGCCAATTTTTAACCTCTGCCAACAACATCATCGAACCACAAAAGTATAAGGTCCTAGTTCTCGAAAGGCTCACTCTTGTCAACCTTGTTCCTATATAGAGACAATCAGACAATGCTAAGTCAAAACGATTAAAGGCATTTTTTTAAACAGTTGGCAAATGCACAACGTAAATGCGTATCAAATCTAAGGAAACACTGCCTCAGTATAAGGGTGACAGCAGCCTTGAAAATTAATTTATAGAACACCAGAATAAGGTAGCTCCCGATCTTAACATTGCTCCATAAAGGCTTCCTCCATGCCGCTTGTGAGCAAGGATCCATCTCTGCCTTAATTTTTTTTGTTGAGCCGCCAATCTATTAAAGCCTTCGGTGTACCATCTCCTAGGTGGAAGGAATAAAAAACAACACCATAATCAACACAACCTCGATTCATTGAATAAAATCCAATGGAACTGAGTATTGAGAGCACTGTCTAAACCGGAATAAAAAACAACCAATAATCAACACAACCGCGATTCAATGAATAAAATCCAATGTATAACAACAAACACACAAATCTGATTTATGACAAAATCCAAACTAATATGGAGTATAATTTAAAGATACAATTGATATAGAAGAATAAAACCAATATACTTGAACAAACGCAGCACATTCACATACTTTGGTGAGCAACAAATTCGGCCGTCGCCAACACCCGAGTCATGTAGTTACGACTATACGCCCTTTGCAGCCCTCCTTCAACTTATCCTTGTATTTGGTTTTATACACCATCTGAAATACCATTATGCATACTAGAAGGTTTGTCACATTGAATTAAGTGAAGTCCAACTTTATAAATGAAGTATAATGTCTTAGATCTTACAAATTGAACTTTTTTGTGGAGCTTTGTCATTGACTTTCTTCTGTCTTGTTAGTGCCTTGATACTAAGAAAGACCAGTATAATGTTATTAAATTCGTGTGTATCGTGGTTACATATGACACAGGAGAAACACCTCACCTGTGAGTTTTCACATGTTGTAGATGAGTTTTCACATGTTGTAGATGAGTTTTCACCGGGTTAACCTTTCTTTCTGAGATAGCTTCTTTTAGAATCTCTCGTTCCTGTAAAAAGGTAACTGCTTATCAGAGAATGATTGTGGAGAAATCGCAAAGTTGGTCATTGCAAACATAGGTTCTTACATCGGTTTGCAGCCTAAAAGGCTTGGGTTTTGTCGATTTAAGTTTCTTGTACTTTCCCCTGATTTATGGTTGTTGAACTGTTTGCTTTCGTCAATTTCTTCTCCTCATTTTAGGTTCTCTAGAATGTTTTGACCTGTACTTATGTTAAATGTTAGAGGTAGTTCTACATAACACTGATATTGCTGTGCAACGACATGTCTCAATCCGAGTTGAGCTTCTCCGAGTTCTACGGGACTGTAAGAATATTATAATTACCCGACAACCCCACTATAAAAGACCATTTACATAAGGTGACTGCAATTAGAAAGCAAGAGCGTAGAGCCTCTAATTACCTTTGAAATATTACTGTTACAGCAACGACATTGGCTGGAACTCCGCTACAATAGCAATGACAGGAACACGCAACAACCGTGACAACAACCCAGTGACAAATGACTCCGTATTAGTAAATTGGACATTTTATGTTACATTGAATGATGAGGAAGGTAAAAAATCATATTACTATCTTTGTCAAATTTTCAATTCAAAACATTCTTAACATTAACATCACAATAGTATAAAAAAAATCAACAAAATAAAAATATGAAATATCTGCTGGAAATAGAAGTGTAACACCCTGAAATTTTTTAAAAAACAAACTTGAAAGCTTTGTAATAAATGGATGAATGCCAACACTTGTATTTGGGTACTGGTCATGGGCTTCGAACAAAATACCAACTCGCTAACGCCGTTCATTGTCGTTTAATCGACCAAATACAAAGGAGGGCACGAATCGAAGAAGCAAAAGACTACTCACTGAACCAAAATGCCAATTCAATTTCGCGAGTCGTTGAAATCCTCAAATATATTCGAAACCCTTAATTTGTTTAAATCAAGCAATTAATTCAAATGGATGAGGAGAATCAAAAGCAAAGAGGGCGTGGGAGCGTGGCTGAGGCGATGGTGACCATGGAGGATGATGGTAGTGCAGAGGCGATGGTGACCATGGAGGATGATGGTAGTGCAGAGGTAAACGAAAATGAATTGAATGAATGAATGAAAGAATGGATGAAATGAGTGACTTTTCCAAACGAAAATGAATTTGAATGAGAAACTTTTGGTGTTCTTCAGCGGTGAAACGATGAAACGAATGACCTGAGGCGCCGTGGATAGGATTTTGTTTGGGGCTTGGTTGACGTGGCAAGGGTGTCATTACGTGGCAGTATGAGGGCCTAATTTTGGTTTATTTTGGTTTATTTTGGAAGGGATTAGTCATAGTTAGAGTAATTCTCGTAAAAGATCGTACTTATAATAAGTTATTGTAAGTTACAAGCACAAAAATCAAAGAAAAGAAAAAAAAAATAAAGTAAAAATATAAATAACTACCTCTTGTGTGAGAGGACTTACAATAAACTTAATGTAAGTCCCGTCTCACACAAGAATTAGTCTAATACTCCGTAGTTATGTATGGATGTATACAAATTTTAGGGTAAGGGCGTCTTATTGTATAAGACACCTGCCACCTCACCCTCCTTCCTAATATTTTAAACATCTCACTCCTTTCTCTCACCTACTTTACTCTTTCCCTCGTCATTCTCACTCATATTTCATGCGATTCTCCTTCCTTCTTTCTCTTTCGTTCGTCGTTTTTTCTTCGATTCTACTCTAGCGAATCGATTTTCTGCAACAATGTGTCCCGTCAAGCAGAGTGCACGTCGAAGAAAACCAAAAACTACTCCAATTGAAACTACTGCAGGTATTTATTAGGCATTTTTTTCAATTATTAGGTTATTTTGGTTGTTCTTTTGGTTTGCAATTTTAGGATTTCATCAGAAATTTTAGGTTATGTGCTGTTGCTTAATGATTTTAGGATTTCATCAATGATTTTAGGTTATCTGCTGTTACTCAAAGATTTTTGAGTGTTTTAGGGTTTGACGATATATGTTTGGCTGTTGCTTTGAATTTTAGGGTTTTCTATTGTTTCATCTTGAATTTTAGGGCTTCGCTACGAGTTCGCCTGCAATTTTAGGCTTTTCGTGCAATTTTAGGCTTTTCGTGCAATTTTAGGGTTTTCTGTTGTAAAGTAACTCGTTACATTTGATTGCAACACATTACTTACTTGACTGTTGACGTCGTTATTTAGGCACTAATTCTCCTAGAACTCGGTCAATGACGAAAACAATTGAATTTGCTTACTCTAGTCTTGGAAGTGATGATTGCAACCCATCTAGCGATAATAATCTGTCCTCAGAAGGTGTATATTCTTACTTATTTGACTTTGTTTTTTTAAAATAATGTTCTACTTGTCAGATGTAATGGTGATATGTTCTAATGTAACCTTATGTTGTTGATTAGTTCATGCTTCAACTACACTTAAACGTGCGAGGCATGTCACATTTAAAGTGTCCATTAATTTTTATATTGTTCATTCATTGTCACAGATCTTCCTTCCAATGCTCTACATGGATCATTATTTTGTCGTTGTGTTTAATTTCGACAAACAGGCAGTCGAAAGTTTCGATAACTTTCCTGTCCAGCAGTGGGATGACAATGTTTGTCATTTGGTTACACTTGCGGTATGTTTCTAAAATATGAACTTCTTTACAATTTTTTAACGTAACGTCTATAATCAAAATTTTGTGTTAAATTTTGAAATATAATCTGTTGTATATAATGTGCAGCGTCAATACATGAGTATGTTTTTGTTGAGACAAAAACACCCACAAGGTGGAGATGTTCTGTTGTTCAAGATAGAATCTGTGTGTTTGCCGTGGAAATCGAGGAAATTAATTTGTGATAGCAGTGTCTTGATGATGGGAGTAATGTTTCGCTACAATGGAACTTCTTTGTTGCCTGAGTTGTCTTTGGTTTGTTTCATCCCTACGTTATTACTCTATGTCACTAATTTTATTTCGTATTATTTTTTTTTTTTTTTTTTACTGTTGTGAACAGGCGCCTGAACGACGTTTTCTTGTTGGTGAATTGTGTTCGCATCTCGTCCTTGCAGATATAAACGAATTACGATCGTCGGTACTTCATTCTGTGTAAGATTTCAACCAACACAAGGACACCATCCAAAAGATGAAGAAGCAAAAGGGAAAGAAGTGCTGAAGTTGTTCACATCTTTAGTTGTTTTTTATCTTAGTTTTGAACAATTTTGAAACTTGGTCGGTATGCGTTGTTGATCGCTGTAATGTGTAGATACCCGTATCTGTCGATATGGAAATTTATAGAAAACCCGACAAACACCCAATGATGATAGGACAACATGTATTTCGTGTCATTTATTTGAGTTTGTTTTACGAAGTAAGTCGGGCGCCGTCGACGTAATATTTTATTAATTTAAATGATATTTAAATTAGTGTGTTGACAGGGTAAGTGTATTCTGTCAAAAAGTTTGTTTTATTGAAAATAAAATATTTCGATTTGAAAAATCATTTTAAGTAACTCGATTTGAAAAATCATTTTTACAAATTTGATATTTGACTTGAAAAGTCGTTTCTCATGCTTTTAGAACAGATTATTAAATCGTATTCGACGAATTCGTTTTCTTAACAGCAGGTTTTAAAGCTCGTTTTAAGCTCGATTTTAAGAACAATTTTGAGCCCGTTTCAACACGATTTTCGAGGCCCTTTTCTCCCACCTCCTTCCCCACATACCAAGGCTTACACCCAGCCAGAAACCACGACCAAAACAAGCCAGAAAATAGCCCAAAGTGCTCGAAATACAGCAGCCCTAAAACCCCTTTTTCGTGCCCTGTTTTGACAGCCCAAAATCCACCCTTATTTAGCCCAAACCCCTATTCGCCTACCCATGACCCATACCCGTGTCCTAACTATCCTAACCATATAACCTTGCCTTAACACTCAAGAAAACTACCTACAAAGCCCTAAACCGAGCTTGGACAGCAGCTCCACGAAAATAGAGCAAGGCTGCTCTTCTTCCCTCAAAACCCTACTTTTCGACCCTATATATACACACCATCCACAAGCCTTCAACACACACGAAAATACAGCATACATACACCATAACAAGTCAAGAGAAAGCCCTAAAAAACTCACAAAGGAGTCGGGATAGTCGTATGAAAAACAGAGCAGAAATTTTCTGATTTTCGTGCAACTATCACGACTTCTACCCCATTTTTCGTGTTGAAAACACCATAGTCACTCTTATTTCTTTACACAATCTTAAAGTCCACTTTACCACGATTCTAAAACATCTTTCGGTTCGAAATTTCGTTGAGAAACGAAGAAGTTACAAGCTTTTGAAAATCGCTGTCAGTTTTGCTCAAAGTTACGGATTTACTTTTGTTTTCGTCGACGACGGCCCCTTGGGATAAAATCTTACAATCGATTACGACTCAAAGAATTGGTCAACGATACATGTAAGTTGAGGGTGCAAAAATACTCACTTTACTTTGTTTATATTGCTGTTTTTATCGCTTTTTATCGCTTTCTGTCATTTTTTATTGCTCTCTGTCGCTCTGTTGTTTATCATCGTACTTGTCATGTTTATTGTTCGTTTTGGATTTGTATCTTTAGCACGTTTTTTATATGTGTGTGTGTGGATGTGTCGTGTTTCTCGTTTATTTGATATACATGTTCGATTTCCTTGTGTAGTATGACTTGTGTAGTATGATTTGCCGTCGTTAGTTTGATTTTGATTTGCTCGTTAGCTTATATGTAATTAGGTCTCATCCATGTTTCATTATGTTAATTGTCAGAAAGTTGGTCTTTCATGAGTTTTCCAGATTTGCAACTCACGTTTGTACGTTAAATTAGTTGTCGATAGTTTCGCTCTGTCATTTAGCTTTGGTTTCGTAATCCATCTCGTTAATCATGTAAGAGCCGTATACTTGCTGTTTTTTTCTGTTAAATTTAGCTTGTTTAATCCTTAATCGTATGATTCTTTGATTGCTTAGTTAGTTATGAATTGTGTAATTTAGCCGTATACTCATATGTATTGTGTGACTCGAATGTAAGTGCCGTATCCTTAATCGTATGTATTCTTTGATTCGTGAATTGGTATAGCTTAGAATTTCATATGTCGTGCTTAGTTAGTTATGTTATGAGTTTGTGTTTGTTTATATTCATTAGTCGCTTTTGATTATTTTTAGGCCCTCGCGTAATCGTTTGTTTTCGTACATCTGTTGTGGTATACACGTTATTTGCTGAACTACTTGTGCTTATTAGTTGTGCTTGCTTATTTAGTCACTTGTATTAGTTTGACTTTTAGTAGCATCCTGCCCTGTTATTTGCGTATTATTGCTTGTTCGTTTAATTGCCCATGTTCATTAGTTTGTGCGTGGTTGCTTGTATGCTTATTATTTAATTGTTAGTCGCATTTACGTCCTTTGCATATGTCTGCACCTTTTTAGTTGTACTTAGTTTTTTGCGTTTGCTTGTATTTTGTTTTTTAATCCATTATACTCATGTGCTTGTTATCTATGTCAACCTTTCATGCTTATTCATATTTTTAGTCATGTGTGATTATTTATTATTTTCTATTCGCCTGCTGCTGACGTTTGTTAATCTATCTTATGCTGTCGGTAAGTATTTCTGCTCCTTTTCTTTGTTTGTTAGAATAGTAAATGAACCCATGTTAAATAACTTCGACGAAATTATATGTGCATTAAACGACATAGAACGGATGTAATATGTTTAGGGTTAAAACGTTGTTTGCATACCTGCATATGTACTCGTAATAGCCATGGTTTTATTTAGTAGAGACCGTCATTGTAACGGGCGGGGTTAGGCGTTAAATTAATGAAATTCTTTTAAACTTCCTAACACGTAAACTCACACGAACCCATTTTCTCTAAAATTGGTTTTCTAAATTCCATATAAAATTTAGTGGCGACTCTTTTCAAATGAAAATGTTTTTGAAATAAAACATCGCGTGGATCAAAATCCCTTGTCCACATAATGCTTGTCAATATTTTGTTTTGGTATCTAATTGTCAATAGCATTATCGAGTCTAAATGTATCCGTATTGATGACGTAACTGCATTGTCTATCAAAACTAACTATTAGGGTTCAAGGAAGTTCTTTTGTCAAGTTTTAATGATATAATTGTGCTGCTCAAATTTTAAGTCAATTTTGTTTGTGTTATGATTGAGTTGCATTAGCCAAACTGATTTCAGTTGATGTTGGCAATTTAAATCAATGGTATTAATCATCTTTAAGTTAATTTCGTTACAATTCAAATATCTTCCTCAAAAGTAATCATATTGAACAACAAACGTAATCAAGAAACTTGTGACAAAAAACAAAATCAATTCCACAAGCTAACTTCTAATGTTATCAAATAACGTATGAAAAGTAATCATATTTCCCACAAAAGTAATCATATTGAAATAGTACTTGCTACTAACACAAAAATTCGACGTAATATGTAAACAATGTTGTATAAAAATCCTGGCAAAGTATTATTTACTTCATCAGTATACTGTAAATTTAAAGCAACCTATCTGGAGTAACGTACTTCTGATTTTTAGTACCTTCGGACACATTCAATTTCCTCTTTTCAAATTGCCCTTTTTGCCTTGCATTTCTTCCTTTAGTCTTGATGCATTTGGGATTTGATACCTTCATTTGAAGCATCCCATCATTACCGATTTCTGGTTGGACAACACCTTCCACGACATCTTCCAAAGGTTTCATCAAATTTCCCACAGTTTCCATGTCTCTTTTATAGCCATCTTCAACTACCATACGTGCTTGTGACGAGTCCTCACATTTCAGCAGCAAATTGTAGTACTTTCTCAACATTGACTGGCGCCATGGGGTAAGCCTTTTGTTCATCAACGCTTCCTCACGTGCTTGTAGTACTATAGCATCAGCTTTGTAATTACTCATTTTCCTCCCGGATCTATGTAGGTGTTGCCAACGCATTCTAGTGAGTGGGTGGTTGTGTATGAGTGTGTGCGCAACGACCTCATATAACCCTTCCTCTGTCAGCTTCACTATAATCTTTGCATTACAATGCGTCCTAGTTTCAGGCACCTTTCGTTTTTTCTTGTCTCCCAATGACGACTCACTTCGGGTTCCTTCATTACTACACTACACACATAGTGTTTTTCCTTCACCATCAAAGTCCATTTGGCAAGTCTTTGGGTTGATTTCCTTGCACTAAATCCAATCCCATCTGCATGTTGGCTGTATAACTTGAACAATTCATCCAAATCCTTGCTTTTTCGTCCCACCAGAGAGACACTAACATCACTTTGTCCTGCAAAATGTTGTAACGTAATCATTTACAATTTCAAAGGTAACTCAAAATGAATATATCATTGTTGCAAACAGGTCCACTATGCTTTCCCCTGCAAAATACTAAACGTAACTATTTACCCTTCAAACGTAACTGTAATTAATGGTATTGTTGATGACAGTTGATCTAGCAATATCAGACGACACAAACGCATTCAAAATTGATTTACGAATCATAGGAGAAATGTTGTAGCGTAACTAAACAAACGACAGTAAACCTACCAATATCACACGAAATAAAGATAATCAAATTAATTTCAAAATCTATTGTCAAATTGTAACGTAACTATTGATTTGGCAATCTAATCTGAAAATCAAATCAGGACATGATTGATTGAAGATCATGATTGATTTGAAATCCTAGAAAAATCGCAAAAAATGATTCAAATAACATATTACCTTCAATTATTGGATCAACAACAACTTCAGTAGCTTGAATTTACAGTTCCGAAGCCAATTCTTCTTGTTGAATGTTTGATTGAAGATCATGAATGTGTTGATTGCTTGGAACCTCAACTATAGAATCAGGTTGAAGAGACGTAACAATCGATTGCACCTGTTGACTGCATGAAACCGCAATTGTTGCAGAATTTTGAATATACGTAACTGATGGGGCATGGCAAGCCGGCAGCTGGATAAGGCATGGCAAGCCGGCCGACATACCCTCGTCCAGACTTTGGACCATCATGGGAGATGTCTTGACACGGCTGTACACTATCGGCCATACATCAACGGCCGGCCAAGCAAGTACGACCAAGGGGCTGAGGGGACAAGGGAATCAGAACTTGTCCCCCCACTTGACAAATCAAATCCCCTATAAAAGGGGAAGCATTTGCAAGGTTAAAGACATAGCAAAAAACAGACAAAAAAGGTATTATTAAGCTTTCTCACACTACTTCTCAACCTAAATTTAGATCCAAAGCTTACTTAAGTATCGGAGGGACAATCCTCGGACGTCCCCGAGGCTAGGTTTGTTACATTGTGTAGGACAGCAAGAAGAAGAAAGTCAAGTCGAGAAGTTGTATTCTACGAAGGCTTGAGCGCACGATTAGTTGCAAGTTGTAAATTTGTTTAAGTTTTGTAGCACGAAACAATTGGCGCCGTCTGTGGTCCATCAGAACAACTACAAAGGAGGCCACCGGCCATACGCCTTTTAACTTAGTATACGGTTCCGAGGCTCTACTCCCCATCGAAATACAGATCCTCAGCCCAAGGGTAGAATCAGATGACCCTTCAAAGAACGCCGCAGAAGCGAAAGACAAATTTTGATTTCTGGATGAGGTCGTAGACGGTTAGGCTCAACCTGGCCGTAATTAAACAAGAATGCGACGGATATACAACCGCCAAGGCCCATCATAGAGAATTTGAGGTCGGAGAGCTGGTCTGCGTAGCAGCCGCAGAACGGAAAGCGGCAACATACACTGAAACTATCGCCAAGATGGGAGGGGCCGCACAAGATCACCGCAGAAACAACCGGCACGCATTTTCTAGAGGATATGGACTACCGCAAACTCCCAAACCATTGGAATGCGGACACACTAAAAAAGTATTATGCGTAGGTGAAACATCGGAATTGTAAGCGCGAGCGTGCGGACATGTCGCAGCCGTGGCATTTGGTTTTCTTTTATTTTACTTAGCCATTGCCATTTTTATGAGCAAATTGTCAAAAGCTAAGCAGGGGGCAAGGAGAGGGGATCACCCTGAGAAATCATATATTTTGATTCAAAATCGCTGAATTTACTTGTGCAGACAAAGCCGCCGCAGATGCGCTGGCCGGAAGTCTGTCCAGGATCGTGAGCTCGATAAAGACCGGCCGCAGATGCTGTGGCCGAAGGAAGTCTGGCCCAAGGATCGTGAGCTCGATAAAGACCGGCCGCAGATGCGCTGCCAGACAAAGTCTGGCCCAAGGATCGTGAGCTCGATAAAGCCGGCCGCAGATGCGCGCCGGGAAGGAAGTCTGTCCAAGGACTGTGAGCCTGGACAGCACCGGCCGCAGATGCGCGCCGGGAAGGAAGTCTGTCCAAGGACTGTGAGCCTGGACAGCACCGGCCGCAGATGCGCGCCGTGTAGAGTCTGTCCAAGGACTATGAGCTCGATAAAGACCGACCGCAGAATGTGCCAGTGTAGAGTCTAAATAGAGCACTTCACAAGTCAATCGAAGCGGCCAAGACAAGTATAAAATGTATGAAAACCTATTAAAGATTTGATCAAAGTATCCTACTAAGTAAAATATCTCGGCAGAGGCCGTTACATACAAAGAGTAGGTGAAGAGTCAGGCAAATCTACAAGCATGGCAAAAATAGAAGCAGGAATAAGGCAAAGTATTGTCTAAAAAACTGAAATAGATTAAAACAGCAGCAGCTGACGCAAGTATTATACAAGAAACAGACGGAAAAAGCTAAGGAAATCTACAATATGAGAAAGATAAAAACAAGTACGCAGAGTCGCTAGTCACCTAAATCGATCGCTTTGTCAAGCAACAAATGAAAGAGTACAAGAGTACGAGCTAGACTAAAAGAAGAAAACCTAAGCCAAGGTTAGTCTTCACGAGGTGCAGTATGAGGAGCCAAGACGACCCTACTACTGACCAATATTAAGCGGCGGCAGGAAAAATTGATGACCCTGTACATGAGGAGTCTGATGACGACAGCCCGAGTTCCTATGCAGGCCCGGACTCGCTTGGGCCCGTTGAAGGGTTACCGTCGCCTGTCTCATTTTCTGGCTCGCCCTCGCTGTCGTCAGTCCGCAGCTCCCAGCCAGGCACCGGCACTTCAAGACCAAGGCCCAGCCTCCTACGCTCCTCATCCCTCTCATCCTCGAGTTCTCTATGCCTATCAAAATCAAAATAAGGAGAGACCCTCTGGATGAGAGCCTTGCCGTCCTCATCTCCTCGCTCATACCCACGGTTGAACCCGTCGGAGTATCCTTTCTCATAGCCTTCCTGGAGAAGCCGCTGTCTCTCCAAGTCAAAGGCTGCCACCCTCTCTTGCAGCTCTTTAAGCTGAGCATCCTTGTCCATCAACGAAGACGCATCAGCAGCCGCCTTAGCCTCGACCTGTTGAAATTTGGCTGTCAGCTCCGACAACCTCCCCTCCGCCTGTTTCGTCTTCATTTCGAACTCGGCCACATTTTTTATCAACTTCTCGTTCTCAGAACGAAGAAGTATATAGTCAGTCTTAACTTGGCCGAGCTCCTTCTCAAGTTTCGAGACGGCAGCACGACCCTCCTCACAGCTGCGGCAGAGAGAGGATCTAGTTGTATCTGCACGGTCGGCTGACTTAATCAGGAGATCAGCCCCATGCTCCACCAACTCCAGCTGCCGCATAACTATTTTCAGGCCGCTGTTAAGTTTGTTCAGCTGACCTCTGAATACGTTGGCTGGAGTTTGAAGTTTGTCACCAGCCCCGACACCAGGAGCCCCCACGGCGATGGTAACCTTCTTTTGATCCAGTCCGGCCACCTTCTGCAGACAAAAGAAAGAGTTCAGATCCATCTCACTGAACTTTGGAATTGACGATACGCTGTCCGCTGGGACATCTAGGACGTTGCACCCAGACAAAAATCCTTCAGAGAAGGGATCTGAACTAACCTTTCCCTTATCAAGGGGCCTGGACTGAGGTGGGGGCTGAGAGACAACGCCGGCAGAAGAGTCGGGCCGACTGCTCTCCTCGAGCTCATCCTCAAGATTAACAACATGACGCTGAGGGGTATGAGAGCGTTGAGGGGAAGGCATTGGCTGATCTTTTGTCGACCGCTCCACCTTGGGTGGAGGACGACCGCCCGTCTTCTCAGTCTTCTGTTTCTTAGCATCTTTCGGCTTCTTAGAGCTGACCGATTTCCTCTTGGGGATTGACGAAGCAGCCATGGAAGGAGGTTTTGGCACGAAACTTTCCATAACTGATCTTAAAACTTCCTTTCGGTCGTTAGTTTCGGCGGTCGGGCGAGCAAGGATGGGATTCTTTTCTGAATCAAGGCCTATCCGCTCGTAGTCGGCGGCAGTAAGTTCTCGAAAGGAGCCTGCACAAAAGCAACATACGTTAGAAAACGAAAATAAAGCATACAATAGCAAATTATTATAAGGCCGGACATTACGGATCCAGGGTCGGATCAGCCGACCGCCAGGAACTCGTCTGTAAAAATAACCTCGGCCGGGGGCAGCCAATACCTAGGCTGGTTCCCCTCGTCGAGTCTGAAATAGTCCAAAGACTTGTTCGGCCACGACCGAGGACTTGTTTAACCCCAAGCACTGAAATGGGACTAAACTCCTACTGCCTCAAAACGGCGCGGTGGACTTTATTCCTGAACCTGCGAGGTATGACCCACGGCTTTGGTCGTAGATATTGAACCATCGGTGCTTTCCAATTATGGACGGATTTACGCTTTTTATTAATCTGGCCGATACCCAGGCTCGTACTTAATTCCCGATGGCGAGTACTCATTGTTTGACCCTTTGACATTGTGAGCGAATGCATTATACGGAACGCGTCCACTGACAGGGGAAGATCGACGAATAGACACGTCCACGTGAACGCAACCATCGTACGGATGGCGAAGGGATTGAGCTGGCATAATGCCACGTTCGCCCTTTTGATCAGCAGCTCGATGAAGCGGTGGAAAACGAAGCCCAAATTCTAAGTGTTTCGTAAAAACGGCCAGATAACCGTCTGGCGGTTGGGTAATCAGATCATCTTCCTCCGGGATCTCGAACTTCCACCCATCACCCAGGACGAAATGGTCAGCGGCCAGCAAGTGACCAGACTTTATTAACATCAGGACTCTATATGGACCCTCTGGTTTCTGAAGCATGGGGCCCTATACGCTTCTATCTAATTTATTTACCCTACGCGGCTCGGCGTGGGACGTGGAAGCCTCGTGAATGTCGTCCACAGAAATACCGCATGCAGAGGACTCGCTCGACCAATTCAGGGTCATCAACCTCTGAATCAGTCACATCTAAATAATCCTCTAGGGTACGGATGGGGGGAGAGTCCGGCTCAGTAACAGAGGTCATGATAAAATAAAGTAAGGGCGGATGAGTTACCTAAAAAAAAGGGAAGACTAAGAAGAACAAACGCAGCAGGGCAAAGCAGACAGAAGGAAACTAAGGAGGAGAGAAGCCAAGAAGTTGAGGGTTTTTTAAGAAAATAAAAGAGGTAGGGCGCAAATGAGGGGTTATTGGGGGTATTTATAGGGAAAGGGTGAACAGTGGCCATTCACTCTCCTCCACACACGTGTCACGCATGTAGAGGAAGGAAGCCAAAAAGCCCGTGGGTTGCACAGTGTACAAGGCCCAAGTGGGTTGGCGCCAAAGCTTAGAAATTTCGAAGTATTTTCAAAACCAAGAAGCTTGTCGAGAAGCAAACACCCCAGTAGCACTCACCATGCACTTAGATCACGAACACTCCCACCTTCCGAGGAAGCCGTCGGGGCAAGTTGATGGGGCATGGCAAGCTAAGAATGGATAAGGCATGGCAAGCCGACATACATACCTCGTCTGCACTTTGGACCATCATGGGAGATGTCTTGACACTACTGCACACCATCGGCCATACATCAACTACGGCCAAGCAGCAAGATTTACTGGCCGGCGGGACAAGGGAATCAGAACTTGTCCCCCCACTTGACAAATCAAATCCCCTATAAAAGGGGAAGCATTTGCAAGGTTAAAGACATAGCAAAAAACAGACAAAAAAGGTATTATTAAGCTTTCTCACACTACTTCTCAACCTAAATTCAGATCCAAAGCTTACTTAAGCATCGGAGGGACAATCCTCGGACGTCCCCGAGGCTAGGTTTGTTACATTGTGTAGGACAGCAAGAAGAAGAAAGTCAAGTCGAGAAGTTGTATTCTACGAAGGCTTGAGCGCACGATTAGTTGCAAGTTGTAAATTTGTTTAAGTTTTGTAGCACGAAACAGTAACGTTTGATTGAGAATCGTGAATTAGTTGAATGCACGAAACCTCCATCGATGGAGATTTTGTTGGAGAATTTGGAGAATTATGATGAAGCGTAATGTTTTTTGGGATGAAATTGACGCGCGCTATATTTTGGGGCGTTTATATATTGATGACGTGGCCTATTGTCTCATACAATAAGACGGCCTCACCGTAGAATTACTGGTATATATATAGTCATTTATAAACAACACAAATAATGAAATAATAAACCAAAAAAGAAAAGAAAAGAAAAAAAACACACAGTAATCCTCAAGTCCTCAACTCGACCATCGGTCTTCCCCTTTTGTTTCCTAAATACTCCGTACTACCTCCCACTCTATACGACACCGTTTCACCACCACAATCACCACCACTCAATTAATTAATTAATTTAATCGATCAACTCTAGCCCGACCCGTACCCGCCGGGCTGAACCACCACGGCGACACTTGATCACCACTGCCGATCATCGTCACCGCCGCCGTCGCCGCTGTAGAAGAGAGCAAAAAGCTGGAGGAGTGATCGTATCTGAGTTGTTATGGTGACGACGACTAAGAAATTTTGATTAGTTGTTGTTATTGCTAGATGATTGAAGGAACTCTGATGCGTGCTTTTTTGTTCTTGTTGTTATGCTGACGTCATCGCCGCCGTAATCGCCGCTATGTCACCGCCGCCGTCATCCGGCTGGTTCCCGAGGCAGGCGGTCTTCCTTCCGTATTCGTCGATAACGACGAATACTTCGTCTGGTGGTGCCACTAGTCGCCGGACTTCCGTGAGTCGTCAACCTTTTGATTACTGCTAATTAATTTGCTGATTCAATGACGAGTGTGTAATTTGATAGGATAACATTGTTGATTTACTGGCGAATAGTTTCACGATTTGATTGCAATTGTATTATTGAGCTCTAGGGATCGTTTTCAGTGTTTGATGAGTTGATCAAAGCTGTTGAATTTTGTAAATTAGGTTAATTATTAGTCAATTAGTCATTAGCTTGAAGAATTTATTACAATTGTAGAATCAAGTTTTAACAAGCTAGTTTAGTCTTTGATGAGCTTGTCACAGATATATAATGGAGTTTTTATTCCTTTGATTTTTGGTTTGGAAATTGCAATTTAGGTCATTTGATACAGTATTCTGCTTCGTTGCTAGTAATTAGTTTGATGACTTGACTACAATTGTAGAATCAAGTTTAAAAGATTCGGTTAAGGACGTGCGGTGGAGTTTTGATCGGTCGATTTCTGAATTTAGGCCGTTTCTCCAGGCATTTTAGTGTTTAGTGAGATGAATGCCAGCTCTAGGATGGAGTTTTAATTGGTCGATTTTGGTTGAAATCGTAAATTAGGTTTATCTGATACACTGTTACTTTTGTTTTTGTGTAGTTGGTGTACAAGTTGACAAAGCATATAGTTGATACGTATCAAGTGTGCAATTCGGAATTTAGGTACTCTGATGAGCTGAATCCTAAGAGGTTTCTCACAAGTCCATCTGAAGGTGTTCTCAACGATGGGCATGACAATACCAACTCTGATCTTATTCTCTCTGTTAACTGTGTCTTGCTCAATTCAAATACGCAAAGAAGGTCTTTGTTTTCCTTCTCTTTTCTTGCTTTTTTTTTTTTCTTTCTTTACATTGAGTCGTGCATGATTCATCATGAACACTGTTTTTTCGTTTTGCTTTCCATGGATAATAGAATCTTAGTTTTATAAAGCGCGCCTTGGGCTAAAACACCCTGAGGCACTTTAGGTGCGCCTTTTAGATAAGATTTTGTTAGAGAGGTACAATACTATGCAGTTTCCATATCTTTTCCGTCTAGATGCTTTTAGATAAGATATTCCTACTTTTACTCCTGTAAGATTTTTCCAACTTTGAATTCTCAAAGTCAGCAGTGTTGCCTAAGCATCTAAGATTTATACAAAGAATAAATTAGTGTTCAAAATCATCGTGCCTCGTGTACATAAGTCATACGCTTCTGCCTTGCGCTTTATCGCAACAGATCCGTGTCGCCCCGAAGAGCCTTGCACCTTCTGAAACTAAGAATTGAATCACATAGAGTATCGGAAAGAAGTCAAGATGAGATTCTGTAATTATATATAGAATATAGATATAGGTGTGTTACTTTATTACCTCTGGTGAATTAGTTTGGTGATTTATTTTTGCCCGCCTTTTTGATAAATTCTGCGAGCAGTCATTGTGTTTCATTTGCAAATCAAAAGTGCAAATGTCCTTGTGAATTTAAAAGGTTGCTAGACTAGCTGTGTTGCGTTTGTATGGGTTACTTTTTAGTCATGTTTTCAAGCAATTATCTACATCTAAAATAGATGTGAAGTCCTCAATGTCTACACATAATTACTATGGTGATGAAATGACAAATCTCATGTGAAGTTGGGTTGTGTATTGAGTTAATGAAGTCATCAAGAAGGTTTTAGCTTTGTAATGTTTTTCAAAGTTTGACGTACATAGAGGTGATAAATTTCAAGGACCGCATTTATTCACATATAGTACATAAATGTCCCAAAATTCTGCTCCCATTTATTCACATAATAATAATGAGTCGTACTGGTCTAGATAGATACAAAAATTAAGCTCCTAAATCACTGATCTTTTCTTGGTCTGACCGTCTGAGTCATATCTTCATCTCAAAAAAGTTGAATTTATAATTTATTACTGCTTTCTCCAACAGGCTTCTTGTTGTGCCACACTAGAAAGGGTCACCTAGGAATTATTTTTGGCTTTAAGTGACTTTAGCTTTTTCGTCAACTTGTTGTTGTGATGGTATCTACTCAATTTGGGGTTCTAAGAATGTTGAATTAAAAGCTGAATTGCGAGTGTTAAGGCTTTAATCAAACCTCTGCACCCTGGAAAGCTGTTACTGCTGTGCAATTATATTTTAGGCAATGCTTTTGTTTGGATGAGTTTGAAATATATTGAAGACACGACAAGCATGATGTCCATTTGCAAAGGGAGTGAAAATATTTTAGCTGATATGTAGCATATAGTTTGGACATATTAAGTGTGCAATGCAGAATTTAGGTACTCTACTAGCTGAGTATCAAGAGGTTTCTCACTAATTTAATTAACTGAAGGAGTTTTCTTGGTGGACAAACTGATACTAACTCTGGTCATCTACTCAATGTCAAGTATTTCATTAATATTCCTTGCATAATTAGATCATATAGTTATGTGCCCAAAAGAACAATTCTCAAGGAAAAGTTAATTATCCATTAATTTTGATGAAAACAATTAATTTTCTTTGCCGAGTCAAAATGGGGTGAAGGGTGTCTATCATTAGCTTTTATATGTTGTTTGTTGCTACGGAGTACTTTTTATCTAGGCATTTTTCTATGTCTATTCGATAGGCTCATATTCTTGTCCGAAATCTGTTTTTGAATGTTTGTCTTGGACTGTGGAGTAATGATCTAAAAAATGGATCACAATTCATCTCCACCACTTCTTAATAAAGTTTCTAACGGCTACCACACTCACATATTGAGGTGGTATTGACTGCTTTTATGATGTACCGAGATTAGGGGGCCATCACTGAGTCTAAAATACCACGTGTAGAGCTATAAACGGTTAGGAGTGATGTCAACAGATACCTGTTTTTAAGTAATGTAAGGTTATATGTTGTTTGTTTACAGATACATTGTGAAGGATATTCTTGGGCATGGGACATTCGGGCAGGTTGCCAAGTGTTGGGTTCCAGACAATAACAGTTTTGAAGCAGTCAAGATCATAAAAAATCAGCCTGCATACTATCAGCAGGCATGGGTCGAAGTCTCAATTTTGACAACGGTATATTCACGGCCAAGTCTTTTGTCGAGAAATATAATAGTTGAGAAGCTTGAGTGACAACTCTTGTGTATTTCTTTGCAGTTGAATAAAAAGTTTGACCCAGAGGATAAACATCATATTGTTCGCATATATGATTACTTTGTTTTTCATCAACATCTATGTATTTCATTTGAATTGCTGGACACAAATTTGTACGTGTTCTTCATCTTTTTTATTTGTTTTTGTTTATGGTGGATAAGTTTCTGTTTCTCGTATGTTTTATTTTAGATTGTTGAGTGACTAGTATAAATTTCTGTTGGTTATAGGTATGAGCTGATCAAAATAAATAATTTTAGAGGCCTATCATTGAACATTGTCCAGTTGTTCTCAAAGCAGGTACAATTTCCAGTCAAAAAAGGATGATCTGTTGCTTCTATTTTACTGCATTATATTATTTATTAATTTCTTTAATAGATTTTGCGTGGGTTGGCTCTGATGAAAGATGCTGGAATAATACATTGTGATCTAAAGCCTGAGAACATTCTTCTTAGTACGAGGTGAGTTATCCTCGGTGGCTCGGTGCGTCTAGTTTGCTCTCTTATGAGCACGTCTTGTCCACATTGCTGGTATATTTCTATTGTTTCATTGGTAATAAGGTTTTTCAAATAGACATGCGAAGAATTATCCTGTAACGAGGATAAAGGAGATACTGAAATGGGAGAAATTTCTTTTTTGATCCTTTCACTTCTAAATTTGATGTTATTTTCATCACTTTCAAATTTCTTATTGGTACTATTTTGATATCGACAGTAATAAACCACCAGAAATTAAAATTATTGATTTTGGATCTGCCTGCATGGAGGATCGGACTGTTTATTCTTATATTCAGGTACTCTTTTTGCTTTATATCGAAAAGGCAAAGAGTGATTGGTTTACTGGTCATGATATTTTCAGTCTAAAGTTTTTGCTTTACTTTTGCAGAGCCGTTACTATAGATCTCCTGAAGTGCTTCTTGGTTATCAGTATCCTTCGTTTCTTGTTTAATATTAATTTTAATCCGTCTGAATATTTCTATTCTATATAACTTTGTTCTTACTCGAATCAGTTGCGCTCAGCCTGAGCTGACTGGTTATAGTGCTATCTTTGTATAATTGTTTAATTTGTAGTCTAACAAATTGTCATAATTATCTCCTGTCCTTAACTGTGTTGCCCAGATATACAACTGCCATTGATATGTGGTCCTTTGGGTGTATTGTGGCGGAATTGTTTTTAGGTCTGCCTTTGTTTCCTGGTGCGTCAGAATTTGATCTCCTCAGGAGGATGATACACATACTTGGGTATGTTTATTTTGTTCAAGTTCACAAATATCTCCTATGCATGACTCCAAAATGTACTGTAGGCATGTAGCTAAATTGTTGTCCGACTTGTTACACATTGCAATTTATTTTGCACCGATATTCTAATAGCTGAATTTTATAGCTCTGTATTTTTGAAGTTTGGCACTGTTTTACTTCCACCGCTGTTGTTGGCACTCCATATTGTTTTCAGCCTAATTTTCTTGAGCAAATCATCGGTCGGAATTATATTTCCAAAAAGATCAAGGGTTCACAAGTGCCTTATATTTCCAAATAGCCTTGGAAGGAAATTTGATAAGAGGATCTGTCTGAGGAACTAACAAGAGCTCTTCAAATTTTCTCAGTTTTTCTTCCGAAGTTGGAACTAACTCATTGATTTATTTTTTGTTTTGTTTTTTGCCATCACTGTACTGGTTAATGATGACTTTTCTGTTCGTTCTACTTGCCTCGTTTGCACTTTAATTGTGGTTCATATTGGCTAGGATGTTCGGTCAAAGTTGTTGAAAAGCAAAGTAAGGACAAAGCAAGAATGGCACCTTGGTTTTAGGTTCTCGTAGATGTTACTGAAGGAACTTTCAGTCTTTAGGGTGATTTTTGGTATCTCTTTTCTAGTATTCTTCGATTTCTTCGTAACGTGTCATTAGCCAATAGCCACCATCTGTTTGTTGGCCGAACTAATTCCGTTTCTGTGTCGTCCATGTTTGATCACTGTACAAAGCAACAACTCTGCCTTTCACGAGGCAGTGAGAGGTAGGCTCCATTTAACAAAGGCAGCCTGCCCACGTCACATTTTGGTTCCTTGGTTCACTTTGCCTTTCATCTTTGTTAGCTTTGTTGGTTTTCACCAGAAGTCCCTTCAAACTTTCTGGTTCCTCGGGTACTACTAATATGTGCAACTTCTGCTTGCTTTAAACTCTAGACACTGTATATTCAAATTTAAAATAGAAAAGACAAGGTTGGAGGAGTATAATTCACTCATTACTGATTCATGGTATATTTCATGTATAATTCAAATCAACGGGGAAGATAATTAGAATCCCAACTGATTGTTTGATTCTATTTGGTGTCCTTTTAGGGAGCAACCCCCAGATTATCTACTGAAGCAGGCAAAAAACACGAGCAAGTTTTTCAAATATGTTGGAACCTTTGATCATGTTGATGATAGTCATGTTTTTGTTTCAACAAGAAGTTGTTATCAAGCATTAAACGAAGATGAGTATAAAGCGGTATGTAATCTTATATTCTTATACTCAAGATGTGTGTTTTAGTAGAAAGGAAGTGTACAAACTAAGTGCTTTTTGACTTGATTTGAATACTTACCTGTTACTTTTATCGAAGTAGTTATTTCTTTTCCTCTGAGGAGCTCTATCTTTCATGTTGGATAATCTCACCTGTGTCTCGTCCATGCCTATGCCAGCTTTGAGCATCATTCACTGATACACATACTGTAAATTATTTAGATTCTCTCGTGCCTGAAGTGGGGTGAGGGATTAGACGTAGCCTTACCTATGGAAGCAATATTTGCATGGACATGTTGGCATCTGATAGTTGATTCTATCATTACCTTTGTGATAGTAATAATGTAACGTTAGATTATAGTTTCACATCTTGATTAAACAATCATGATGAGACAGAGGGATAATAAGAGACCTGCTATTGGAAAAGAGTATTTCAATTTTATGGATCTTGAAGGAATTGTTGCAGCCTATCCGTACAGGAAAAACTTACATGAAGAAGATATACTCAAAGGTTTACTCCCTTTATGGCTTTTTTTTTTACTGTATGTCATGAACTCTGTTCCAACTTCCAAGTAGTTTTCAATACCTAATAATATGGGAGCTTAACTACAGAGAAGCGAGTTCGATTAGCTTTAATAGATTTTCTGAGGGGACTTGTGGAGTTTGATCCTGCAAAGCGGTGGTCTCCCTTTCAGGTAGTTGCAGTTCTTCTATCACTTCAATAATCTGTTGTGGTTCTTCTATAACAGCCCTTCAAAAATCTCATATGAAGTATAAAACTATTTATTTAACTGACTGTGATGATTGGCTTTTACGCAGGCTTCGAAACACCCATTTGTGACTGGGGAACCATTCACATGTCCTTACACACCTCTTCCTGAGACTCCACGGGTGGTGAGTAGCGACTCGGTCTATCTTTTTCTGTGAGAATCAAGTTGTGAAAGTTCCAACTTCGATTATCACTTAGGCTGTTGGGTATCGTATTTGCTGTTTCTATTTTCTTTTCTATCTTACGTATAGTGAAATACAATGCGAAGTTAACTCCAAGTTGGTCGTTTATACACTGCATATATATACTGTGTTTATATTTGCCTTTGACACTACGGTGTTCATTTTGTGGTTTGGACTGAAAATTGGAATGGACCTGATCGAAATCAACGGGACTGGAACTGGAATTGAAAACATTGGCCCGGTCCAAACTTTTTTTACCATGTTAATTTTTTACCTTAGATATAGTTTGATAAGATCATTTATAAAAGTGGTTTACATTTGTTTTATGGTTCATCACCAATCTACAATAATACAAATTTCTTCACTTCTGTAGCTAAAATATTAATCATTACTTATGAAGTTAAAAAGGTTAGACGGTTATTAAAAAATTCTGGTCCAACTGGTCTTAGTTAGGAATTTTGCGGTTTGGTCCTGGACTGGAATATTTGACCCCGGTCCGGTCCCCGGTCTAATGATTATTTCGGTTCTGGTCAATTCTGGTCTCTGGTCTAAATTATGTTAATATTTGATCAGACTTAAACATGTTTATCACAAATATGATTAATGGTAAATAGTTTAAATACTTTACTACTACTATTTGAGTAATTTTTTTATTTGTTCTTCCCACTTTCTCTTTTTGGTAATTTTTTAACCTAGAATAAATGTCCACTTACGTTTATGGTTTGTTGACCAAAATCCACTTACCTTTATAATTGGTTATATGGAGTAATATTGTCTTCTTAGATATTGTGCACAAAAGAACTGGGAAAACCTATAAAAATGGGTGAGATTGCCTCATCCTTTTTCCTATTCAAAATTCTTCCAGCAAATTTGAAGTGGTCTTACTCAATTCTTGCTGCAGTAAGAGGTAGTGGATGCTTTCTGGAGCACAAAATGTGTTCAACTAGCTCACAACCAAAATTATAGCATTTATATTTATATTTATATTTTGATATCATTAGTACTCCCTCGGTCCTTTGCAAAAATTAGTTAATGTAAAAAACAATATGATTGTTCAGATAAGCATGTTGGTGTGAGTGTTAATTTTTTCCCTGTCGTTTGTCGAATGATAAATCACTGTATGTAATAGAGATATGCGATTATGAGTTGGTCTCTTTAACCATTCAGCCATGTCTCTTGGATGATTGCTTACTTGGGAACCTCGTACGTGGTGAATACCAAAGTCCAGTTGAAGTAACATAGATTACATGCATGACGCGAAAATTGGAGAAACTTGGGGTCGTCAAAGGAAGTTATCGAAGTAGAAAAAAAATCTCTGGATGCCCTAGATAGAACCATGAACACTAATGGATACAAGGAATGCGTGATCTTGGTTGAAGCATGACATTTATATTAATCCACATGGATAGAGATCTTCATTCACAACTCACAAATATTGATTATTAACATTGTAAGATGGTCGTGGGATAAATTTTCTGTATTGAGACCTATGGGTTGGCCGTCTTTCCTAAATAATCATGTTTATTTAATTGCCTTTGGAATGTGATGTCACAAAGTAAAATCACTCTCTAACCTTTTTGTACTTTGTTTCATTTTCCTTGTTTCATTTTTTCAGTCAAAGGTCATTATGTTTCCCACAATCTGTTGTAGCACTTGTTTGTTATTTTATGTTTTGAAGCTTATTCTTTCAAAAATCAAAGCTTTTGATTCCTTTTGCTGCTTTTGATTTTGTATCGGACAGCCGCTCTCACAAAACTTCAAGGTGAACCATCATCCAGGTGGAGGACATTGGTTTGCAGCTGGCCTGTCTCCTAATGTGAGCTTGCAACTCTTTTTCAAGCCAGAGTTTCTTTTCCATAAGATAATGTTGTCGTTAGTGTCATTTTGTTTAATACGATGTTGAACCCGTTTTCACGAGGGTTAAGTTATTTTGGTGTTTATTCTAGTGGAACTCATTATTTCCTCCGCCATTTCTCAGTTTCACCAAATAGGTGAAGGTTAATTTTGACAAGGAACATCACCATGGTTACTTCCGTTCCTGAAGTGCTATGTCTGGGTAGGTAATTAGCTTTACATTTGGCATCTGCAGGTCCCTGGACGGACTGTTGCTATGCATGCCGCTCCAAGAATGCAGATGGCATCATATTCCCATGGAAATAATTATGGTAGTTTTGGAAGCCATAATAGTTATAATGATGGTTCTGGACTGGGTTGCAGCTATGGCAGCTATGGCGACAATTCTAGTGCCCTCACATATTTTTCACCTGCTGGTCCGTTGGCAATGAATATTCGTAATCAAGGTGGTTTAAAAATGGTGGGTAAAAGCCCTGATACTAGGGCGAATAATTTTTATCATCCACAAGGGCCTGGTGCTAGCCCGTCTACTTCAAATTTCGCACCATTACCCCTTGGGACTAGTCCTTCACAGTTCACTCCTCCAAGCGCACAGTTATCTGGCTCTCCAGGGCATTATGGCTCTGCGTCTGCAGCAAGAGGTGCGTGTCAAGGTTCCCCGCTTGGGAAAGGTGCTTCTGCAAGCCATTTCAATAGGATTAAAGGTTGGGGATACACTGGAAATGTGCAATCACATGAGAGTCCATCATCTTCACGCAGGCATCGACAACCAGCAGAGAACTTTGGTTATACTCTTGGCGAGAATAACTCACAGGTGTCTGGTAGCCCTCAGCAGATGCCTTTTAACTCTAGTTCATTAACTTGGAAGCAGTCTTATGGTAGTCCTAACTCTGGATCTGATCATTCATTTTCTGGTATACCGAACTTATCTTTGCACAAGTCAATCATGCAATCATCACAAAATGAAGTAGCTGTAGACGAGAAGCTGGATTCAACTTTGCCTGGCCCTGGTGATTGGGATCCAAACTACAGGTTTGTCTGCCTAATGAATTTCTTCCAAGTTGTAAATGCCAGAAATTGTTTCCTGGTTATTCTTTGAAGCTGTGTGACCCAAGATCTGATTTAACCTTACTTTCCTGTCTCTAGTTTCCAATGCGGGTCTAATACTAGCCTAATAGCCATGATTTCTGCAATGTACCTACCCTCAGATTGTTTTCCATCAACATGTATCCTTTAAACAATAACCTTCTACACTATCTTCAAATTACGAACGCACTACACACACATGCACTCGCACATACATGCACATACACATAACATATTTGGTTTTAGTTCGAATAGGAATGTAAGCTGTTTAGGTATCACCATATTTAATCATTGTATCAAGGCAGACTATATGGAATTGGAGAATTTGTTCTCGTATCTTTTTATCTTCTCCACTATGTTCCACTATCTTGTCTTCTGTTAGAATCTTGAAACTCTACAATGTAGTATGTACCCCTAAGTTTCCTGAAATGTAGAGTATACCACTGTACCCCTAAGTTGTT
Organism: Dianthus caryophyllus; assembly: GCA_023091065.1. NCBI lineage: Eukaryota > Viridiplantae > Streptophyta > Magnoliopsida > Caryophyllales > Caryophyllaceae > Dianthus > Dianthus caryophyllus. The sequence goes on along the minus strand of CM041522.1, from coordinate 34,492,558 downwards.
TATACTGTTAGCTTGTCCTATATTTGCTTAGTTTACCCTTTAACCCACCATTACCACCAAAGATTCACCATTTAATAGCCTTTTATTTCAAGAACACCTTCCTCCATCATCATACATCATATCAGCCTCAAATAAACACGACCACTATGCTCAACCCCTTGGCAATCTTCAACACCAGCCAGTATTGAGGAAAGGGATCACGGTGAGGGGTTAAAGGAGGATGGAGCATATGAACAATGGATGGTGGTTTGGCAATAGAGGAGTATGGCTCAACTCTTGAGTAGGTGAAAGTGGGCCTGCTTTGCTGGTTGGTACTGATGTTAATAAAAGAGTGGTGAGGGTTTGTGTTAGCTTACATGAAGCTTGGGAATGGAGGTCTTAAGAGGGTTGTGAAAGCAAAGAGGAGTTTTCAGATTTTGTTAGCGGGAGAATGGCGAATATCTCTTAAATTCATTATTCATCTTCATCATCTCTAGTGAACTCAATCATCAATAGCAATCCCTCTATTCTATCCAATTCTCGTTGTTTCTCTTTTTGGACCAAATTCTATGTTTTTGTTTTTGAGTTAAGTATTGGTAAACTTAGCGTAAATCATAAACAAAACATACATATTCTTTCTTTTACGCCTTTTATTTAACCTGAACATTTTGACTTCCATTTTATACTCCCATTGTATTCCTCTACATAATTTCTCTCTTTTTCTCTTTTGCTCAACAACTCCTTTGGTTAAGTCTTGTATAATAATTGACTCTGGTGGTTAATTTTCACTTTTATCAAGTAAAATTCAAAATTTCAAATGTTAAGCTTTTTTTTTTTGGATGTTTCATTGAGTAATTTAATTGATTGTTTATTAAATTAGTTTGAAGTTGAATTAGGATTTAAGTTTTGGTGGTTGGTGGTGGCTCAAGGAAGGGGAAGGGATGGTGGCCGGCTAGCCAACCTACGAGGTTATAGGTGGGTGATCTATCACAATGGTGCAGGTAGTGGTAGGGGTAAATCTGTAATGGTGGTGTTTACAGAGGGAAAATTAGCTTTGTAGGGGTGGTTATGGTGGGTGGAGGAGGTGGTGGTCAAAGCAGGGTGGTGGCTAGACACTAGACAATGTTAGGGGCATTGGTGCCTTTGGTGGTGGTGTTAGGTGGGGACGTGGTAGGAGTCTTTCTTTTGATTTTATTTTATTTTTATTATTATCATTATTGTTAATTAGTTTTAGTTTTTAGTTTTTAGTTTTTGAATTGAGAAAGAAAATGAGAGAAAAAATAGTCGAGAACACAAAGACTTGTGTGAGACCGTCTCACGATAAGATTATCGTGAGACCTCTCACACAATGGGGGTGGTTATTTTCAGTAAGTCAATTAATGTGAGACCAAATTACAAATTGCAGTTAAAATGGTACAAAAACATGAAGGGTGTGTTTGGATTGAGGGAAATGAAGGGGAGGAAAATGAAGAGATTGAGTTGCCATCGTTTGGTTACAAAAAATGGAAGGAGGGAAATGGAGGGGGATGGATTTGGAGGATCCATTTTCCCTCGTCCAAGTGTAATTTAAATCTCTCCACAATTGGAAAGATTTGAAGGGAAAATCTATCCAAACATCAACATCCCATTCTCCCTCCCCTTCCCTTCCCCTTCCCTTCCCCTTCCCTCATTTCCCTTCCCCTCCCTTTCCTTCCTATTTCATTATCCAAACAAACCTGAAACTAATTTACTAAAGTCACTTATAGCGGTACTAAAAAAATTAGTGACAATTAATCATAATTATCACTAAAATGGTACAAAAACTATATGATCGAGTACAAATGAGTCGGCCTTACAAGAATTTATTGTAAGGCCCGACTCATACAAGAATTTGTGATAGTTTATTTTTTTTTAATTTTTTTTTTCTTTTAATAGATTGAGTGTTAGTTTTTTAATAGTCTCACACAAGACCAACTCAGTGGAGAAATGAAGGGGTAGTGATGGAAGTTATGTACCTGATGGAGAGTAACCAGTGTCAAGAAAGAGTATAATCCTAAAAAAAACTACCATATAAAATAATGTTTCTAAAATCTACTACCTTACAAATTTATTTTCTAAAATTACCACTCTCTCTTACTTTTTCATTAAAAGTGAGCTATATGGAAAAGATGGAGGAAGTATGTTTAAAAATAATTTTTATCAAAAGTTGCTACTACAACACATTTTTTCAAGATTTAAAACTTCATTTTCAGCCATTTCAAAAATCAAAACCAAATTATTAAATTTGAGATCTTTCTAACTATATAAAGGATCCGGATGAGTTTTGTGCAACAAATTAACTAAAACATCAGGATTAATAATCACTGAAAATGTTTTTTTTAGCAATTTTTATCAAAATGCTTTGAAAAGTAGTTTTTGAAATGTGGAAGAGAGTATATGGGGGGCGGAGGAGGGAGTCCAAAATGAGGGTATGATCTCGGGAGTGGGGGTAGTTGTCATTGTTAGGGGGTGGTATTGGGGTATATTTGTGGTGGTTGGTGTAGCAGACGTTAGTATAGGGCAAATTTGGGGTAGGGTCTGAGGTTAGGGGTGGTTCAGGGTTGGTTGGGGTAGGTTAGATGGTTTGGGGTGAGGGCAGCGTGGTTAGGTTGTGTGGTGGTGGATGGAGGTGAGCGTTAAGGGAACAAAGTAAAGTTATTTGCGGAATTTAATGTCAAATAATGCAAATTATATGTGCACACATAAAAGCTGATCCAAAGCATACATACAGAATTGAGTGGAGTATTTATGTTGTTATGTATGCATGGTATTTGGAATTGGATTTGAGCTTTGTGCATGTTTCCATCATCTTCAGTGGTGCTCCTGTAAGCGATATAACCACATTATAGTGTAGCAGGAAAGCTAAGTTTGCTAACGCTGTATTTGAAGAGGAACCTTAGCCCACCTGGTTAAGGTGCTGTTTTGTGACCAAGAGGCTATGGGTTCTAGACTTCTAGTCCTTCGAGCAGCATCTTGCTAAAGTGGCAAGGGAAGGCTTGTCCCTACCACACCTTTATGGTTGGATCCTTCCTCGGACCCTTGCGAGAGAAGTAGCTGCTTTTTTCTCCGATAAGTAGAGATAAAAAGCTATGATGCTGCAAGACGGCCTTTAGAATACAATGAAAATTTGAAAATAACAAATTGAAAATAATAGGTTGAAAAGCAAACACGAAAGGAACCTCTAATCAAACCACCTCAAGATTCCATAAGAAATCCACTAACTAGATGAAAGATACGAAACTTAAATACATGAATCAACCATAGTGGCGCAGAAAGTATAAGTATCGCGTAAGACTTTTTTTTCCACTCCCATCTGGTCTTGAAATCTTTAGTTTGATTAGTTTCTTGTCGCCTTTTTGTTATTTTGGATTTGCTTCACTCATTTGTGTTTGCTTTTAGCTTGTTACAATTATAACTTTTCGATGTTTACTCTTGTGCTTTTTTTTTTTTTTTTTTTTTTTTTTTACAGTGATGAACAACTGCTTCAAGAGGAAAACTCTGACGCGAGCTTTATTGCCTCTGAGTTCAGCAAAGTGTTGCATATTGGCCAAGCCATGGTGATACCGCAAAATGCTGGTAGAGTTGGAAGATTAAATAGTGTGTCAACTTCCAATCCTTCAACATGGAGGTAAATGTTTGGCATCTGGTGCAGTCTTTGGTTTCATGCTTTCTTTTGGGAGTTTGAAGTGCATGTGGGTGCATATGCTAAGATGATATGTGTTATTATCATCATATATTGGGTTTGTTTAGGATTTGACCGCTGGACACTATATAAAGCGTTCGGCATCCAGCATTCAATAGCATGTTCCGGCTTCTTTGAAAAGATGGAGCCCATGCTCATAGTGCTGTGATGCAAATATGCAGTTTGAGATTATGATGCTAAAGTTAGTGCACTGTCGGTAGCCACTAGATATGTGCATGAGCATGATAGTTTGTTCTGCTCACCTAAACTCTCCATGACTATCATGCTGCAAACAAAAGTTACTGTTGACTACGATACATTTTTAAATTTCTTGACTTCTGATAGTTACTATACATCTTGTTTAATACTCTGTAGTTGCTAGTAATAAATCTTTCTGTGCATATTTCTGATGGCTTTTTTAGGTGTTACATATGCTCAATGGACTGAAGATCCTTAAAACCTGACATGTTATTTTTGGAATGTCAAGTCACATCTTTTTGTTAGTCAATCCGACGTTGTTTGTTAGCTATATCTGCTCCCTAACCTCCTTACATGTACCCATATGAGTTCATTGTTCCTGGTCAGAATGAAGTTTGTTGGCTGTCTAAGTTTCTCTTTTCATTGAAATGTCCTAATTAACAGCGGTTTTTATACTCTTCTTTTCATGAGGTCCAAACAAGTTACTTTGTTGTAACGAATGAAGCAAGACGAGATCAAGGTATCTAGATTTGGCTAGTGATGTAGACCTGTGGTAAATTCAAAGTCTTCTAATTTGCAGGATGACAAAAGGCAAAGGGACCATCGTTTAAATTTGTATTGGTGGAATTCCGCTCGTCAGATTTATGATTTTGAAAGATTTTTGAATTTAGAAAATAAATGTATGCGCTTTATTAAACAGAGTTTAACGCAACTTGAACATTCTCATGGAATAATTGAATCAAAGAAATATCCTAAAAATATATTTCTGAACTTACCTAATGTTGCCTGCCTCTTTTACATGATGTTAGTTACGGAGTATAAGTGAACCTCGTCCCTTGTTTGCCCTTTAGTTTGTAGAAAATGCTGTGTACTCGATATGGATTTTTATCTTGGAAGAGTATTCTGCTCAAATGCTTACGTCCTGCATCAAATTATTTCTCTGTTGTCGAATGTATGCCATAAATCATTGTTATGTCTTTAATATTCCCATGTAATCTGTTTCAGGGCGAATGGACCTATTCAAGGTTTTTCTAACGTGGAAATGAGTACCCCACCATCGGCTTACAATATACCCTCCAGTCATGGTCATCCCACAGCAAACATGCCATATTGTCTACCACAGTTGTCATCAACCTCCCCAAGCCGGTTTGGGCAGCCATATATTCAGCATCCTAACCATGGGAGACCGTCAGTTCATCATGCCAGTGAAGGTTCTCATATGAAGCTCCAGCAGAATTCTTTCGGTTATAATCCTGGGAATCCTCACTCTCCTCGAGGCAGCTCTCTCAACAGCAGTTCGACATGGGGTGAGTTGTTTCGTATATACCTTTAATAAAGCAAACTCTTGTTTTACATGTTCCGATCTCTGAAAGTGTCTTTTGACATGTTAGGGGAACTGTGCTGCAGTTAATTTCATTCTAATACTGAGTAACAACTACTCTACTATGAAGCATGAGACCGCTACTAATAATGATGACATATAAAGTTTATGTAGCTCTTGAAGTAGATATGTCCATCTTTATCAATCAGCATGATAAAATACCTGTTTATCAAAATACAAAAATTTATGTTGTATATTCAATTGACTTTTTAGTTGGACTTGTCCTCAATTTATTAAATCATCCGTCGTATACAACAATTTATCCGTAATAATTTTTTTCTCTCTTTGTAAAAACAAAAGGGTCAGGGCGGAGAACAAATCAACTTCATAACATTCCACCGTCATCACGTGGAAGAACAGACTATGGAAGAATTACGTAGTCTTGCAACCACCAGCATTTGTACTACTCAAATCATATCAGGATTTGGCGAGGCACTCCAGTGTTCCTCTATACATTGTTTTGTGAGCCTGTGCCGTAGAATTTCCAATGCTAGACGTGCTCAGTCATCGTTCTTTGGTCACCTTCTAAGTTATTCTTTTGAAGTAAAGCCCCTGGTTTGCATTACTAATATGTCTCGTAGAAAGTTGTGTCCCAACTTTAATCTTAGAAGTCAATTATAGTATGATCAAGCTGCAATAGTCCCTACAAGTACGAGTGAAGTGATTTGTTTCTTAGGGTTTCTAACTGTTGGCTTGAATTGCATAATCTATCAATTTGCAGAGAAAGGCAAATCTCGTTATATAAGGCAGGGTCGGACAAGGACGCGCTTATCATGTGCTCGTGCCCGTCAATGAGGTTGAAACGACTCTGATGTCCTATTTTGGTTTACATTCTAAGCCGTCAATCTTTGTTTTCTAGGCACAAAAATATTTCTTCATTTTTATTAAAAAAGAGAAAAAAGAAAGACGATGGGTTTGATGTGTTGTAAGAATGTGATGTTTTAATGTTGAAAACTGTTCGATGAAGAATTGGATGTTATTATAGATCATGAAAAAGTGCTGTTTTGTTATAAGTATACTAATCGTACAAGACTCCCGATCAACAATAGAATCTATACTTGTTTTTGTTGTTGCCATTAATATTATGGCTAGGTGTAGTGTACCCTTCACTTCACGGGTGTAATCCGTAATCGTGCGACATAATAGTGTAAATCGTAAAAGTATTGTGTTTTCATAGTTTATGTAAAACTTCGTTGTATACTTGTATGTGTGCATTGCAATGGGTTTTTATGCGAAAGGTGAGCGGCAGCTTGCATGATACCTTGTGCGACAGCCAAAAAAGAAGTTAACAGGCAGAAATTGACGAAACGACCCAACATTACATAACCAAGTGCTGTTGTGTGCTTCTCTAAAGCTTCTTCACATAACCTCTGTCGATGTTCTACTGTTGAGTTGGATTAATTCAAATTGACAAATTTTAGAATACAACGGATTCACGCATACGACGGGGTCATTATTGACTAAAATGTGACTATTTTAACGTTTAATGTGCTTATTTTAACGTTTAAAGTGACAATTTTAAGACTTCAAAAGGTGGTCACATTAAGCGTTAAAATAATCACTTTAAATGTTAAAGTTGTCACATTTAGTCATTAACATCCCGTCGTATGCGTGAATCCGTTGTACAATTTATTAACGTAATTGCTCAACTGTACCCGACTTTTACTCAGTTGTACCTTTTTTTGTCATTTTTTTTTCCATCAATTACCCTTTAATCAACCAAAATCCTCTCTTTTGAAACTTAATGCAATAAACCCTAACTTCATCCAAAATCAATCAACTAATTCTATAATTTATTAAATCATCAAATTAAGCATTCAAATCTCAATATATTACAAGTAATTTACTCATTTAATGGAATTAATTGATTAAAAATGGTGTTATTGTATGTTTTTAAAGGGCTGTAATTTCTAAATTCGAGTTTTTAAAGGGCTGTAATTTCTAAATTCGAGTTTTTAAAGGGCTGTAATTTACAATTTTTCCTAAATAATATGATAACGGATCCCACCTAAGAGTTAGGCGGTTGCCGACGGCGGGAGAAAGTCGAAGGCAGCAAGAGAGGAAGCTGAGTCGTCGTGGGGCCGACTTGTAGGTGGACGGAGCACTGGTGGTGCTGGCCGGACGTGGGGAAGGGACATGGAGTTGGTTTTCACCTTTTTTTTTTTTTTTTTTTTTAGAGTAGGTAATATTAAAAATATATATTCGATGCTAAATTTATTGAACATCAAATCTTGGGTGGTATATTGACAATTAATTAGGATGTTAGGTGCATCTAGACCTGCCAAACGGGTCAATCGGGTCGGGTCTGGGTCGGGTCATTCCGGGTTTGATAGATGTATTGATTCGGGTCGGGTCGGGTCGGGTCATTTCGGGTTGCGGGTCTATTTCGGGTCGCCTTTTATCGGGTCGTTTCGGGTTCGGGTCAATTTGGGTCGGGTCGGGTCTCTTTCGGGTCAAAATGCAATTTTTTTGGTAAGAAAAGACGAATTTTTTGTCAAATGGTTACTTTTTAAAGTTTTTATGTTAATAATTGGTGTTAATTGATTTCAAGATATGAAATTAGTTCTTTTTGAGTCATTTGAAGTCATGAAGAGTATTTCGTATCTGATCAATTCGGGTTTCGGGTCAAATTCAGGTCAAGGCATTGCGGGTCGGGTCTGGGTCGGGTCGGGTCATTTCGGGTTTCGGGTCGACTTCGGGTTGTGATTATCGGGTCACTTTCGGGTCTCGGGTCAGCCTTATCGGGTCGGGTCTGTTTTGCCAGGTCTAGGTGCATCTAACCAACTGTAGGAGGTCATTTATAAACCCTAATATTGATTTTAAGTTAACTCTATTAAAAACTAATAAATTAGATAATTTAATGAACAAAATCAAAATTAAAAACGATTATTAACTCATTGAATTTATTATCAGAGTTCATGATTGAGAAATATTGATTTTAAGTTAAATCTATAAAATTGATAAATTCTATAATTTAACACAAATTCTTGTTTAAGGCAGATGCTTGTCTTAAACCAAAACTTAAATATCTGCACAAAAGACAAAGGACAAGTGGGGGAGAAAGTTGTTCTCCCCCACTAGTTCCTTGTCTTTTTCCCCCCTATTTGACCCGTTTCTCCCAAGAAACGGGTAACCCGTTTTAAGGGAGACCAACACATAATTTAATGAATAAAATTAAAATTAAAACGATTATTACCTCATTGAATTTATTATCGGCGTTCATGATTAAGAAATTGAAAATTTTAATAAATTTGGTTCAAGAAAAGTTAAAAATTGAATGAATTTGGTTTAAGAAAAGTTAAAAAGAAAAAAATTGTATATTGTGGGAGCAAAAAATGACAAACTTGGAAATAATAATGAAAAAAGTATACAACGTGAGTAAATCTCGTATACGAAAAATTAATACCTCTTTAAAATATGGTTATTATAACAATTTTACCAGGTTTCTTATGAGAGATCGTCTGGCATTTTAATAGTGTGAGATTAACCTCTTCCACTCACCAAAAATAGTTTCAGTAATTCTCCTGTAAGACACAACTTACACAAAATTAATGTGAGATCAAAGTACAAATTGCAGTTAAAAGGGTACAAAATCATAAAACAAATCTACTAAAGTCACTTACAGGGGTACTAAAAAAAATTAGTAACAATTAATCATAATTATCACTTAAATTCTTACATTTTACCAAAAAAATTATCACTTAAATAGTACAAAAGCTATATAAACGGGTACAAATGAGATTGACTTACAATAACTTATTGTAAGTCCAGACTTACACAAGAATTTGTGACATAGTTTAAGAAAAAAAAAACTTAAAAAAAAGAATAATAAAAAAATAACTACCTACTTTTATGAGATGTCTCACGATAAGATTATTGTGAGACTGTCTTATACAATAATTTGTGTAATTTTATTCTCCCATCTTTCCACACATATATTTTCATTTGAGATGTAGACAACTCTTAGGGATTATTAGTGAAAAAATAGACATTCAATGTTGATGAACTACTTATCGGAAAATAAAAAGGAAAAAAAAATGTTGATGAATTACTTATTTACCTCTATTTATGAAATTTTATGGGAATAATTAATTTCTTGTTTGAAATTAAAGACTTAAAAAAAATTAAAAAAATAATAGTTCTTCTGATTTAACAGATTTTTATCATTTATCAAATGATAAAAATTTGATGAACCGAAGGTAACAAATTGAAAATTTGAAATGAACCGTTTCTTTTTCAATCTTTTTTTAAATATTCATCATTAATTTAATAATAATCGTAATCATTGGTATGTATGCATTATGCGGACAAACAATGGAGCGTTCCAAACAATGTGGTTACTCTCTGTTAATCTAAGAAATGAGAATCATATTCCAAAGACAAAAAAAAAAGTACTTCTCTCTCTACGAGAGTCTCTCACTCCTAAAAGGAGTCTCATGTTGTCATCTTTCCTAAAGTCAACTACCTAAAGTACAACTCTTTGTCTTTTCGTTTATCCAAAAATCCATCCAAATCCAACTCTATTACCTAGATCACTAAAGAAGATTTAGAAAAAAATTAATCATGAGCAACAAACAGTATGCATTGGGCTTCTTAGATTTTCTTCTTTTACGTCCTTTGGTATACCCAATGAATATCATCTATACACAATCATTAAATCTAATACTCCCTCCGTTTCGGTGATTTGTTTACGTTTACTTTATACACATATATCGATGTGAGGAGAGAAGTTGAGAAAAAACTAATAAAATAATAATATAAGTACAAATGGGGTCCCATTTACTTAAAATTATCAAATGTTATTGGTTGAGGGAATAGGTCACTCACATTGTCATGTGAATTTTAGGAAAGTGTAAACAAAATGGCCGTATGTAATAAAAATGAAAAGTGTAAACAAATGACCGGGACGGAGGGAGTAGTATTCTTCCTTTTTCTACCCGTGAATCTTCATTTTCAACCAACCCAATTTGCTCTTCTTTTATTCTCAAGTCACTATATATTTAAAGACACTATTAGTTCAAGTATCTATCACACAGAATTTCATTAAATAACTTACTACCAAAAAACCTAGTACAACCTCAATACATCTTTTTGTCACTTTCCTTCAATCATGGACCACACCCAAAACAATGAAATACCCCAACAAAATGGTAACAATAACCAGGAGAACATTAACTCCCGAAGAACATGCTTCAATAACTTTGAGAGAGGAGAGAACAACAACGCTAGGATACCCCAACGTGCATGGAGGTACCCGAGAACCGGAGCGGTCTTAACTCTCGACCACCGACCATAGAAGGCTGAGTGAGTCGAAAACATTTTGGCAAAAATGCATTCTGGGGTATATGGTGGACTACAGAATCTTCAGCCCATATGCCTTGAACATGATCATCGAAGATCAATGGGTAACTAGGGGTCGCATTAAGATTTACAGACTTGGGTGACATATATGTGATTCACTGTAATAACGAAGAAGACAAGAAGCAACTCCTGGACCGTACCACAACCACCTTTGATGGAGCCCTTATGGTCTTTGCAAGGTGGAGAGCCGGAGTCATCCCTAGAACAGTTAGATTCACACATGCAACACTAGGGGTGAGAATATGCGGATTACCCTTTGAATATCTCACTATGGATATTGCAAACGTCATTGGTCAGCTAATCAACTTTCAATATGAAGTTGAGCCCTTCGAAGTCATCTTGGAGGAAGATTACTTACGAATTAGGGCATGCATCACTCTTAGCGAGCCCCTTATACCAGGTTTCTTCCTTGCATGTGAAGATGAATTCCTTTTATGGATGCAATTTCGGTATGAGGAAGTCTTTAAGTATTGTGTAAGGTGCGGAAAGATAGGACACAAGGCTAACAGGTGTGAAGAAAGAGCAGAATATATCATCATGAACATCAATTATAAAATTGACAAATTAAAATGAGAAGTATGGGATTCGCAGTGTTTCAAACGGGGAGCCCACATACCATGTTTAACTTAGACTTGCGTGCCCTACCATCCACCACAACATATGTTACATCAAGATTACGCCTTGGCCACAACGCAGGTATCTCAGCACCGGCTGACTTCTTCGAAGAAATGATTATTGACTTCGATTTAGGAAACACTCGGGTGGAATGATTCAACCTAGCACAAGGTTTATATTCTCTGCTCAACCTTTTTCGGGACCGGTTTTGTTTCCTAACAATTTTTGAGGCATGGCACTTGCAAATGATGAACATATGGGTGAAGCTAACAACACTGACACCCACAATGAAGTAATGGACATGAACTAGGACATGCAGGGAGGAGGAGAAAGAGGTCATCAAAATCCTACCCACGAAGCTGGTGACAATATTTTCAGAGGCAACCCCTTCTTTAGGGTTACGAATCATGGTTAAAGATAATATCCATTCAATCCCGATGCTCAGCTACAAGAAGCTATTAGAAACCGTATCGAAGACAACTACAAACTTGTGAGGGACATGGATGATTACAGAGGATATAATCAACTCTTCTTCCCACATAATGGCATGGAGGTGGATTAGATGAGAGGAGAAGAATTGTTTGGGCTGCCGCCTTATGAAACCGATAACATCCAAATCGTACCTAATTCATCGAGGCCAATAGGAGGTGGTACAGGAGGATGGTTAAAGGATTCAGATGAATCCCTCTACTCAGCATCAGGGGGAACAAACTCGCCCCATTCTACCTAAGGAGGACTGCAATCAGACCTCCCTTACACCAATATTTGAAGATGCTATGGAAAATCAGTCTGATAACACTTTAGAATTGGATGAATCTGCAATGATAAGAAAACCAAACACTAACGCTCTTGGAACAACTTCATCTATGGCAAATGAGGAAGAAAAACAGCATTGGATAAAGGAGAGAGAAAAGAAGGGAAAGCAAATAATGATGGAAAAGCCTAAACCAGATGGACACTAAAGAAGGATATGGCGACACGGAGATGCTGAAGAACATAGCTTTCAGATAAGGAAACAGGGGAAGAGGGCTTATAATCAGGGACATGGAGAAAGAAGAAAAAGCTTCTAAAAAAAAAAGGCAATGACTAGCGAGGAAGTTCCGAAGAGAAAGGGACATGCACGTTTCAAGAGGAAGGTAGAAAACTTATCCAAAAGAAGTAGATGTTCCTAGTGGGGCACTCAAAGACCTAAGTTCAGCAAAGATTTTTCTCCTGCAAGGATTCAAAAGGCAGAGGTTTGATATTGCAACTCCAACAAAAACTGTAAGTTCTGGAACTTTTATAATTAAAATCAGTCCCACGATCGATCAAAGACTCAAATCAATTCAACTCTAAAATTGTAAAAAAGAGAAACACTAACCTTGATACATGGTAAAATCAAATAATAAGAATAATAAAGATAAAATAAGAATATAGATATTTTTCCTTCTTAACCCTTCCTATTATTGATTCTTCTTCAATGTTACTTGAATCCTTTAATAAATCATTAGTGATTTTTCTTTATAATCTCTTTTCTCTTCTTATTGTTTTTCTTTCTGACCTTTTATTTTCTGTGAATGATCGTTCATTCGTTCTACGAAAGAAAATATAGGGCAATCCCTTTGGCAGTTAAACTTTTTGGCCAAATGATGCATCCTTTCACAAAATACAGTGTATAAAATGGCTTAGTTAAATGGGTAAGTAGGAGGGAATATTAATTCCCGAACTTTAATTACTTTACCGAAATCGATCCATTACGATGTCGACTATTATATCAAAGTTTCACAATAATTTAAACTTAATTTATATTTTAACCCGAAACACACAGGCCATCGAATATTAATAATATTCTAACATGAAAATGAATAAATTCAATGGGCAAAAACCTTTGCAGGTATTTTGCTACTCTAAAACATTTAATATATTTAATTGCATCTTGTCTCATCATGTCGCAAACTACTCTACTCTATCATATAGAAGCACATAGGACGCTTTACACCATATTTAATGAATTTGATATGACCCAACCCGTCTTAAGACTCTTAACCTCTTAAAGAAGACCTTTCGCACCTTTTTTTTCCTGTTTATGATCGTGTTAGAAGTAATTAGTCATCTCAACCAGTAGAAAAGAATGAAATGAAGAGAGTGGCGGAATAGTTTCTTATTTTACACGTTGCCAAAAAAGAAAAATAAAAATTGAAAAGCGCATCACATATGAACTGATATTAGTTTTTCAAGATCCTTAGGTACTTTGATCGCTCGAGTTTGGTCAAAAGTTTAGCGAATCAGAAAATTTAAAAAAATTAATTGTTGAAAACTATGTTTGATATATACATATCTCTGCAAAGCACTACCTTTAATCATTTTTTTTGTCAATCACTACCTTAAAAATATACTTTTAGGTTGAACGTTACCAAAAAACATTTTCCAGCCAAAAAAAGGTCAAAATCTGATGTTGACCACCCAAGGCACGTGAATCTATACATGGTTGGTGAATGAACCAAAGAATGGAAAAAATAAAATAAAGGATAGAAGTCCCTAATAGAGGAGGGAAATAGAAGTCGCGTGCCTCCGGTGCTCAACATCAAATTTTGAACTTTTTTTTTTTTAGACGAAAATTGCTTTTTGGTAGTGTCTTAGAAATAAAAATGCAAATAGGTGTATTTATAAGGTAATTTTCAATAATTGATCCAATTTAACACTATACTTAGATGTCTCATTACCGAAGGAATTGTAGGCTAAAGTCAACAAACAATCAGAAATTCTTTTATTTTTTGCATTACAAGTATTTTCTACATAATGGGGTGCAAACAACGGAGCACACTCGCTTAATATTTTTCTTTTTACATGAATCAAAATATTATAGCCAAAACGTCGGCCCATAACAAGAACCAAAACACATGAATCTCGAGATACAACCACGGCGGCTAAAAGCCTAAAATAAGCTTATTACTCCATGCAACAGATGCATCTTGAATGTCCTTGGATTGCAAGCCAGAGTTCCAATACCTCTGAATGTAAACGGACTACATCTCAGACGACCAGAAGTTGATTGGTTTCGACAATGCTTTCCAATCCCTTGCAGTCGACAATTACAATTCGTATACAATATGAGCGCTATGCTCACCAATCCGACATATCCAAGGACTGTACAGACCAAAATTATCCAGCAAGACCGAGAAGCAATGGTATCGTTTGTGTGAAAACCATGAAACACGTACCTAACTACGGACTCAACTGCTATTACACAACTCGAACCCACGCTCCGCCACACATGGGACAACCATAGTTCCAGCGACTTATCCACCAAGCCTCTCGTTCATTCTGGTTGGTAGGATTTGTGGAACCTGGCGTCGAGAATGACGAGGTTTGTCTCAAACATCTTATACACTGCATTATGTGATAGCACAGCTGTTAGAAAAACAGAACGAACAAATACAATACAGTTGGTCGAGTTGGACTATATCACATGTCAGACAAATGGGTCAATCAGGTCGGATCTAGATTGGTTCAAGCTTTTTCAGGTCTGACTGACACATGGGTCAGGCTTGAGCAAGTTGCGTCATTTTGGGTTTCAACGGGTCATATAATTTCAGCTCACTTTTGTGTCAAATTGGTTATGTATCCTGTGTTAATCTATAATGCGATCACATATTTGTCACGGTTGTTTATAGAGATTTTGTTATGTATCCTGTGTTAATCTGTCATGCGATATCAAATTAGTCATTTTCATGTCACTTCAAAACACGTACGAGTAACTTTGTATCCGCTCAGATTGAATGAGGTGGATCAGTTTAATTTCGGATCAGTTTTGGGAAGGGACTGGATCGAGTCAGGTTGGGTTGCATTTATTGGGTCCGGGTCAACCTTATCGAGTTGGGTTAACGTTGCAAGGTGAAAGTTACATTCACATAGAAGAACAAGTCATCTCAGGAGTTAATGAATTAGAAAAAGAAAATACCTTGTACCAAACACCCTCTAAACCCGTCTTCCAAACAGAAGTCACCACATCACGTCGAGATCCCATAATACCAAGGTAGGCTCCAAGACCAACTGAGGTGTTCAAGCCAAAAGCGGCGTCTCTTTCTGAAAGTCTGCGTTTTCTAGGCCACAGACTTTGCACTCCGAAAGAAACATCGCAACTTTCCAACGAACTTGAATCCAGTGGGTCGAGCAAAGTGGCTAGCTTGCCACTATCATCCACATCATCAAGATCAGACCATGGCCCACCAAACATGTTCCGACGATGCCACTCTTCGGCTGGTGGGTGAAGTTCCAACTCACGTAGCAATAAACCAGCAGCATCCGCACCTCTAGGCCTCGGCATATTCTGCTTAATGAGGTCCGAAAAAATATTAGGTCAGAAGGCCATTGAAAAGTACACATACCTAATTTAGATCAGGCTGTTTTTTGTTTTTAAATTGTAGACAATCTTCCTTAGCACATAAAACAAAATAAAAAATAAACAAAACATAGGAAATCAACCGACAACGTTGAGTTAGAACAGTTGGCTATCGGTAACAAGGGATATAAGCCGAATGGCAGGATTGTAGGAGGATACAATTGAAGACGTGATTTATATAAAGGCTACCAACTTTGAGACCATTGCAAATGGAGACATATACCGCATTCTAATTCTAAAGTCCCACCCTAACAAGTCACAACCTGCATCTTTTTCAATTAATTACCGACCCAGCATTCCTTTTAACGAGTCTCTTTAGGCACTCAGCACATCTGTCAACATACTGAAAGAGATAACACGGTGACCTATAAAATTAAAGCAAGAAGTTCAGTCGCCTAGATGATGAGTTTTACGGTTTGATCTCACACATTTTTGTGTGCGCACAAAGGTTCACGCAATTGATCAAATCAAACCGGCCAATAGCTACCAATGCAACGTTATCAGACAGGTTTTACACTTCTATCCAAACTCAAAACAAGTAAGCAAAGTACATACCTGCATATGTGGGCCAAGTGATGCCTCGACCACCTCTGGCAAAACGGTGTAATTTCCATCTATATAATGTAGCCGAACCTGGATATTGCCGGTCCCAACTTGAGAGACAGGCAACGGGTGAGCCAGACCAGATGTTCGTCTACAAAGATCAATAAGTATTTGAAACAGGACTTTCACCTGCAGATCACAGCAGAAAGAGCTTCAGCCTCAATCACGGGACTTTCGTAAGTGATGAGCTTCGTATGACCACAAAAGCATTCTACATCAAAATAAAGCAGTCGTAACTTTCGTAAGTGATGGTATACCTCTTCAAATGTGTAACCTTGACCAGCATTTCCAGACCCCAACCTAGCCTTGTTGGCAGGGCCGTCTTCGGTTTTAATACCTGCAACTATCTGGTCTTGTCTGCCACCGACGGCTGTCGGTTTCATTTGGTTCTCTTCAAATCTGCCTACAGCACCAGTCTGAGGCTTTTGTATATTGGTATCTCTCTGAGCATTTTGGATATAACGAGGTAGCTGTGTGCGTCGGAAGAAAAAACAAAACAGCAAAAGCTGGCATAGTCTATGAAGGAAGTGGCAGTCACCAATAAGCCTAACAGCAGGAGTACCAGGGAAAGTTCCGGTATTTATGCTAATCGGCATAAATGAAGTGGGCCCACTTATAGGGGTAGGCGAGGAGGTGGCAACCCCATCCGTCGTACCACTAATTTTGGCAATCGCACCCTGTACCCAAGCGTGCATCTGCGTGCTTCCTGTCGAACTCGTCGTACCACTTTGACCCCCTGAGTGTAATACCCAAAATAAAGTATAAATAAGCTAATCTTCATAATATCAAGACAAGCAATTAGATAAAAGAATTTGGATGGCATCGTCCAGAAAAGGTGGTAGCAGTTAAGAAGATAGGCGAAACACGAAGTAGAAAGGCACCAAGGTCAAGCAAGGTATACTTTCCGGTTTTTTTTTTCCTTTTTTGTAGTCAATCATAGCAATCCCAAAGTAACGTAAGCAAAACACATTCTTAGCCAGTAGAGGCTCTCGTCTATGGGAACGTAAGGGACGATTTCCAAACTAACTTCACAAATGGAAATTGCATCGATGACTATAACTAAACAATACTACTACGCACTATAGTTTAGTAAGTCTATTTAGCTCATCCCACTATATTCTCAAGCCTAAAAGAAGGACCAATCTTCAGATTTTGTCTTTTCGTCTCATTCCCCTATCTTCCCAACGACCCCGGGAAAAAAAAGAAAAAAAAAAAGGAGAAAAAAATTAAATAAATTCAACAGCAGGTCTTGGGCTTTAGAGAAAAGGTAAGAAGTTGGCGCCCAAATTTACACATTCGAATCTCGATGAAACAGAGCAGAACCGGTAAAAGAACTTATACGAACCCTGGCTTGGAGCAGGAGATGCTGAACTTTGTGTAGGACTAGCTACCATACTGCGATTGCCCCCAGCTCCTGCTTGCACAGCATGATTTGCTAATGTCCGACAAAAGCTTGCATAGCGCCGCAAGCGTGTGATAAAATGCGAAGCAAGATCAAGGACAGCATCAACATAAGCCTGAATCATACATTAAAAAAAAAAAAAATTGCTAATCATGTTCCAGATAACACGTCTACTACGATATCTAGAAGGAACTGATTGGAAATAAGTTATTGAAACAAGGAAGATCAATACCTGAACACTCGGAACCAAAGCTGACTCAACAGCCAGAGATTCAGGGTCAATCGCATTTACTGTCTCACCAGACGCCTGCCATGGCTCAGGTAGTAAAGCCGAAGGATTTGTCAACGCTGATTCAATTCCCTTCCCAAGCATGTCTAGCAATAGTCTTGCCTGCATATCGAGAACCATAGCTCTGACTTCTTGAGCATTAGTACCTTCCAAGAGCCTGCACTTTATCCTGTCCAAACTCTGCAGTAAAAAATCTCATTAATTTCCAGTTCCGTCGAGAATGTAGAGCAACCAAGAATGAGAAAATTAATAATTCCACCATCTAACTTCTGTCTTCACAAGTTCAAAGTGGCGTGCTGCAAGAAATGCATATATACACTCCATAGTAATATAATTAAAAGAAAATAGGGTTGTGGGGAAGAAAACTGAAGATATATCAATACTTTCTAATTGCTCACACTTGGCCTAGGTTACATGTGACTAACAAGGGCCTTCTGAGAGAAAATTCCATGGTGGTCTAAAATTTAGAGTCAAGGGGTCGTTTCATATCGGTGTCGAGCATCCAACAACGGACAGCAGAAGCGTTGAAGTAGCATAAATATTCCTTTTATTCACATTTTTCCTCTTAGGCGATTTCAATAGATGCTTACATTTATATTGGATCAATTTGTTTACCAAAGAGGCAATTTTGCTAGTAAACCAACTCCAAGTGATTCACATGTAAAAGATAGTTTCTAGCCCACTAGCATTTACCTAAAATCCCATTCTAAAAGCAAATATAATTGAAGGAAGTCCCAAAATAAAAGAGGAACGTATGACGATTACAGTAGGGCAATTAAAAAAATTATATGAAGATTATCGCTGATAGAGGCATAAAGCAAGCAACATGCACAGCAGGTAGTCTACAGCATAAACAAACCTCAGAACATGTAAGATAACAGAAGCGAAAATTCTCGAATTCTAAAATATTCATTAACCTCACGTGAAACTGTGAAAGTGTCAAACTGCTTAACATGTAAGATAACAACAGCAGCAATTCTCTAATTGACCTGATATCTCAAATGCTCGAGGACAATTAAAGAAACAATTAATGGGAATTAAAAAAAAAAAGAAAAAAAGAAGTAAACATACAGGTCCGTATTGCTGCCTATGCTGCGTAGACGGCAGCGAGTGGAAGTCAGAATCTAAAACGGCAATAACACTGTTCAAGGAAACTGAAAACAGGAAGATGGTAAAACTGATTAGAAATATTGTATATGCAGCTGCTGAAGAATAAAAATGCTACATTCACAATGATAAACAAGTTAGTTACCGATTCCATCTTCTGCAGCACTTTGTGTGCAGCCGACCGCATCCCACCAATCAACTCCCACCAATAAACTCCACCAAAACCTGTTTGAAGAGAGAGGAACAGATAGAAACACATTTTGAGACTACTAAACCAGATGAGGCTGAAGTAACCAAATAGGAAAAAAATTCATAGGAAACAAAAATAAAAAGGATTACTACGTCATCACGTCATGTGAGAGGTCTCAAGATGAGCTTATTGAGACTGCCTCAAATGAGAACTTGTGCAAAAAGTTTATTGTCATAAAAATCGTCTCTACATTCCTATTTTAGATAACTCTGATGTTGTTGATACTAATAAAGGACATAAACATTTGCTAGAGGGCCTCATAACCCTCGATTAATCTTAGATGTACTCATTCATTAGATTGAATATAGTCATGTGTGATCTTGTTTAATTTGTCTCTATTAGTACAACATATATATCAATTTTTTATAATTTTCTACATTGTTGCAAAATGCTACTGGAAAAACATGATAAAGGTAAATCTCTCATTCGGGATTGAATGGAGGGAATAAATAGATAGAAGAAAACTGCTAATCCACATTACCTTTCTGCAATGGCACGCTCCCAAGTTGAAGAGTCAGCTTTTGCTTCATTTCTCGAAGCAGATGGAGGAAGAACACGGATGATCTTTAGCATAGAGCAGTCTTTGCTGGCATCATGCCATACAGAGGTGGAACAGCAGCTAGTTGAAGAAAATGCAGGAGCAGCTATTGCTGAACCAACATTAATCTGGTAAGTATCAACGGGTGTAAAGTTAGGTCCAGAGAAAACATGAACTGCACCCCGTAAAAACGCAACAGCAATTTCACCACCGTGCGCAGAATATACAATGCGAGCAAGAGTTCTGATATCACTGGGCATATTGAAATGATCGAAGGTAGTTCGTTTTGTCCTAGCAACTGATGAATCTTTGGACTGCTCATTGGAAGTAGCTCCCACTGGTGAAACTTGCGGGTAGTTGAAATCTTCAGACGGCGATATGCTTTTGTTGACCTTAGTCTCCCATACTGTTTGCATCGGAGGCTGCCCTCCAAAATTGGAAGGACTCCCAAATATCGGATGAAGGACAACAGGTTTGAGACATGATTCCCAACGCTGTACTCTCCATCCTGTGACAGAAGGGCCCTCATCCGGGTCGTACGGAGACATGTACTGCCCTGTATGAAGTGAAAGAAAAGTTACAACTTTCAAGATACATGAGCAGCCAAGATATGCTGACAGACTACGAAATGTTGATAGCTCAAGAAAATTCACGTTCTTTATTGGATCAGAAGAAGAGGCACACTCACGTGTTTTGATTTAGTTTTTTCCGATTCATGCATTAAAAAGAATTCCAAGCCAAAACTAAAAAGCATTTACTCATTCAATGCTAATGGTATAAATATTCAATGCATATAGTACATATATATTCCGACAGAGAATTTTGCATCAACATGCTACAGTTCCTAATCATGGCAATCAAGAGTTCACACCTAAATTTCAATATAAGCATCAACCAATAGCCAAGGGCTCAAGGCAGTTGCAAAATGCATATCCAACTTCAATTCATCCCTTAAAAGGTAAAAAAACCTTTCATACTACGTGTCACTTGCTCCACGAGACACTCAGCATCTCCAACTCAACAAACCAAAATGTAGGAACAAAACCCTTCTACATATCCCTCCAACACCATCCAAAAAGAATTAAACGACAAAACACGTTCCATGATCTAAGCCAAATATGATACGGATGGAATAAGACTTCGGTGGTAAATAAATACCTTCAACTATCACAACAGTTATAACTGAACCCCCGCGCGTTGGATCAAAAGAAACAGCTGTGACGCCAGAGCCCCATGTGGTAGTTGCAGCTGATTGCGATGCTGCTTCAGGATTCACATAGGCTGAAAAATTAGAGACTGGTGAACAATACAGAGACACATTATCCATAAAATCTTGATATGTAAGCTTTCTGCCCTGTTTTTCTTCCGAAATAAAATACTCCTGCCAGCAACACAGGTATGCGGCAAGTGGTGCATATCCCGACCAACTTGGGGGATTGAGCGAAGGTGGGACCATACTGCTTATCGTGGTCTTTGGAGTTGCCTGAAACCCGTTTCCATGACCAGGAGTAACTTCCCATACCACAACTGTCGACGGATTCACGATAGGGATGCCTGCCACATGCATGGTCCCGGAATCAGTGACGATAGCATCAGCTGCCATAATCCCGCTAGGCCCAGCCCCAAGCATTCCTTTGCTCGTGCAAAACCACTTTCCTCGTTCCCCGGAACCTTCTGCCGGCGGCCACTGTGACCAGTGAAGCTGAATAGAGCCTGAAGTAAAGACGGAACAGATGCAGAGCATGTTCGGCCATCTAGCTGGACAAGCAAACCAGAAAAATGGATCAGGTGAACTTGTATTACTAATAATATCAGAGCTTATTGCATTGAAAATTTTGATTTAATAAGTTACTTAAGAGCAAGATTAGCATCACTAGAAATGTGTTACATCAGCAGCAAAATTATGATTCGTGAAGATACATGGCACATTTATTATTAGTAAAAAATGGATTACGAGAGAAACTAAAGGAGCCTTAATTCCACAAATATGGAACTACACGAACAATTGCAGGCAGATCATTTTCTATGGTTTCTTTCATGTGCAAAATTACAGCGATCGTCAGACAAGGACGTTCAACAAACCTGTATTTTGAGGCTGGTGCAGAAGGAACTTCTCCTCAAAAGTCGACTTAACGCTCACAGAGGTACTGGATTTCGCAGAGAGCCATCTATACTGATCACAGAGGGGTTAAAATATTATAAAAAGATCCAGACTTCCACTCAACAGAAAACTTCACACAAACACATACTTAAAACCAGACACACACGACATTCATCCAGCAACTCACATATGAGCAATTTACGCATATAGCCACAAAAGTTGAAAATAGTCTATTCACTAAAATAGCAATAGCTTCTATACTTATTAGCTTCACCATAAATAAAGTAATAGAGGGTCCACCAGTTCACAATCTCTAAACAAGGACTAGGATACTTTCCAAAGGCAAAGTTTACGTTCCAGAATATTTTTTCTGATAAAGCTCCAGATTTTCTTATTAATATGCCACATATTTTACCTAAAATACACCCTTAGATCGGGTTTGGATTCCCTGGAATTGAAATTCATATTTTACCTAAACTCTATATTTGTGTCTCATAATAGTAAACTTCACCAACTTCCCAAAATTTCAACTTCATGGAAATCTAACCTACTGTCCCTTTATGACAGAAACTGCAACACTATTTTAAACAGAGTACTCGTGAACCACTGGCCCAAGAACATAAGAGGAACATTTACCGGAGAAATGCCGGACAACCACTTTGTTAGAACAGCAATATCTTGCCGCCATTCATGTTCCCGCTGCCAGGCACTAGCGTCACGAACAAGGTTAGCTGATCCCTGATCAGCATTGCAATGGGTTATTATAAGGCAATTCAAAAGCGCCATAAAATATGAATATTCATGGATATGTCAACAGAGGAAAAGAAGACATAAAAACAAGCATGTGGCCATCCGCAACCAATGTCAGAAGGGTCATCTCACCTGAGAAGGCTGCATCCAGATTGTAACTCTTCCATAGAAGTTTGAAATCAGTAAGGCCCGTGGACAAGATGGCGGAGACCATTCAACAAACTGAACTGAATCACGTGGGCTATCTGCCACAACACGTGGAACAAGAGTCGAACAAATTCAAATATTGTGATCTAACACAAATAACATAAAACGATTGCAGAAAATATCAGACTGGCAATGCTACACAATCTGAAATAGACACATGTAGAAAGGGTGTAATAACAGATTTTTCTTTGAATATTTCGAGAAAGCAAAGAATCCATCACAACAGAAAGATTGAACAATAAATAAAATTATAAAAAGGAAAAAGAATGAACCATTTAATATAAATACCTGCTATGACATTGAACACAGCACTCTCAGTCGGGCGCTCCGGAATCACAATATGTATGGGTATCCAAAATGGTGGATTGGAATTCGAGCTACAGAGGGAAAGAGATCAACTGCGTTAAAGAAACATGCATTGACTCATATCTCAAAAAGATAATGTAACGATATAGCAAAAGCTAAACTAACTCAGTCAACAGTGACCTAACCTTGGAATTCTTGCACAAGTCTCCGTCGCACATGCTATGGCATTAAGCTTCCCACACCAGGCAACAGCGCTTGAAAGGAGCACGAACAAAACCCCAGGAAGAAGATAGAAAAGATTCAAAACACATTTATTAATTATTACTACACTCAATTAAGCAGTATAGAATTATGCAAAAACAGATACTTGAAATAAAGAGCAAACGCAAGAACAGAAAAAATGAAGGCATAATGTTAAACTGTAAACAAGATTTACAATTTTTAACGAAGACGAAAAGAACTTCAAGTCTAACGAATACTACTCCGTATCATTTATCAAAATTTAAAACTCGAGACACTCAAGGTCTTTAACGAAACCAAGAGCAATATCGACAAAATGACCAATAAATTGAAGACCAAAAACTAGATATACTACTATGTATGCCTGGAGGTTCAATGTAAAAATTTTCAGCACGTAGCAACTAGTTAAAAGTTGACTGATCATTTCTGCTCGTGCCCAACGCCAGATCACAAAGTTATGTGGTTTTCGATCATTGAATAACACAAAATTTTGTGCTCTTTATGCCATTTTTGGAATTTGAAACCATATTTTATGACCCTAACACTGCCAACACCAAGAGTCATACCCAAGAAGCCTAGGCCAAGAATGAAGAGAAGGACTCTCTGAACATTACAAACCAAGTAAACTCATAAATTTCCAAGTTTTCTCAGCCATAATACATACAACAGAAATCCCAATTTTCTCAGTCACAAGTAACTCATAAATCACAACACATTTTGACCCTACTATCAAGTAAATGACCGTAAACCCTGACAAAAAGTGAATTATACAACAAAACAATACACCAACAGAATGGTTGGTACAATTTTCATTTTGGATCATCTGGAAACAACCTGTCTGTGTTAGACAAGATTTCATTTTCATACATTCAACCCTTCTACCCATGCTAGCCCTTGAGGCTCTTGGGTTAATGTGATAATCGACGTCGTCGTCGTTGTTGTCACACAATCACACACTAATGCTAATCAAAGAAACCTCATTTCATATTTCCAAAGAACTTGTGCTAATAGTACAACACAAAATCTCAAAATGAGATGAGAGACTTAACTTTTACACCTCATTTATAGCTATCATACCCTCAATTTATTGCTATATCATAAAATAAGGCAAGAAATCACTGAAATACGAACGATCTTACAAAAGACGAACTCATACGACAATTATGACCATAATTTGTGAAGAAAACCCACCATACAGCAAGCAGCTAACGACGAAAACAACTAACTAAACATACAAAAATGAAACCTTTGTACGTTACTGCATCAACTGAAGAGTACCCAGATCATATATCTACAAATATTACTTAAAAATGAAGCAAAAAAAAAAAAAAAAAAATACCTAAAATTGCGGCAGAGTTCAGGAACACTCATCCTATGAAGCAAATTAGATTTAGGCTGCTTTAATTTGATGCAAAAAACAGTAGCAGGATCTTTATTAACCACAGAAACATTCTCCATCATAATAACATCATCACAAACATTTGATGATTTCTCCATCAAAATCCCCCCTTTTTCTTCTGCTTCTTCAACTGCAACTTCAACTTCACTACTTTTGCTGCTATTATTAGTATTGTTATTATTATCCCTAAGAATTATACTATTATTATTATTATTATTATTATTATTTTCTGTATTATTATTGTTATTATCAATTCCTTCAGAAGGAGGAATTTTGGGAGAATTAGAAGGGGGAGTAGGAGGAGGGGGAGAAGAAGTCATCTGGGAAAAATCCAAAAAAAAAAAAACCTAATTTATATGAATCACTGTTAATTGGGGAGAAAAAAAAAATTAAAAAAATTAAAAAGAAAAATCAAAAAAAGAAAAATAAAAAAAGGCAAGGAATTTGGGGGAAAGTGGAGAGTTGAAAGTTGGAATTGAGGGTGACAGCAATGACTGTAAATAGGAGGAGAGAGATAGTGGGGAGTGGTTAAATTAAATTTCAATTGAAATTTTGAGGGATTTTGGTGAGACAATTTCAAGGTGTTGAAATCAATTTAGGAATTTCGGGAAAATTAGGGTTTATGTAATTTTGTTTTTTTGTTTTTTAATTATTAAATTACTAGTATTCAAGCCCGTGCGATGCACGGGTATTAAAAGATTATCTTTTTTTTTTTTTTTTTTTTTTAGAATAGTAAAAATTATTATTTGGGTAAATAAAATTTCAGATCAGGTAGCAAACTTTTGATGCATTAATATTTTTATTTCATTTAAAACCTTTCATGATACTTGTAGTTTATATTTTAAAAAAATGATTCTCTTTTTTTTATTTGTCATGTTGATTACTTTTTTGTTAAATAATGACTGCGTCATTTAGATATGGGTTCAAGGTAAAGGCAAGATGTTAATCTTTATTTTTACGATACAATCTTTTTTTTTTTAGGCATACGGTACAATCTTTTAAGTAAATAGTACTCCATTTCATTATCATCTTCCCACTTTCTATAAAAAGAAATTCCACTATCTTATTTTCATTCCTGTTTTTGATAATTTTTATCTAAGAACATCCATCCAATGTACTTTATTATATTTCTACTTTAATCTAACTCACACTGTTCACCTACCTTAATTTTTGAGCCAAACCAAAAGCGGAAGAAATGGTGGAATGGAGAGAGTATTTTTTTTTACAATACTTTTCTCATTTTCTTCCATTTTGTACACTTTTTTTGGCACTATTCATGAGCTTCTATAATCTTTGAAATTTTGTATAATAGATAAGTGAAAATATAATTATGAGTGATCTTGTTTTGTTCGTCTCCTGCAATATTAATCTTGTTATAGATTTTAATCATTAATTATGTAGCAAAAACATAATATCATACTCCTGCTTAATGTATTTGCATTAGAATTTGTATAACAACATTAAACTTCAATTTTGTTGTTGGCGTAGGTGTACTAATGTTGATTATATATACTCCTACTTGATGTATTTGCATTAAAATTTGTATAACAACAAACTAATTCTACTCGTATTAACATTTTTATCTATTCATCTCAAACTTTTTTAAATATTATAAATATTTTTTTGTGTTTAAACTACTTTTAATATAATCAAATTTATCTTTTAACAATTTCATAACAATTTTTTCTTTTAATATTATAATCAATGTATGTAAATTTTATCTTTTTAATCTTTTTACATTGCATAATTAATTATTTTAATTTTAATTTTTTTTTTTTAAATTAGAGTTGTTAGAATTTGGGCTCTATAAGGTCGCTCGAAACAATAAAATACGCAATAACATAAAAGTAAAGAAGACAAATCTTACTACTCCTTATTATACTCCTCCTCATTATTAGCCTATGAAAATTTATTTTACTTTAAAATTGTACTCTTTCACGTGATTATATTTTATTCATATGGAGTTTTTTTTTAATATTGTCTCTAAAAAAATATTTGTCATTATACAACCTATCAATGTATGTAGATAAATTTAACAAACAAACATATAAGAAGATTACAATATATAAATCTATGGATGCCTTTATAAATAACCCGTAATTGTCCTTATATAATTAGTTAACACCATAAATCAACGGTAAATAAATGACGATTGAACATAATAAATGAACAAACTATAAGATCACATATAACTTGAGTATGCATACCTTTATAATTATTAACCATTGAATATTAATGGATTTTTTTACATTTTTCACCCTACAAAAACAACAAAACATGTGCATTAAAATCTACAAATTAAAACGTGATGTGAAGTAAATTGAAAGTCATACATAAATATGCAAAATTGAATTATTAATATCAATAAGGAGAGACAATTGTTATTGCAAGCCAATTACTTCGTACATTATACGGTATATATTTATACTTGCTAACTCCTCATGAAGTTGAGTTTGTTAATAGTTGGGACTCTCAGAAGGATAAAATTTTACCCAAAGGATACAATTTTATCCATAAATTAATGATTTTTTTTAAATTTTCACTCAAAAAAAAAAATTGTGACTTTTATCCCTTTATATTTGTACACTTAATTATTTTGATTTTATAATTTCTTTGAAAATTAGTGTTTTGAAAAAGTTGGAGACTCTAGAATCGCTCGAAAAAACCTCCAATTATATAGATATACTAGGTGAAACGCCCGTGCGATGCACGGGTAACTTTATTAATTCTCATACAATAACAATAAATAGTAGGTAAGATTTATTTGTGCGATTAGTCTAAAACTAAAAAGGCAATAATAATACCGAGTGAAAATAAAATGACGTGTCTATTAAAAACATATATAAATATGTGCGTACTTATTTTGAAATCTAAGACTATAGTTTAATCATTTACACAAACACTTATAAGATTATATTTTTCTTTTCCTTAATCTATAATAGTACCTAATTAATTTTAAGTAGAAGATGGTACAACGAAAAAAAAACTTTACATAAGAGATGGAGTTTATATTATCTTTTTAAGTGTATGTCATCATCACACTTTTAATAAAATTATTTATGGAGTACATTCTTAGATTGATCTCTTAAAAATAAGTTGTGCAATTTTATCTTAATATTACATCTAAACAATTAATTATTTGCCTATGATTTACCAATTATAATCTTAAAAGATACTGAACTATGTAGGTAATCTAGGCATTACAATTCTCCATAATACACATCTCTTATAATTACTGGATTTGTTTCCATATAATTAAATAAAGAACAATACAAATGAAAGGGAAAACATGGTAATTAGATTATGTTAAAATGATTATTACTTCTGCGATAAATTGATACAGAGTTTCTTGTGATAGAGTTTTGAACATAACTCCCCTATAATTTAAAAATATTAGGGTTTATTAATAAAAACATTAATTTAAATATTAAACTTCGATAATTTTATTCATAGTAATAGAATTTAATCATGAGAAATGTATTATCTCGTTGTCAATAAGTACCATATCCTTACACACTAAACTATTTTTATTTCTAAAGTTCAGTACTTCCCTTAATCTTGATACACACACTTTGATCTTCCACTCGTTTTTAGTTGAATACGACTATCTTTATCCACAGACTTAGAACTTGTTCTTTCGGACTTTAAATTTGATGAATCAATCGAAATGAATCAATCAGATTGAATGAAGTTCAATTAAATAACATAGTTTCTTTGAATCAAAAGTGGATCTTGAACTAAAATGAGCTGAAAATAAGCTTGAAAGAACATGTCCTTAATATGGGTCTTAACAACAGTAAACTATTATTATTTTTGTTTTAAGAATCGACTTAAATTCTCTTATTTCTTCCACTATCTTAAGACTCATCAAAATATGAGCCTCAAACTTGTAATAATATATGAGACCCATTCAATTCACTTTTTTTATACACACAAAATACTATTTATGGGTCTTAAGTTGAGTCTTGGAAACACAAGACTCATCTTAAAACCCACAAAAGTCTCAGCAACTTTAACCAAGTATGAGGATAAGATTTTCACAAGTCTCAGGCTAAGACTCATTTTTGGTACCTAGACAATGTTAACCTGTTTAATTCAATAAATGAAAATGTCTGAAAAAGTGTTATAATAAAGATTATGCATAAATAAAAAAAAATGATTTGCTTTGAGCATGACACATAATTACATTAACAATGAACGTGATACAAGTATGACACGATAGAAACCTTGAGAACTGAAGTTGTCTTCTTCTTAATAGTCTTATAATTGAATGTGTAACTATAGGATGTGGCCAAATGAGTGAAATTAACGGAAAATTGAAAAAGGAAAATGCCGCTAAATGAGTGAAATGGAGGGAGTAATATTTTACTATAAATTGAATAATTTTAAAATTATCTATTAAAAACAACCCTTTTTAAAATTTAAAGTTTCGATTAGATAATCAACTTTCATAAATAAATTTTGATGTTATACTTTTAAATTGGAGTTTGAGAAGTACACAATTACTCGTATTATTTAAAAAAAAACATACAAAGATAGTAATCAAGAACTAAAAAATGTTCAATATGACATTATTAAACATTCTTCTCAAATATACCTTAAAAAAATAGAAATAACTCAATTCGTAATCGTAATCATAACTACAACATAATAAAATAACGTAATTGATCAACTATACCCGACTTTTACTCTGTTGTACCCTTTTTTGTCATTTTTTTCCAACAATTGCCCTTTAATAAACCAAAATTCTCTCTTTTAAAACTCAATGCAATAAACCCTAAATTCATCCAAAAACATCCAAAATCAATCAACTAATTCTATAATTGATTAAATTATCAAATTAAGCATTCAATCTCAATATATTACAAGTACTTTTACTCATTTAATGGAATTAATTGATTAATAATGGTGTTATTGTATGTTTATTTTAATTTCTTGAATATCACTTGTCCACGGTGGTTAATGGTGGTAGCCGACAGGGGTGGTGTTAGGAAGGGCAGCGGCGCTAGGCAAGGGCAGGGGTGGTGGCGCAAGGCGTGGGTGACGGTGGAGCTGGCGTAGGGTGAGGGTCGTGCGTGAGTGGGCTGATCCAAGTGGGTCGTGGGCGGATTGGTGGTTGTATAGGTAAGCGGCTGAGACTGATTGTCGTGGGGTCAGGCGGCGCAGGTCTGATGGTGCAGGTCATGGTTGCGGTGGTTGTGGTTGTAGTGGTTGTGGGTGGCTCATGGTTGGTTGTGGATCTCATGCTTCCTTTATTGACTTTTTTTTCTATTATTATTATTATTATTATTATTATTATTATTATTATTATTATTATTATTATTATTATTATTATTATTATTATTATTATTATTATTATTATTATTTGCATAAAGGGTCTCGACGGTAGTGCGCGTTGATGAGTCTGCGCCGACGGAGTCGACGGTGGTGGTTGGAGGCTGGCCATTGTGGTATGCGGTAGTCCGGAGCGGCAACAATATATTAAGGATGTTTGATTTTGTAGAGAGAGAAGAGAAAAAATAATAAAAACTAATATTGAGAAGAGGAAATGAGAGGGATATTTTGGTCTTTTTTGGGTACAACTGAGAAAAAGTTGGGTACAATTGAACAACACCCTAAAATAAAACTATTTATCGTAGTACCGAGGAAGATCAAGCTAAAGTTTTTTAACTATATATACAAAAAAATTCAATTAATCATTTAAAGGGTGCAAAAAATATATAATCAATTACAAATAAGTTAACTTACAATTGTGTTTATTTAAACCCTTAAAGATCGGCCAAAACCCTCCTTTTTCAGTCACCCTCACCGAAACACTCCACTGAGTTTTCCTTCCCCCGACACTTACCCTCTCATCCTTGAAACGCACCGTTTTCCAGCAATTTATTTTCCCAGGTATCTTCTTCCTTTGAAGTCTTATGCATCCTCTTCTTTGTTACCTTTTTTTTTTTTTTTTTTTTTTTTTTTTTTTTAATTGAAGGTTTTGTAGAATCTCTTTCTTTTGTTAGAAATGTGAAAATGCGTTGGTGCTTTGTCTGGTGGGTTTTTGTGTTGGTGCTTTAAAAATTGATAATTGTGTTGAAATTTAGAATTTTTATACATTATAAGTGGTTTTGTAATTTTACATTGGGGTTTAATGGTGAAAGATTTAGAATTTACATGCTCTTCTTATATAACAAAGATTTTGGGTTTGTGAAATGTGTTATAGGGACAGTAAATAGGTCGTTTTTCGTAGTAACAATGGCGGCGTCAATGTCGATCAACATGCATTCATCAACTGGTGTATTGAGTGCTAAGACGATGAGGTCACAGAAGCGTGTAACGAGCGCCTCTCCAGAATTGTTTGGCCGAAAGTTGGGGACTTTTTCCCGAGTTTGTGGACTTTCAGACTCCAGTTCTTCTGCGTGCTCGTTTGGTGCAAGGCCGTTGAAATGGGCATTGAATGACACATATTTGAGTAGGTTTGGAGTTCCTTGTCATCATGTTAAAAGCTCGAATTACTTCTCGCCAGGGGAAAAATTCCACCTTGAAGACGTGATCGAAGCTCAGCAGTTTGATAGGGACACTCTAAGTGCCATTTTTGAAGTTGCCAAGCAGATGGAGAAGGTCGAGAAAAACTCACCAGGAAGTCAGATTCTAAAAGGGTACTTGATGGCGACTTTGGTTTACGTACCTTCTACCAGGACCGCTCTCTTTTAGTCTGCTGTAAACGGTTAGGCGGGAGGTCTTAACGACGGAAAATGCAAGGGAATTTTAAATGCTGCGGCCAAAGGTGAGACTCTTGAGGGTACATTTCTGCGAAATTTTGTACATAGCATATTTGTAGAATTCACGAGTTATGTTTGAAATATGTAGCTTGTGATTGTAGATTCTATAAGAACTGTTGAAGGGTACTCAGATATTATTGTAATGCGACACTTTGAAAGTGGCGCCGCTAAAAGAGCAGCAGCAACAGCGGGAATTCCTGTTATAAATGCAGGAGATGGTCCCGGACAGCATCCTACTCAGGTTAGTGCTTTAGAATATCGTCATTCTTTAGCTAGTACTGAGTATACTGGCCAAACTATCAAGTTTCATGTACTCTGTATATACGTAATTTTTTTTGCAAGAAATTAAGTTATCCACATAAAACTGATCACGTGTTGATAACTTTTTTCATTTTATGAGAGATTTGTTTTGCTCATGTTGTGAGTTACGGCCATGTTATGAGTGTTAGTATCACCACTGAGCGACTTCACGCTACTAACATTTGCTTGACCTGTTGATAAGTGCGCGATGTAGCTCTAGTTATATAGTTATGCTTTTCCTGTACTCCGTATACGTCATAGCATTGAGTTCCTGTTTACTGTGTCTTTGTTTTGCTTCTATGGCTGTAACTGTAAAAGGAATGCTGCAACATTCTGGAGTCGTCATCTGTGTCCTCATGGTCAGTCATTGATATGGATTTATGCTCCGAAATGTTAGGTGGTAATATTTGCAAATTACTCTGAGTCTGATTCTCTTGTGTGACAACACAGGCTCTTTTGGATGTATATACAATTGAAAGAGAGATTGGGAAGCTGGATGGAATAACTGTTGCATTGGTGGGTGATCTTCCAATGG
Organism: Dianthus caryophyllus; assembly: GCA_023091065.1. NCBI lineage: Eukaryota > Viridiplantae > Streptophyta > Magnoliopsida > Caryophyllales > Caryophyllaceae > Dianthus > Dianthus caryophyllus. The sequence continues at coordinate 34,460,149 of CM041522.1, read as the reverse complement.
AAGAACGGTTCGATCGTTAGCATATCTACTTGCGAAATACAACGATGTTAAGTTATACTTTGTTGCACCTCATGTGGTCAGAATGAAGGTATGTAATTAGGTGTACAAGCCTTAACACTTCATCTTAACTTGCCTGGTGTTGTCTGCACCAACGAGATTGGTCCGAACCAACTATAGCTGTTACAATTGTTTAATTTTGCGCGCTGTATTTTTGTCAGGACGATATAAAGGATTACCTGACTTCAATGAAGGTTCAATGGGAAGAGAGCACCGACTTGAAGGAAGTAGCTTCTAAATGCGATATAGTGTATCAGACTCGTATCCAACGAGAACGGTTTGGAGAAAGGGTCGACCTTTACGAAGCGGCGCAAAGGAAAATACATTGTAGATAGTGAAGTATTGAAGTCAATGTCTAAGGATGCTAGGGTCATGCACCCGCACCCGCGACTTGACGAGGTAACCATAAGGCGATTTACGATTTTACACCGCAGAGATTGTTTCTCATATCAATGATTTAACGGAATGATCTATTTTGTTCGAATCTGAGATAACAACGGATGTGGATAATGACCCAAGAGTCGCCTACTTTAGACAAGCAAGAAACGGTCTCTACATCCGTATGGGTACATTCTAAAGCTCTTGCTTCTTGGATGGTAGATTGGCCAAAACACATACGTAATGGCTCCTTTGATTTTGAATAGAACAACATTAACTCATGGATTGTTTGGATACTTGTTCTAGGTTTTGAGTAGAACAAAATAAACTACAATGGATTGTTTAGGATACTTGTTCTAGAGCCTAGTTTTTTTATTAAGAGTTCAAAATTTTGATTATCTTGAGAATCATGGATTTAGTTTTTCTTTTGGGTGCATGTTAAGTAGTTTCATCGGATGCCCCATTTGGCTTCACGATCCATAGATGAGATAAATTATAGTCGGAATAACGTGGCGTTCTTTGACTTTCTAAAAATGTCAAGCAGTACATATTCACAATAGAAGAACATCTAAAGAAAGCGTAGATCTTGTGATTACATATTACATGAAAATAACTATAATTTACCAATATTTGTATTAAAAGTCATAAATTCTCTTGTCAATCGCAAAGTATGTTTTTCTGCGACGAATTTTTAAATCATGAACTACATCGCATTTTATTTGTTTTTGTAGTGAATTGTTATAGATGAAATCTTCATTGCAAGTCAAGCTAAATTTGACATCAATGAGCATTGTATTTCTCCTTGTCTTAGAAAACTCCTTTTCAAACTTGAGAAATAAAACAAAGCTTCAAATTTGGATTCATAATTGTATAACAATTTACAATTGTACAACAATTCAATAATCGTAAATTATACCAAAATTCGATTCATAATTGTATACAATTACGAGTTATTGTATACAATTATGAATCGAATTTTGGTATAATTTACGATTATTGAATTGTTGTACAATTGTAAATTGATACACAATTATGAATCCAAATCTGAGGCTTTGTTTTATTTCTCAAGTTTGAAAGGAGTTTTCTAAGACAAGGAGAAATACAATGCTCATCGATGTCAAATTTAGCTTGACTTGCAATGAAGATTTCATCTATAACAATTCACTACAAAAACAAATAAAATGCGATAGAGTTTTGACGGAAAAATTCCGTCATAGAAACATACTTTTGCGACGGACAAGAGAATTTATGTAATACAAATATTGGTAAATTATAGTTATTTTCATGTAATATGTAATCACAAGATCTACAGTTTCTTTAGATGTTCTTCTATTGTGAATATGTACTCGTTTGACATTTTTAGAAAGTCAGCAACGCTACGTTATTCCGACTATAATTTATCTCATCTATGGATCGCAAGCCAAAATGGGGCATCTGATGAAACTACTTAACATGCACCCAAAAGAAAAAACTAAATCCATGATTCTCAGTATAATCAAAATTTTGAACTCTTAATAAAAAAAAAACTAGGCTCTAGAACAAGTATCCGAAACAATCCATTGTAGTTTATTATATGTATTGTTATATGTATTGTTATATTATGTATATTATGCTTCATAAAGTATATGTTAAAATTTATTTTTTTAGCCATGCACATAAATTATGATTATTAAAATCTTGTTTCTCTATATTTTCTAAATATACTACTGTATATGATAGATGATGAGTGATCAATGATGTATCATCATCATTATTTTTTTCGGTTAAATTATCAAAGGGGATAGTCATGTGTTGATTTCTTGTATTCATTTCTTATTGTGCAAATTTATGTCACTTTAATTTGTGAATTATTCCTAGTATTATTGATGATAAATTCTATGATCACTCTTTATCTTACAAAATGGCAATGTAAATATTTGTGAGTGATTTTTATGTTGATTCCTTTCTTTTTATGATGTTTGTTTGCATTTACTCCGTAAATAATTTGACTCTTTTCGATTTTCTTTCTACACTAATTAATTTGGTTGTCTTGAATTTTCTTTCTACAACTTCATTATTCATTATTAGATATGTGATAAAGTGACATATAAGTCAAAATTTGACTTTGCATCATGGTGTTAAAGTTTACGATTGTCAGTTACTTATAATTGTATTGTTAAGGATATGTATTTGGATGATTTATATATCATGTATGAACATGTGGAGATTATCTTTTAGAAACAAGAAGAACATCAATCTGCTGGAATATTTTTTTTTTTGTCATATCTTAGATAAATTCACCAAGTACGAAGTATATGTTCTAGTGATAGTTATGAGAAGTTGCACGTTACGTTATTCTAGTTTTGAAATTGTTTGAGCGATATTGATTTACATGTTTTGAATTCGCGACATACATTTGCTTATTTTTAGCTAGATTCTTCAAATGATATATGATAATTGATCTTACTTAGTTGTACAAAACATCATAAGTATTGATTCTAAAGATGATAAAAATTATTACGGAGTACTACATACTATTGGTAATGATAACGAATTATATTATTGCGATTTTCTATTAACTGTGGCCAAAGACATGAAAATTGATATGGTTAAACTAATGTGTTCAAATGCAATATATATCCACCAGAAGTGGAGTAATGATGAGATGCCACCAACAAGAAATATTGTATAATAAAATGCAAAGCAAATGGTTTCAGATAGGAATAATGTTGATTTGTTACATCCCCAAAGGTAGTGTGGATTTTGTTAACCTGAAAATTATAGCCGAGTTAAAATGTAATTAATTATATTTAAAGGCAATATTTGCTATATAATTATTGTTGCAATATGATATTATAGCAAATGTATACGATGTTTTCTTACGTCTTGGTTGCTTATCATTAAAATTAGATTTGATATTGATCATTTCCACATACTTATTATGTTCCACATACTTATTATGAGGTACTCAATTCATAAATGATAAATATTTACTCCGTTATATGCCATTAATGCTATATTGACAATTATACTTCTTGATCTTTTATTTGAAAATGATGTAGGTTTATATCCGTATATAGACCGTTAAATTCACAGGATTATAATGAAAAATTTACAAGATTTATAGTCATAAATTGAAATTGCAAAGCATAGAATAAAGATTTAGAATTAACCTTTTAATCCAAGTAAATCGGCCTAAGATCAATACCAAAAGTATGGTATCTCCTAATTGAAACACCCAAGATGGTCTAAGATATGCCTTGAGTTTGCTAGAGAATTAGAGAGAAAAGAACAGTTTCTTTTTCTTTAAGTTTTTGTGTTGTAAAAAGTGAATAATGAATTAGGTCTAGATGAGAGTTATATTGTGATTAGGTTAAGTAGAGAGGAAGAAACCTCTCTCCCTCCCCTTGTATCACACGTCCAAAGTGAAGGAGTCCCGGGGTGGACTTTTTCAACTTCAAATTTAAAAGCCCAATCTGACTTAAAAAGGTTTATCAAACCCATTTAATTAGTATACTTTAGCTTTTATGTATAATGTAATTATAATATCCATATATTATAATTAATCATAAATATCCGTATATTTATAATTTGCTAATTAATTATAACTGATTAAAATAAATTAGCCTACATTATACGTAATAATTAAATATAACCTTTTATATTCAATTTAGAATTACAATTTAATTCCTCTCATCTAATATTATTTAATCATTATTAAATAACATTCATTATCACATCTGACTAACCTCTTAGTCATATTGGACTAACCTTTTAGTCACATATGACTAACCTTTTAGTCAACAACACTGACCAACCTTTTAGTCATTAAATAAGGCATCGATATGATTATTTTCTCAAATAATCACATCTCTCAAACACATCCTTTAGGTGTGACTCTTGAGGACGATTGATCACCGCCATCTGTATGACAATAACGTCAAACTTATCTAGCAAGCCAACCGTTATCGATAAACGTTAATCAACCGATTAAATACGAAATGTACCACTGTGTACCTTTAGAGATTTATTTATGTTATTGCACTAATCGTGGAGGACACTAACCCCAACAATCTCCCCACTTGTCCGCATAAGTGTAGGTGCGATAACCGATTCTCATATCCATAATAAATTTCTCCCACTCAATGTAAACCAATTTGCAAAGTCCGTACTTTCAAAGGTCGTAGTTCACAAGCGATCGAGAATCAAGAGTGGTTTCCCAGGCTAGAGAGTAACTTAAGCGATAAGCGAATCAATATTCGAGCATGGCCATGCATTTTCGCCATTCTGACTCCTCGAGTGGCCACGAGAATAAATATTATAACTCGATAGAAGTTTGGATATTTCCTCAACTCGAATCCTGCGGATGTAAGCGCGGACGTAAATGACCGATAAAAATGCTTGGCCCCTGTTACGGTCGGCCGTGAGAAAGAAACCAAAGTCACCCAAAATCGACTTAATCTCAAGAGGCGATCGATAGTCAAAAGAATCGACTCTAGGAACACTATGGATGTCCTATCCACGACCGGCACCTAATGTTCGAAACATTTAGGACTCCATGTAGTCGTCACAAAAATGTCTGCGCGATTTGATAAATCAGCGTCTGTGATCGATCGATCAACAGTTTGACTTATGGCTCGTTGAACCCACCATCAATCGGCGTCACAAAATGATTGCGAGTTATCGGCTCGTGTGGCGATCACGGACCAAAACAAAATATAAAGCGATTCGATTCACTTTGAGGTGTTCAACGTTATGCACTGACCCTCATGAAAAACAATATATATAACAAAGCGATGATTTTATTAGAAGTTTTAGGAAATACAAGTGTCAAATCCAAACAAACAACTAATACAACTCGGGGAACACGCTTAATTCCCATGGATTTAACGTGCCCTTCATGCTTATCTTGTCTCAGCGGCTTAGTGAGAGGATGCGCTATGTTATCATCCATAGCAATCTTGTCAATCACTATCTCCTTCGCTCCACGTAATCCGGATCATGTGAGCCTTCCTTTGCGTCTGAGACTTGTTCTTTGGACTTGACTCGCCTCGGCGGAAGATGGCACCACTATTATCGCGATAGATGGTGATCGGGTCATTCGAACTTCGGAACTCTGATTAGTCCTTGTAGGCCAGCGCATCCATAAACTTCGCCAGCGACCTCACGAGCGGCATAGTACTCGGACTCGATCGTTAAATCTGCTATAACGATTTGTTTGGAGCTTTTCCGGTGACCAGCGCCATTAAGAGTAAAAGCGAATCCAGTTGAGATTTCGAGTCATCTCGATCCGTTTGGAAACTAAGCGTCTGCGTAGAAGGTTCTTGCGTAGCTCGGTGTCTCCACCATAAGTCAATACCCAATCTTTAGTCCTCCGTAGGTACTTAAGAATGTTCTTTCACGGCCATCGATTGTGCTTCACCTGGATTGCCTTGGTATCGGCTTTCGTCATACTCGATGCATATGCCGCGTCACGGGCGTGTGCATATCATGGCATACATGATCGATCCTATTGCCGAAGCATATGGAATCCGACTCATGCGCTCGACCTCTTCCGATGTCTTTGGTGCTTGAGCTTTACTCAAGTGCACCCCTGAGATCATTGGAAGGTTCCCCTTCTTGGAGTTGGTCATGCTGAACCTCTCAAGAATCTTATCTATATAAGACTCCTGACTGAGGGATAACAACCGTCGTGATCTATCTCTATAGATGCGGAGCCCCAAAATACGCTGTGCCTCACCCAGATCTTTCATCTGGAAATGGTTCTTTAACCATACTTTCACCGAAGTTAAGAGAGGTATGTCATTCCCAATCAAGAGTATGTCATCGACATACAGTATTAGAAAGACAATCTTGCTCCCACTCGACTTGATATATAGGCATGGTTCCTCGACCGATCGAGTGAATCCATTCTCCTTTATCACTTGGTCCAAGCGATGATTCCAACTCCGTGAAGCTTGCTTAAGTCCATAAATGGAACGCTTAAGCTTGCAAACCTTCTTAGGATCTTTAGGATCGATGAAACCTTCGGGTTGTACCATGTACAACTCCTCCTCCAAATAACCGTTTAAGAAGGCGGTTTTCACATCCATTTGCCAAATTTCATAGTCATGAAAAGCGGCAATCGCTAAGAGAATCCGAATGGAACGAAGCATGACTACGGGTGCAAAGATCTCATCATAGTGCAACCCTTGCACTTGAGTGAAACCCTTTGCCACTAGTCGCGCCTTGTATATATCTGGTTGTCCTTCTACAGATCGCTTTATCTTGTAAAGCCATTTGCACTGAAGAGGCCTAGCCTTATCAGGTAAGTCAACCAGATCCCATACATCGTTCTCGTACATCGAGTCCATCTCGGATTGCATGGCTTCTTGCCAAAGCTTTGAGTCGGAACATGTCAGGGCAGCTTTATAGGTTACGGGTTCGTTGCTCTCAAGGAGTAAAACGTCGTCTCTCCCATTCTCCTCGACTATACCGATATATCGATCTGGAGGAATGGAGAGTCTACCCGACCTTCTGGGTTCCAAAGGGACATTAACCGCAGCAGACGAAGAAGGAACGGTTTCCTCCATCGATTGCTCGGTTGTTGGTTCAGGAATCTCCGATAGATCGAAGGTTCTATTACTTCTCTTATCTTCGAGAAACTCTTTCTCTAAGAACTTCGCACTAGCCGCAACAAAAACGCGTTGTTCGGTTGGCGAATAGAAGTAATGACCAAACATTCCTTTTGGATAACCAATAAAGTATGTCTTGACCGATCGCGGGCCGAGCTTATCTTCGTGTCTCCACTTGACATAAGTTTCGCACCCCCAAACCCGAATAAAGGACAAGTTAGGGACCGTTCCCTTCCATAACTCGTATGGAGTCTTGTCTACAGCTTTAGACGGACTTCGGTTAAGTATAAGAGCGGTGACAAAGAGCATAGCCCATAATGAGTCAGTACAACCGTGTGACTCATCATGGATCGAACCATATCAAGTAATGTTCGATTCTGCGTTGGACACACCCTTGATTGTGGTGTTGCAGGTGGAGTTAACTGTAATACTATCCCGCGGTCTTTCAAGTGTCGATCAAACTCAGTTGAAAGATATTCGCCACCACGATCTGAACGTAGTGCTTTTATCTTTCTATCCAGTTGGTTCTCAACCTTATTCTGGAATTCCTTGAACTTGTCAAAGGACTCACTTTTATGCTTCATTAAGTAGACATGTCCATATCTACTCAAATCGTCGATGAAAGTGATAAAATACCTATAGCCATCTCTGGCGTTGATTGACATAGGTCACACATCAGTATGTATGAGTCCTAATAGGTCAGCAGCGCGCATTCCAACACCTTTGAAGGAAATTCGAGACATTTTGCCTATAAGACATGATTCACACGTGCCAAAAGTTTCATAGTCAAATGGGGCAATTGTCCCATTATCAATGAGCTTTTTCACGCGTTTCTCATTTATGTGTCCCATACGGCAATGCCATAAATACGTTTGATCTTTGTCACCAACCTTTGCTTTCTTATTACTCACATGCATGATATCTGTGGTTTGATCTAAAACATAAATTAGTTCATGGAAACCGCTTTACCATAAATCATATCGTTCAATGAGAAAATACAATATTATTCTTTATTGAAAATGAAAATCCTTCTTTATCTAGAAGCGGATACTGTAAATAATGTTTTTGATAAACTAGGTACATAGTAATGTGATTATTGAAATAACTCAAATCCACTTGGGAGTTGGATTACATATGTCCTCTTGAAGCAGCGTGACTCTTGCTCCATTCTCCACTCGCAGGTCTACATCACCTCTTGCCAGAGTTTTGATGCTTCTTAGGCCCTGCAAATGATTGCACAGATGAGAACCACAACCAGTATCAAGTACCCAAGTTCCGAAACTTGCATGGTTAATCTCAATCATATGAATAAAAGAAGACATACCAACAGGAGCGACGCGGCCTGCTTTTATGTCCTCAGTATACACGGGACAGTTCCGCCTCCAATGCCTAGGCTTGTGGCAATGGTGGCACTCCATGCCTTGCTTAGCTTTTGCCTTGCCTTGTGAGCTACTGCTAGACTCACCAGGCCCACTCTTAGCAATCACTGGCCTCTTGAATTTTGGCTTACCTACAGCTAGGTTAGCCGGAGCCTTACCCTTACCCTTCTTGTTCCCAATCATGAGAACATCTTGCTTCGTGCTCCCACTCAACTTCAGATCACTCTCGTGCATGCGAGTGAATGCAGTTCATGCAGACTTTTCTGCATGTCATTCATGTAGTAGTTTGCCCTAAAGAGGGCATACCCATCATAAAGAGAGTGGAGCACTCGATCAATGATGATCTTCTCATCGATCTTGCAACCCAGCTCCTCCAGTTTTTCAACATTCTCAATCATGTCGAGAAGGTGTGGACCAACCGGTTGGCCCTTCTGGAGTCTAGCCTCAAAGAAACGAGTAGTATACTCGTAACTCTTAATTCTCGGAGCTTTCGAGAATTCCTTTGTAAGGGTGGTGAAAATCTTGTTTGCACCCTGGGTAATGAATCGTCTTTGCAAATTGGATTCCATTGCATAGATGAGCACGTTCCGTAACGCACCCGCCTCCATCATGAAATCACTATAAGCTACGATTTCATCTGGCCCTGCATCGGGAGCTGGTTCGGCCGGCAGTGGCTCAGTCAAGTACTTGAGCTTGCCGTCAGCTATGGCGGCATTCCGTAATGCGGCCTCCCAATCAGCAAAATTGGACCCATCATGCTTCAGTCGAGTAGACTGATTCATGCTGTCCATAAAAATTCTCAGCCATGATTCACGTTGAAGTGTGACACTCGGCATTGGTCCTTCAATACGAACAGCCAATTGTTATAGTAGTTATATCTGTATATAACGTATTCGAAACTGTGAAAAGAAGAAGAAGAGAGAAGATAAGAAATCATTGTTTTAAAATTTAAGTCGAAAGCAATAATATTTTATGCAATGACTCGTGCACTCATATAATCGACCTCCCTCGAGAATTATATAAATGATCCCAAGACTCAATTTCCTTAAATTGATAAGCCAACCTCTTGGCTAATTCTACTGTTAGAATTCTTGGTCGATAGATTTCAGTAAATCCTATCTATTAGTCCACTATAACTACGAGATATTACTCGAACTATAGTGTTGAGGTAAAATAGGTCAATGCATACTACTTACCCAACGTAGAAGGGGTCATGTGGAGAGTAAGGTCCTACATGCCTACCGACGAAGAAGGGGCTCATAGCATGCTTTTCCTATAAAGACTAATCTCAATTTTCGTTTTAGAGGAAGATCCCATCAACTCATTTTAATTCATTTTAAGTGAACTAATATCTAGCATTATCGTGAATGATTAAATTGAGGTGATAGCTCTAAACAAATGACATCCGTATGTCAATAATCTAGGAAGCAACTATATGATCCACATTCATGCATATTAGGTGGTTTGGTTTAGTTTAGGCGGAATATGATGCTACTATCTAACATGAAGGAAATAAAAACGGTAAAGAAAACGCAAAAAGAAATACACCTAGTGTGGCCTATCCCTATGAAAATAAAAACAAGATACAAATTGGAATCCATCCATGGACCCTAAACTTGTCTTCATTCTTCATCTTGGGCTTTAGTGGGAATCCATCTTGAATCTTCAATCTTGAATCTTCTCAAAATTACATATTTGAATTACAAAAATAAACCTATTTACATTCCAATTCAAAATATGCCAAAATAAAAATATTACAAGATGTGAGATTCGAGATCTCAAAAATACAACCAAAATTGTGTTTCCTTCATTACGAAAACACAATCTTCTAAGGCCACACTAGTAAATTACAACCGTTTGTACAAAAAATTAATGCGTAAAATAAACCATTCATTCACAAGATATAAAAAGCATCAACTAAACAAAATTTAAAACAATGCAAACGAATTGATTTAAATCCAAACCACCTCTTTTTAAATGATTAAAATTATGCAACAATTCCTTAATTGTTCATAATATCTTTTAATCAAAATATAATCCAAAACCAATTTATATTATCCTTATAACATAAATTAGATCACAATAATATTTTAAACCTCTTTAAAATATTAGGTATCATAATTATTATGAACTTCTTCACAATAAAAACAAAACATATATTATCTTTATAATATACGAAAAACAAAAATTTCCAAAAATTTAAAAAAACTTTCGGCCAAAATATAGAAAATCCGATTTTTTTTTTTTTTTTTTTAATTTTATAAAATAAACACGGCAAAAATAAAAAAAAAATTCCAAATTAAATAATTTCGGCCAACAATTAAAAATTGAATTAAACTGTTTTAATTCGTTTATGGTAATAATTAGATCAATCCTAATTCAATTTTAATCCGTATTAAACATTGATTCAAGAGATTCAAACTAACCTTTTAGATTAAATATCTTAAACTGATAGATCTAATGATTAACAACATAATATGTTCATTAACATACAAAAATTGGTCCTTTTAAGTTTTAATTCAATCGGTATTAAATCAAAACTAATGTAAATTCATATGAGATAATTTTAACAACTTAAAACATCGATAATTATGAATCAAATAGACCAAAACACACAAAAATCAAACAATAAATACACGGCCAAAAACACACGGCCAAATAAAATTAATTAAAGTTGACTTTAAGCAATAAAAGTTGATGAAGGATGACTTTAATCAAAACAACACGGTCAATACAAAACCAATTCAATTAATTAAAGTTTGATTTAAGCATGGAAGCAAACAAAAAACCCACGGCAAAATAACCAAACCATACGGCCATAATTAAAAATTCAATACGGCCATCAAACAAATATGTTTGAAATTTATACAAAACGATTTTATGAAAACCTTATAAAAATTTCATGTGCCCTAAGGCTCTGATACCAATTGTAGGTTTATATCCGTATATAGACCGTTAAATTCACAGGATTATAATGAAAAATTTACAAGATTTATAGTCATAAATTGAAATTGCAAAGCATAGAATAAAGATTTAGAATTAACCTTTTAATCCAAGTAAATCGGCCTAAGATCAATACCAAAAGTATGGTATCTCCTAATTGAAACACCCAAGATGGTCTAAGATATGCCTTGAGTTTGCTAGAGAATTAGAGAGAAAAGAACAGTTTCTTTTTCTTTAAGTTTTTGTGTTGTAAAAAGTGAATAATGAATTAGGTCTAGATGAGAGTTATATTGTGATTAGGTTAAGTAGAGAGGAAGAAACCTCTCTCCCTCCCCTTGTATCACACGTCCAAAGTGAAGGAGTCCCGGGGTGGACTTTTTCAACTTCAAATTTAAAAGCCCAATCTGACTTAAAAAGGTTTATCAAACCCATTTAATTAGTATACTTTAGCTTTTATGTATAATGTAATTATAATATCCATATATTATAATTAATCATAAATATCCGTATATTTATAATTTGCTAATTAATTATAACTGATTAAAATAAATTAGCCTACATTATACGTAATAATTAAATATAACCTTTTATATTCAATTTCCGAATTACAATTTAATTCCTTAAATCTAATATTATTTAATCATTATTAAATAACATTCATTATCACATCTGACTAACCTCTTAGTCATATTGGACTAACCTTTTAGTCACATTTGACTAACCTTTTAGTCAACAACACTGACTAACCTTTTAGTCATTAAATAAGGCATCGATATGATTATTTTCTCAAATAATCACATCTCTCAAACACATCCTTTAGGTGTGACTCTTAGGGACCAGTTGATCACCGCCATCTGTATGACAATAACGTCAAACTTATCTAGCAAGCCAACCGTTATCGATAAACGTTAATCAACTGATTAAATACGAAATATACCCTGTGTACCTTTAGAGATTTATTTATGTTATTGCACTAACTGTGGAGGACACTAACCCCAACAAATGATATATATATGCACCAAGTCTACATGTAACAACCCGGATTATTTAAATAAAATAAAATACGTTTTAAAAAGGTTTTATGAAAGAAAATGAAACAAAACAAACCACGGTGGTTGAATCACCGTGTAATCTGAGTCATTACTCACTAACAAACAAACAGCGATGTGGATACCCAAATTCGTATCTCCCGCCAAAAACCCAGTGATGTAACAATGGACTTTTATCGCATGCATTTACGTTGACTTAAATGGTTCTAATTATGACGAATTCAAGTTAAATATTTTTAATTGCAAATGAGGTTTCCTTATGGGTCATCACTCTTAGTGTCCTTAGGTCTAGAGTCTAGTTTGTCTCGAGTTCAGGTCTAATCGGCACGCGCACACCCCATTTTAAGCTCCTTTGCCTAATTGATCCTTTTACAATAACAAGGTTCAATTCGATTCTCCTAAATCCCTAAATTTAGGCCCAGTCTCTAAAACCATATTTTAGAACTGTCAAACACCTAGGATAGCCTTACGGAATGTCCTATTTCACAAAATAACACAAAATGCACCTCTTTTACATTTTCAGGGCCCGGGCCCAGAACCGAGCCCAGACCCGTTCCTGGCCCGCTTCCCAAGGTCCAGGATGACCAGGTCAAACCCTAGTCAAACCCTAGCATCAGCCAATAATCCGTAACTTAGAGCTCAAGCAAGGATATACCGTATATCTCCTAAAAGATATTTGGAAATATACGAAATCTGGAGGTTTTACCCGACGTACAAGCCGCAAGAGGCCTTGCAGCTCATTGGGGCAGCCGCAAGAGGCCTTGCGATTTGCCCTGGCAGCCGCAAGGGGCCTTGCGGCCTCTACGTCTGGTTTTATCCCTAGATTTCCTAAATCTCCTCGGCTATTACACTATAAATACAACCCCTTTGCTCGACCATAATTCACAAGTTTTTCACACATAAAAACACCTCTTCTCTTAACCTTTCTTCCTAGGTTTTAGCACCCAATCACTTACAACAATTTTCCACAACAATTCACAATCAGCAATCACACCTTCAATTCACACCTTCAAACCTCTCAAAAGCCTCATGCATAAAACACATTTGAATTCTTCATTTTCCTAGTGTTGAATTCATCCCTTTGAAGCGAAGCGCTGCCGGTTTCCTAACTTGAAGACAGGTAGTTTCTCTTTACTTGACTAGCAAGGGCCTACATTAGGCTCACCCCGACTTTGGTACGCGAGTCTGCTTTTCATAAGGCGGCCATGCACCTCGAATACACACCCTATTCGTAAGACCTTTCCAAAGTCGCATAAACAACTGACCTCTCTAAAATAAATCAATGGCTAATTGAACTTTATTTTATTGCATGCATTTTAGCAAATCCTCATCTTGCATCTAAATCAACTTAATTGAATTCGTCATTAAACTGAACTGTTTTCGTTAATAAGTTAAGCATGCTTAACTGAGGGTTTAAACAATCTCTTTTTGCATCTTTTTACACTTTTATCGCACTTGTACATAGCGAATTACTTAGGCTCATGTATCATTCTTTGCATTGTTCTCAAGTCTAGTAGAGGCTATCTTTTGATAGGCTTTTCCAAAAGATCTTTCATAAAAACATTATTTTGATTTATGCTTTAGAAAAGTACCCTCACCCGAATCCGAATCTGGTTTCACAATAACCTTAGACGGATAGGTGTCGACGTGCCTTGAACTCTAAGACATGTCTTTGACCATGAGGACATGGAGGCGGGTTCTAAATTTCCCTCATAATTTAGTGGCGGCTCCAAAACAGTTTTAAAAGGTTTTTTGTACTTAATCTTTTTAACTTACGGCCCTAGCAAGACGGATAGGTTTTTTGTACTCACCCGAGCTCAACCAACCTTTTTACAAATTTATGTCTAAAGCTTCCAAAGTCAAGGACATCCTCACAAAAATCCACAAAAATCCACAAAAATCCAAGGCAAACCGTTTCTGCATCAAGGCGTTAAAACGACTACGTCAAGACAAAGTTGTGCTAGACCTAGGAGATAGTACTCTGCTTTTTCGTCTAACCTTGATCATTTTGCATGCCGCTGAAGCAACCATGTGTCACCAAGTCGAGGGCTTTACCGATGCACGTGTCACAATTACTTACATCCGTATCAATGTCGAGTCTCGAGTCACGCATACGATTCACCTTCGTCTTTGAAACACTTCAAACACTCGTTTCCTTAACACGTTTCATTGTTATCTTTGAAACATTTCATAAAGCACCATTCAAAATTAACTCAGTTAACGCACTTTGAAAAGAACTCATTCAACACCCGAGTCAATACATTTTAGGAAGCACTTCCCGAGTTAGTACACATTAGGAAACACTTTCTAAAAAATTAACTCAACTCCCAAGATTAACATACTTTAGGAAGCACTTTCGAGAAAAAATTAACTCAACGAACAAAAATACTCCTGTAAGCATTTTTCAAAATCCTCTTTCGCTAAAACAACATTTTTCAAGATCCTTTTTTGCAAAAATAGCATTTTTAAAATCTTCTTTTACGAAAACGGCATTTTCAAAATCTTCTTTTGCAAAAAAAGATTTTTCCTTCAAACAAAAGGCATTTCCAAAAAAAACGCGAGAGCATTTTCAAAGACTTTCTTTTCTTGAGTACTAACTATGCAGGTACAAGCAAAAGATGGAAAGAACACCAAGCACGACATAGAGGGAGCATTCACAATGCAGTCAAGCACATGGAGCACGCCCGGCGACACTGGATATGCTCTACCCCAAGATGTCCAATCACACAAGACACGCTCTATCCAACGGCAATGGATACAGCCTATCCAACAACGTTGGATACACCACGAAATTAGATCCAACCCGTTCAAGACACAACCTATTGAAAGACGTTGGTACCACTTACCCGACGGTAAAAGATACGCTGTACCCGAGCCAAACTACAAATGAACAACCGTTGTTTACCCTTTTCAACAACAACCGTACCCGGTGGAAATAACTCGTCCCGAAGCACCAAGCCTCAAGACTGGGGGCTTATCTACGACGAAGACTGGGGGCTGACACTCTATTTTAGGAACATACTCCTACGCCAAGTACAACAAGCCAAGCCACACAGGCGTTATGGTCGACTCATGCACCATGAGTGCGATATACATCTACAGCGAAGACTGGGGGCTGACACTCCATTTTAGGATCGTACTCCTATTACTCCTATACAACAAAATAGATATCCTTCACGGACGTCCCAAAACTCTACAAAAAAGCCGAAGCAGAAGTCCTACTAAGCCTACAAGCCGAAGTAAAGACCCTACCTTGATAAGAGACACCCTCAAGACAATAACACCCCAGAAGCAAAAGCGAGTCAAATTCACAATTCGACTTAGCTCAAAAACCCCCCGGGCCGGCATGCCCTTAAACTGCATTACCGAACTACGCTGGTCTGATTCCACACACCGTGAATCGTGGCGACTTTGCAAAGGCACGACCAACACCCCACACCAAAACATCATTTCATTCAAGGACAGAAGTAACATTTCCAGTTTGATTTAGTTTTACACCGAAACTTAACCAAACTAAGGGGGCAAAATTAAAAGCATAGTCACAATCTTGACTTTACTTTTACACCAAAGCATAGTCCAACAGTCAAAAAAAAAAAGCCAACACCAAAAGCCAACACCACTTCGCCTTAATTCCAACCAAATTAAGCCGAACTAGGGGGAAAACCTTTAAAGCAACTACATTCCATCATACTTTGGCTAAGTTTTCAAACAAAATTTCGTCAAACTCGAGGGGGTCATCCAAAAACACCTTCTCCAACACAATTAATACCAAACACATGCTCCTCATTTTGACTCAATTTAGTCAAACTCGAGGGGGTAAGTTTAAAACACTTACGCTCGGACAGCCTTATCACCAAGTTTGACCGTCGTTATACACTTTAACTCGGTCAAACTGGGGGCTCACACCATACACCCCTCAAGCGGCCGTCAACGAAAAATAAGGTAATTTTTCGCATGATGCCCG